>CM040243.1:26575154-27071723 GCA_022545495.1 Chrysanthemum lavandulifolium | reverse complement strand
AATTTCATTCAAAATTTCAAACCAATCCACACACAAATTATAACATTATGTAATATGTCATCAAATAAATCAAAAAGTTAACAAGCCCCTCTGAATTCAACTTTCATCATATATTAACATACATTGTTCATCACAGGCATAAATCTTCCTCTAATAAGTGAGCACTTGAGTAACTAGTAAAACCTTACACCTTCGTGACCATCACCTCAACTTCACGAAATTAGCCTTTTTATAGGACACATAATTCATCTCTGCAGAAATCTAGACAATTGCAAATAATAAACAGAATACAAAGCTTACAAATTGCATCTGTAATGCTGCGTTTACAAGAAGTACGACCAAATGATATTCTTGGTCGCCGGATTCTGGGTTTAAGGTCGCCGGAATCCGGGTTTAAACATGAGGAAGATGAAGATGAAGGGTGATTAACCAAAACAATGAAATGACCATTTTACCCTCATGTGCAAGGCACATGGGGAAATTAACAGACGTTGACTAACAGAGAATTGGTCAAAGGGACTAGTTTGACATTTAAAGGCCAAGGTTTGGACTCCCCACGATGATAACGCCCAGTTTTGTCCCAACGCGAAGCGGATTGACAAGTTTAGGGACCAACGGTGTATTTTAGTCTATTTGTAATAAAAAGAGTTTTAATGCTTTATTTATATAGATATATAAAAGATATATATATATATATATTTATGTGAATTCGATTTTCGGTTCGATTTTTATTTTGTCAAAACCATATTCAAATCGAAAACTTAAAAATTAATTTGGTTCAGTTCAGTTTTAGAAAAATCGGGGCGGTTACAATTTCGGTTCATTTTATTTGATTCGATTCCTGCGAATATTACCCAATTTCTGAACACTCCAATATATACGCACTTTTAACAGCATATGACCTTGTTACTTTTAGTTAATAATAATAACATTAGCCGTAAGTTAACCTTAAATGTTTTACTCTTGTGCTTAACTATACTTCTATACCAGTATTATATAGAATTAGCATTGTATTCGCGCAAAGCGGCGGTCACAAATACCTTTTGTTGTTGTAAAACTTTGTACGTTTTTTAGCGGTGCATGTTGGTTTTTTGTTTCGTAGTTTTGAGAATAAGAGTATACACGTGGCTTAATCTTAAAGTTGGTTCGGAGTTAGGTTTGAAATTTGCTTCGATATATTGATGTTTTATATGGTATATGAGTAGAGAAGTATATATATGAATATTTTCAGCCTAACTCAAGTGACTAATTTAATAATTCTGATTGGATGTGTCATTTTTCTCGACTCGTTAGCTGATAGCCTTTACGTATGTTGATACCCGATGATTGGACGCAAAACTACTTGCATCTTTCTAGAGGCTTTGCCTCTCGAACTTTAGGATTATATAAAGTTGGTTTAGTTTGCATTGTGCATATCACGACTCTAATAATTACAAACTTTAACTATTACTAGAAGGGTATTCGCACAATGCGGCGGCTAGTACTCTCTGACTATATTTTACGGCGAGCAAATGTTATTCGGGCTCAAATAAGCAGATAATCAGAAACAAATTGCTCCATCCACATAGGATGGCTGAATTTCTTGTGTGTGTTATTATTAATTCGTGTTGAAGCTTTTTTTGATTCTTTCATAAACTATGAGTTCTTTTTATATTAAGATTTCATAACTGACATTTTAGTTAATATCAATAACTCTTTTTTAGTTTTATATGTTACAAGTATTGATATGGTAGTTACAAATTTTTTCCCATTCAACACTTATTTTATCATTAACATGACGCTTACAAGTATCGATAAAGTTTTGAAATGATTCCTTTAGGGTTTAGTCCCAAATGCTTTATATATTAGCAAGTTTGGGGTTTAAGGTTTAGGCTCAAATACTTTGTGTATTAGTAGAGATATGTGTCATATTTGACTTAATCATTTCACTTAAATATGCTTTTTCCAAAAAGATGTATGTTTTTTTTTTCTATTTATATAAACAGTTGATTTTTGAAACAGTGGTACCTTTTTTTGGTAGATTCTGATCAAAGTTTCAAATAAAGCTAAAATGAATTGTTTAACTCGAAAATCAAGTTAAAAACACAAATAATATTTGATTCCATTACGTTTACACAACATGGAGCAAGTGATATCATTTTTGTAAGATTTTATGAATAAATTTATTATTTTTCTATGAAAAAATTTGCATAACATATTTAGTAATTAGTATAACTCTTGGTTTTTATTGTTCGGATACTCGATTTAAAGTGAGTAAACATAATTACATACTCGGTCTCACAAATACATATAGAATTTTGCGGAAAACCGTATTCACTGAAAGTCGTATGTACGGTTTGGAGGGAGATCTTTCATATCATTCGACACAAGACAAGTTTTTACTCAGATATATGCGTTTTGATCGAGGTGTCTCCGTGATTGTTTTCAACCTCTTTTATACCCACCCGAAAATGTGTGCGTATTGATGTTTGAACGATCTATATCTTGTGAGAATGTGAAGTGCTTTACTAATATAGAGGACACGTGGTGGTTTAATTAGTTTTATTTGTTTTTACCGAATGGCTTTTGTCTTAATGGTACCTTATATTATGTGAGAAGCTTCTTAATCAAATAGTTTGGGTTTAAGTTCCGCTTAAAACATGTGAGATATATTTGCGATGTAAATTAGGGATGAGCAAAAGAACCAGAGAACCGGACCTTAATCGAGAACTGGACCGAAACCGAGAAGAATCGAACTGGTTCCAGACCCAATGGTTCCGGTTCTGGTTTTTTAGTTTGAGATTTTCGGTTCTTTGTTCGATTCGGTTCGAATCCACCGGTTCTCAGTTCTGAAACCGAATACCCATTAATTATAAAAAAAACATGTAATACTTCCTATACTCAAACACTTCATGAAATACAGTTGTTTCTAAATCCATGAGCAAGTCAGTGACATTTCTTGGTTGGATCTAACAAAACCGCAACTCAGTTTCGGTCCAATACTCTTGTTTTTTTGCTCTTCCGTATTAAATACGATGTGACTGGTGAAAGATATGGAAGAACAATTAGATAAACTAATCGGAAGAGATAAAAGGAAACAAACAGTGAAACCATAAAACGGTTTAGGTTATTTAGTTGGACAAAGTTTGAGGTTATTTTATTTTGTTTTCTAGATTGTTATATGTAATTGTTTTGTTAAATATTTGAACAACGTGAAACTATAAAATGATTTTTTGTTTAAGTTTATGTGTTAATTGTTAAACGTTATTAGTTTAAATGTAAATTGTTGTAAATGCCAAAAAAAAAATTGAATATATATTTTCTTTATTAGCCGAATTCATTAGTGCATAAGGTTTTTTATTTTATTTTTAAAAAATCGGTTCCTAGCTGGGTAGACCTGAAGAACCGAAACTGAAACCTAAAACTATATCTGGTACGGCTTTCGGTTCTTACATTTCACAAAATTGGGTCCGGATTCATTGGGTCCGGTTCCAATGGTTCCAAACCCGTGCTCGTAATGTTGTGAAATAGTTAAAATTATAGATCTAAATTATTTATTTATTTATTTTTAGTTACAAAAAAGTTAAGTAATTTTAACCCAACATAATTACCTCCAACTAAAATAAAAACATTCCCGCCATTTCCCACTAAAAATTGGGGATAAATCGCTCCCCCTTCCAACACCAAAAATTAGGGTTCATACATTCATCAATAACCATTCTTCCTTCAATCACCAACAATGGGGATTCAAGGGCTTTTACCTTTATTGAAATCAATCATGGTTCCAATTCACATTAAGGATCTTGAAGGTCATTCGATTCTTTGTTGACACATACTCATGGCTGCACAAAGGAGCTCTTTCTTGCAGCAAAGAGTTGTGCAAATCACTGCCTACTAAAAAGTAAATTTCATTTTTTGAAATCTGGGTATTGTTTGAAATTGCATTTTGTGAAATGGGTATGTTTTATTTTTTGTTAATTTGTTGTAAATGTTTCATTTTGTATTGTAATAGGGTTTTTAGGGTTTTGAAAAGCACAGCTAGGTTATAAGTAATACTGGTTTTCGTTTTTGGGTATTGGTTGAAATTGCATTTTGTGAAATGGGTATGCTTTAATTTGTGTTAATTTGTTGTAAAATGTTTCATTTTGTATTGTAATAGGGTTTTGGATATTACAACTAGTTTGTAAGTAATGCCTTTGTTTTTGTTTTTAGGTATTAATTAGAATAGCATTTTGTGAAATGGGTTTAGTTTATTTTATGTGATTTTGCTGATAGCCTTTACGTATGTTGATACCCGATGATTGGACGCAAAACTACTTGCATCTTTCTAGAGGCTTTGCCTCTCGAACTTTAGGATTATATAAAGTTGGTTTAGTTTGCATTGTGCATATCACAACTCTAAAATTTACAAACTTTAACTATTACTAGAAGGGTATTCACACAATGCGGCGGCTAGTACTCTGTGACTATATTTTACGGCGAGCAAATATTATTCGGGCTCAAATAAGCAGATAATCAGAAACAGATTGCTCCATCCATACATAGGATGGCTGAATTTCTTGTGTGTGTTATTATTAATTCGTGTTAAAGTTTTTTTTTTATTCTTTCATAAACTATGAGTTCTTTTTATATTAAGATTTCATAATTGACACTTTAATTAATATCAATAACTCTTTTTTAGTTTTATATGTTACAAGTATTGATATGGTAGTTACAAATTTTTTCTCATTCAACACTTATTTTATCATTAACATGACGCTTATAAGTATTGATAAAGTTTTGAAATTATTCCTTTAGGGTTTAGTCCCAAATGCTTTATATATTAGCAAGTTTGGGGTTTAGGGTTTAAGGTTTAGGCTCAAATACTTTGTGTATTAGTAGAGATATGTGTCACATTTCACTTAAATATGTTTTTTCCTAAAAGATGTATGTTTTTTTCTATTTATATAAACAGTTGATTTTTGAAACAGTAGTACCTTTTTTTTGGTAGATTCTGATCAAAGTTTCAAATAAAGCTAAAATGAATTGTTTAACTCGAAAATCAAGTTAAAAACACAAATAATATTTGATTCCATTACGTTTAGATAACATGGAGCAAGTGATATCATTTTTGTAGGATTTTATGAATAAATTTTAATAACATATTCATTTACATTAGATTTTTATGAAAAAATTTGCATAACATATTTAGTAATTAGTATAACTCTTGGTTTTTATTGTTCGGATACTCAATTTAAAGTGAGTAAACATAATTACATACTCGGTCTCACAGATATATATAGAATTTTGCGGAAAACCGTATTCACTGAAAGTCGTATGTACGGTTTGGAGGGAGATCTTTCATATCATTTGACACAAGACAAGTTTTTACTCAGATATATGCGTTTTGATCGAGTTGTCTCTGTGATTGTTTTCAACCTCTTTTATAACCACCCGAAAATGTGTGCGTATTGATGTTTGAACGATCTATATCTTGTGAGAATGTGAAGTGCTTTACTAATATAGAGGACATGTGGTGGTTTAATTAGTTTTATTTGTTTTTACCGAATGACTTTTGTCTTAATGGTACCCTATATTGTGGAGAAGCTTCTTAATCAAATGGTATGGGTTTAAGTTCCGCTTAAAACATGTGAGATATATTTGCGATGTAAATTAGGGATGAGCAAAAGAACCAGAGAACCGGACCGGAATCGAGAACTGGACCGAAACCGAGAAGAATCGAACTGGTTCCAGACCCGATGGCTCCGGTTCTGGTTTTTGAGTTTGAGATTTTCGGTTCTTTGTTCGATTCGGTTCGAATCCACCGGTTCTCGGTTCTGAAACCGAATACCCATTAATTATTAAAAAACATGTAATACTTCCTATACTCAAACACTTCATGAAATACATTTGTTTCTAAATCCATGAGCAAGGCAGTGACATTTCTTGGTTGGATCTAACAAAACCGCAACTCAGTTTCGGTCCAATACTCTTGTTCTTTTGCTCTTCCTTATTCAATACGATGTGACTGGTGAAAGATATGGAAGAACAATTAGATAAACTAACCAGAAGAGATAAAAGGAAACATACAGTGGAACCATAAACGATTTTGGTTATTTGGTTGGAAAAATTTTGAGGTTATTTTATTTAGTTTTTCAAAATCCCATGTGTTCTCGTTTTGTTAAACATTTGAATAATGTGAAACTAGTTTGTTTGAGTTTATGCTTTAGTTGTTAAACGTTATTGGTTTAACATTGATGGTTACAAACGCTAAAAATTTCAAATATATATATTTTTTAATTGGCCGAATTCATTAGTGCATAAGTTTTTTTTTTTTTTTTAAAAATCAGTTCCTAACCTCGTAGACTTGAAGAACCGAAACCGTAATCATAACCGGAACCAAAAAGTATACTCGGTTCATAATTTTTTACAAAATTCGATTCTCGGATTTGTTCCAGTCCCAACCGGTTCCGAACCGTGCTCATCCCTAGTGTAAATGTTGTAAGATTAGCCGTTTAATTTTTTATTTTTATTTATTTATTTTTAGTTACAAAAAAGTAAAGTAATTTTAACCCAACATAATTACCTCCAACTAAAATAAAAACAATTCCCGCCATTTCCCACTAATATTTGGGGATAAATCGCTCCCCCTTCCAACACCAAAAATTAGGGTTCATACATTCATCAATAACCATTCTTCCTTCAATCACCAACAATGGGGATTCAGGGGCTTTTACCTTTATTGAAATCAATCATGGTTCCAATTCACATTAAGGATCTTGAAGGCTGTTCAGTTGCTGTTGACACTTATTCATGGCTGCACAAAGGAGCTCTTTCTTGCAGTAAAGAATTATGCAAATCACTGCCTACTAAAAAGTAAATTTCACTTTTTGAAATCTGGGTATTGTTTGAAATTGCATTTTGTGAAATGGGTATGTTTTAGTTTTTGTTAATTTGTTGTAAAATGTTTCATTTTGTATTGCAATAGGGTTTTTAGGGTTTTGCAAATTACAATTAGGTTATAAGTAATACCGGTTTTTGTTTATGGGTTTTGATTAAGATTACATTTTGTATAATGGGTATGGCTTATTTTGTGTTAAGATGTGATAAAAGCTGTCATTTCTATTGTAATAGGGTTTTAGGGTTTAGCGAACAACCAACTTTCTAGTAATGGTGTTTTTTTGGATTCCGGGTATTGATTAAAGTTGCATTTTGTGTAACGGGTATGGTTTATTTTGTGTTAATATGGTGTGATTTGGTATTGTAATAGGGTTGATGGGGTTTTGGCAGTGATTGTTATGATTTTGATTTAGTCCTGTTTTTACCCAGTAATAGTTATGTATTTTACTGCCTAAAATTAAGTTGTTAAGTGTTTTTAGTTTGTATTAGTTGGGTTTTTAGTGTGCAGATGTATGCTCAAATGGAAATGATCAAGTATTGTAAAGCCACTTTTTTGTTACTACTGTGTAACTTTCTCTGATATATGTATGTTTGCATGTGTGTTTTATGATTTCAAGTTTTCGCCAACGTATATGTGAATGATGTCAGTTTATCAAAGATATGGAGAACAAAATTCGAAAAACTTGGTCCGGCCTTAATATCTTTGTATGTCTTGAGCTGATTCTTCGTCAATATCTTACAAATGTTTGCTTATAGGAACAGAAATGCTGAACATGACAGATCGAGTTTAGTGTTATCATTTTGATCATGAGTTATTGAAAGTTTCCGTGACCTTTTTTAGTTAAGAGTCTGCATTGTCTCAAGAAAGGATATTTCATTCATTGGCATGTGTGTCATTGTGTGTTTGAATCATTTTGTGACAGTTCGTCAAAATTATCTAATTTTGAAATTTTATGATATGATACTAGTTTTATCATGATGTCCTACATAATTGCATTGCTAATTGAGAGCAACGTCTTTGACAAGTTGTCAATCTAAATATTGGAAATTACCCTTGTATTCTTTGTTATGCATTGTTGGGACTTGGGTAGATGTTTATCTGAACTTATGTGTCTTTAATATGTCAGACATGTTGATTATTGTATGCACCGAGTGAATTTGTTGCGGCATTATGGCGTTAAACCTATTTTAGTCTTTGATGGAGGTCATTTACCAATGAAGAACGAGCAGGAGATTAAACGAGCAAGGTAATACTTCACACTTTTGAGTATCCATGCCTTAATCATATAAGTAGATTTTACGGGTTGACAATTCATTTGTATGAACTGCATTACGACTTAACATCTATATATATGGTTTATGTTATCTGTTATGAAGTTACTTGTGGTTATCATGCCGATATTTTCACAAATGCATAATGACTTTAGAATTCATAACAGTTTTGGAGTTTAGAATTTATAACACTTTGAGTTTAGAATTATTTTCATACATCAAGCAGTTTATTTTTACTTCTTTTAGATCAATGTATTGCTTAAAATTTTACATGGGGCTAACACCAGTATCATATATGTGTGGGTTTTTATGCACAGGTCAAGGAAGGAAAATCTAGCCCGTGCTATTGAGCATGAATCTTGCGGAAATTCATCAGCGGCTTATGAATGCTATCAAAAGGCAGTGGATATATCACCTGCAATCGCGTTCGAACTAATTCAGGTAATAAACGCCATATGTTAAGCTATCCACTCAACCACATGTGCATCACCAAGATGAAGTATGAAGTACTCTTTCGTGAAATTATGATACTATCTGATATGTATGCTAGCTTGTGAATGGAGCTGCAATCCTCCAACATATCAAATAATCGTAAAGTAAATAGTTGGAATCAACATGTCTTTTTTCTTATCGGCTTTCTCTATGAATTTGTGCATATAAATGGCGGTAACTGTTTGTACCTTTTCTTCTAACTAAGTATCTTCATTTCGAAGGTTTTGAAACAAGAAAATATATCATATGTCGTGGCCCCTTACGAGGCTGATGCCCAAATGACATTTTTAGCCATTAGCAAGCATGTAGACGCTGTCATTACCGAAGACTCAGACTTAATACCATTTGGTTGCCCAAGGGTAAGTTAGTAATTTGCTCAACTATTCTTCTTTATTGCTTCTTATAAGTTTTGCCCGTGACACATCCTTTAACTTTTTCACTCAGATTATCTACAAGATGGACAAGTATGGGCAAGGTGTTGAATTTCAGTACTCGAAACTACAAAACAACCAAGAGCTAAATTTGTCGGGTTTCACCAAGCAAATGATTCTTGAAATGTGTATTCTTAGCGGTTGCGACTATTTGCAATCTTTGCCAGGAATGGGCTTGAAAAAAGCTCATGCACTAATAAAAAAATTCAAATGCTACGATAAGGTGCCATTTTTGTTGTATTGTCTTTCTTTATTGGTCTGTATTTTTTAAAAGATTCTAAGCTTCCACACTAAAATGTCAGGTAGTTAAGCACTTGAAGTTTAGTGGCATTGCTGTTCCGCCACTGTATGAAGAATCTTTCAGGAAAGCAATTATGACTTTCCAACATCAACGAGTATATGATCCTGTGACCGAAGATATTGTTTATTTATCAGAACTGTCTGGCAATATTGATGAAGATTTGGATTTTTTAGGACCATATCCTTACAGTACTACTTTGGCATTTGAATTTTACATATGCGTGCATTTTGTTGTGTGTTCTCAGTTTCTGTTCCTTGACCAATTAATACATCGATACCCCAAAATATAGCCAAAGGCATAGCAAGTGGAGATATTGATCCTTTTACCAACTCGCCGATCCAGGTGTGTGCGTGTGTGTGTGATTGTTTCCAACTGTGGTTCTTTAAGAAACTAAATGTCAAATACTACTGGAAATGCTATCCTTTAACAGTTGTGGTTAAGGCTATTTCTTTTATTTTTCTGACAACAGGGAGAGTGTGTTAAAGAAGGATCCATACTTGACGGAACATACAATCTTAAAAGCTTTAAATCTGGAGCTGCAAGCAAAAAGCTGGACTTGCCTGCACAGAAAAATCTGCTAACCAATTACTTCTGTATCCTAAATTGCTATTGTTCGAAACAATGCCTTCAAATTCAGATTGTTTTAGACTTTTAGTTACTTCTGCTTCCTGACTAAATGGGACCAATGATCACATTTCACTTATTTTCATATATTATCACGACCTACTAAATGAAACTGTAAAGGAATCTTTAAATTGTTTTATTGTTGAGTATCATTATGGTATTTCGATTTATCCTTAATGCTGAAAGGTTTTGCATCTCTGGAAGCGAAGAGGAAATTCAGGGCCCCTCGAGTTTCACCAAAACCCCCAAGTCCAACAAATGCAATTCCGCAGATTGACTTAACTGAAGAATTTGTGAGTGAAATTGTCAATTTCAGTAACTCTTAAAAGATTTATATCTTGTATTCTGAGATGAATTGCTTTAATTATATTCTTAGGTGGATACCGTTGCTCCAAGAAGGAACTCAACGCCTTTGGAATCGCTATCTCATGGTTAGAAATGACTACGTTTGTTGAATAATCTGACACATCTTATTATACACTTTTAAGAAATAGTTATGTGATTAATTTTCTTGCAGATGACACGAGAAGAGTACAACACTCAAATCCCATCATACACCCTTGTATTACCTCGAAGGAGTTGGATTCTAGTTATTCCTTGGATGCAAGCGAGGTCAAAACAAGGGTGCAAAAGAAAAAGGTCATTGTCAGAAGTCGTTATTTTCAGAACAACAAGGAAGAAAATGATCAGGCTAACACGAAAACAAACCTGTCAGCTAGTGTTGATGAAGCCATGGTTGCAAACGAGCATGATGAAACTTCTGATGGTGAACCCAAGTCTGTTTTTGGTTCGGTTGAGGTCAAAACGGCAGCAGAGAACAGGAAGTTGCATACAAGTCGTTATTTTAGGGACAACAATCAAGAAAACGCAAATGAAAGGCATATAGAGACACCAAACATTGAAGGATTTGCCATGAAAAGAAAATTTTCCATTGTCGACGATAGCTTTGAAAAAGTAAGTACCTTGAGTTCATTTAACCTTTGTGTCTAAGCATATTACTAATTACTTGTATGTCTATTTGCACAGGAAAATATAAACCATAAATACATGCGGGCAAGTCAATCTCCTGATAATCAAGGTACCTTTTTTTTTTTTTTTCAATTTCTAGTACTCTTATTTTATCTGCTTATGGTTTATAGCCACTTATTACAGAGTGAATTATTGCTGATATTGACAATTTTACATATCTCAGATGTGTGTACAAGCGATATTGATGATCAAATGCAGGTAACACAAGATGATAATGAGAAATTTGGATGCAACATTTCCCATTTGGGAAAATATGCTGAAATAGCAGAAAAGTCAATGGAGAAATTCATGTCAGTTATATCTTCTTTCAAATGCACCTCATCTGGTTCTCGTGCTAGTGGGCTAAGAGCCCCTCTTAAGGATGTAAGGAACACGTTTACAAAGCAGTCATCTCCTGCTACTAATGATATAAGCAAATTTGCTTACAAACCAACCAAGACCTTATGGAGACGAAGACCCTAAACCAAAACACGCATTGTTGAATTATTTGCAGGCAAAATACCTGATTTATGCTGTATTGTTGTCATTGTATCTGTCGATGAATCTAAAAGCTATAGAACTAACTTCTCTAGCGGTTTTTGTATGAGCCACCGCTTGTCGTTTAGACATTTTTTTAACTGTATCGACTGCTTCTTTTTCTGAATAAATGAAACATAGTTCAATCAATTTTTTACTGAAAAAGTGCAGTTTCATGTGATTATCATTTATCAAGCACTTTTACTTTTTTTATCCAACATCAGTACAATGAAGTTTTATATAAATTAGAAGTTTGACATGTAATCAATAATTATTAGAGCAAATTCAAACCAGTAGAAAAGTCAACCTCGTCCTTTTTGGTCACTTCCATTCGCTTTTTAAAATTTAATTAAATCTTTCATTTCATTGATTTGAATTTTGACACGTGTCATTCTTTGTATTTTTTTCGAAAAGACATAAGAATGACACGTGTCAAAATTCATGAAATCAGCATGAATAACGATCAAATCGTAGAATGATGGTAGAAAAGAATGACACGTGTCAAAATTTTGGTGAAGTCGACGAGTTGAAAAAGCGATCGAGCATGACCAAAATAGGAAAAGCCTAAAAAAAATGACCATTTAACGGACCATGCAAGACTTTTTGGCTTATTTTGGAAATTTTCTCTAATTATTAATCATCAGTTATATAACAAATAAAAACTGTGTCAAAGAATATTAAAGAAGTGAAAATGACATAGGACACATGTAATGCAACTATAGCCCAAATGTTGGCATCTTGGACCACTTAAAATTAATATATGTAAATGTAGCATCAACTTTTAGCCACAAAAACCATAACATAAAATAACACTCTTGAAAGATTACGAAATTAACAAAGATAACTTAAGTAATTAAATGTCATAATCCAAATCTACTAACATACGGTCATAATTAAATAATTCCAAATTTGCATTCCAAGAAACACGTATTTAAAAATAATATTCGTTAAATTTCAAACAATTGTACAATATCACACGTATCATTTACGTATGTGAGTGAGAAATAAGGCACTATGAATTTGTAAGTATTTGCAAAATCACGTCGTTTTTAATAGTCTTGTCATGTACAATAAAAGATATCATTGCATAAACATCATCTGCAACAAGTTCTTTTATTTTAAAGTTGTTTGCTGGGTCTGTTTTTATCAAAAGATATACTTTATAGACTCGTGTTAACCACAAATACATTCCAATGATATAGACAACTGAACTCGATCATCGATTGATATAACAAATCGAAGTGAAGGATGGTCCATTTGTAAGGCCCGAAGGACTAGAAAAGCTAACAATGAACAATAGTGTGACACATGGGGGATTTAGGTAAAGTTTAGGTATGATCAATTATAAGTTTATGTAAATTACTAAACTTGTTAAAATACTCATAAGATATGTAATGCTTTCTAAGGCCGAAGAAATATTGTCCGAATACTCTTCATGAATCAACTGAAGATATGATGAGTTCAAATTTCTTATTTCATACTTGATGTGTGACAGACTGTTATAAATAACGTTTATAACAATCAGTCTCATATCGGTGTGCAATAAGACATTTGAGATCAGCTAGTTATGATCTTATCTGTAGATCATCCAAAAGTGAAATTCTATAAATGTGACAAGAAGCTTGTTTAAAAAGTATCAGCGAATAAATATAAAAAGTGTCGCCTTGAATGTCTCCACGAGCTTGTTTATGTGGGTTCAATCGCATATTCACATGTGCTCGTAGCATTACGAGGTTATTATTTTTTACACTCATTCGCTTCAATAGATGTATATCTATAACATTCAAAGATAAAAGAGTTTTTGATTTATTTGAAATGAAATTTGCATGCTTAGTGAGGACAAAAAGCTTTCTCCAAACTTATGTTTTGCTAGAAATAGTCGTACATCGGTTACCCATCATCATCGTCGGTCTTTGTCACTTTTCTATCGTCTTTCAGCCACACCCGTTGGCCGTTTCCTTCCATCGACATTCTTCTCATTATACTTACTTTATCGTATTGATGTATGTGTTTGTCTAAGCTTATCTGATGAGATTATAAATTTATTGAAAAATTGATAAGCTCGTACTTATGATTTATGAGCTTATGTTCTTAATCTTAAAAGCTTATGAACTCTTTTATATCATAAGCTCAAATGAATATGATAATAAGCTTGAGAAAATGTCGATCTTTTGATAAACTATTAGCCTATTGAATAAGCTTAGACAAATACCTTTTACCTTTTTTCTAGATGAATTATGGCTTTCATTTTAGTTTTTAGTTTCTTTGCTTCTTTTATTGTTTTTGTTTGTTCCCATTTTTTTGAAATAATAGTATTATTAAGTGAAAATCGCATAAAAGGATATCACACTTAATGTTAATTCAAATTCAGGTATTTAATTTTTTCTCAATTTAAGGTATCAAAGTTATTTTTGTGCAAAGTAAGGGTTTTTTCGACTTTTTGAAAGATGATCATCGGTCATTTTATCTGATAAATTGGTTAATTAATGTGATATATTGTTATAATTAAGCATTTAAAAGTTATTTTGGCTAAAATTATGCTCGGTAATCGCTTTTGAAATTTGAAAAAACCTTACCTCGCAAAAAAAATAACTTCAATATTTTAACTGAGAAAAAAAGAAAAGTTAAGTACTTAAAATTTAAATTGACTTTAAATGTGATATTTTTTTTGCGTGATTTGACTTATTATTAAGTTTTTGGTTGTCGTTAGAGAAGATTAATTAGTGGTTGTTATGATCATAGACACGTGGTTGTTGTCTATTATAGAGACGTGTGATTTGTTGTTTTATTAAATTTATCGATTTGATGTTGAAAATAGATGCTTATGGTGTTGATGGATGGAAATAGAAGACAAAAACGATAACGACGATGTAATCTTCAATAACAATCATTAACGATATAAATTTTCAATATGTTTTATTTTAATTACAAAAGAATTACGTATGTGTATATGTGATTATGTGGTACTTAAAATATGAATATATTTTTGGAATAAAATTAGTCAACAAATATAATATATATTCTTTCTAGATTTAGATAATGTTTTGCTATTCTTTGTTTACTAGGCACTTGTTTAGCTATATATATAAGGAATGTTTAAGTTAATTAATATAAAAATAATGGTTAATTATGATAATTTTAAATATCAATAAATATTCATTAAATATATTTTTTGATTAAAAAAAAAAAAATTGTTTTTATTAATTGTGCTTAATCATGTACCCAATAGACACACATTAACAAAATCTCTGTATTAAATATGTAAGCTTTTTATCAAATGTTTTATTATTATCATTTTCACATGCTAATGTTAGATGTGGCCATATTAGCTATTTTTAGGGTCGGGCATTAGAGACCGTGAATCGGACGGAACCAAAAAATCTGCCCAAACCGGACCGAATGGACTAGACCAAATATATTTTGGTCTAGTCCTTAGTCCACAATTTTAATCATTTTTGATCCTCAGCTCAGTTTGGTTTGGTCTTACGCATAACAGAAGATATGCCATGTTGGGCAGGATCAAACCGGCGAACCAGACCGAACATTTCAATCTGATTCTTGGTCCGGTGTTTTAGGCCAATTCGATTTTTAGACCGTGTTCAGCACTAGCTATTTGCATCAGATTTATACTGATTGAAAAGCTTAATATTTGATAGAGGAATTTTCATTTGCTTACCTTTGTTTTGATGCTTACCAATGGACAAATCGCCACCATCCATCTATTTTGATCTAATGGTGGGGATTAAACTAAGATTTAATATGCTTAACCTTAATTCTCCCAACTATATAAAGCCATTTCTTCTTCTTTTTTTCATTCGCTTCATTTTTTCACACACGATTCTTGTGTTTTTTCTCCGCTTGCTCATCATTTCTCTCTAAAAAGTAGTTATTCCAATCAACTATTACTGTTTGATCATCACCAGCTGGATCACCAGTTGGATCACCATCACCATTCCGATCATCATCTCATCATCACCTCCCGATCATATCATCCTTTTTTTGTATGCCTTCTTTTGATTTGAATGAACCGTTTGTTTCAGAAGCTGATTTGGTTGATATTGTTGCGGTTGATAATGTTGTTGATCGGTTGTTAATTATGTGGATCAAGTTGTTAACATTCCTTCTTATTAAGTTGCACACCAAGTGTTTGATGAAATGTGTGAGTGAAAAATGTTTGATAATTTTGTTATCTGCTCATGTAATTCTGCTTATTAATTAAGTTGTTAGTTGAATTTTTGTTTTTAACTGCATTTGAATGCTGTTTTTATGTCTGATTGTTGTTTTGCATCTGCTATTTATCGTACGTGTATTATCACCAGTGATATTTGAAGTTGAACTGTATTTGTGTATTATCACTATTGATATTTATATTATCACTTGTGAAATTTTGTTTATTTGATACTTTTAGTTTATGTTTTATATTGTGAGTAGCATTGGTTTTAGTATGATATCATTTTGGGATGGGTGAATTGATTGAAATTTGATGCATGGAAGGTGTTTAACAAAATGCCGAAGAGAGGGATGCACAAGTTCAGAAGCAATCACATGTTCCTATTTGTCCATCATTTCATATATAACCAAATCAAAAATATTTATTTGAATAAACAAGCTTTAGGAAATTAATCAAAGTGCACTGTAGTTATTGTAAATGAGTAATCATATCCTATGTTGCATTAGTTGATGCTTATTTTTATTTTTCTGAATGACGTCATTTTGAATTATTTTAATGCGTTTTGTATTTTGCTTTCTCCATTACTCTATATATGAGGTGATGCACATTTGATGTACTGTTCGATAATTGTGCAGTGACCTAGAGCTTAAGCCACAAGGACTGCTTAGCTTAACAATCGTGAAGGCAAAAACTTTGAAAAACATGGAAATGATTGGAAAGTTTGATCCTTATGTGATTGCATATATTCGGCCACTTGAAAAGTTCAAAAGAAAGGTTGTTGATTACAACTTAAACCCTGTTTGGAATCATGTAATTCGATTAATTGCAGAAGATAAGAAGACCCAGTGTGTTGTACCTGAGGTTACGCTTTTCTCATTTTTGCTTTTCTGTATTGTTGGTTTCTCAGTTGTATCACAGGTGATATCAAATGTGATATCACATTTAATATCACAAGTGATATCACAGGTGTGTCAGCTTTTTTTTTATTTTGTTGAATTAATTGTGGGAATGGAGGATCTTATGATATCACAGGCGATATCAAAGTTGTTTGAGCTTCTTCAATTTGTTTTGTGGAGCTGTTGTGCTTTTCTGAACCACAACTGCAGTTGTTGTTGATTATTTCGTTTGATGGAGCCGTTTTTTTGCAAATTACAATCACAAATAGTTTGGTGATATCGTCTCTTTTTATGCCACCTACAAAACAAACAAGTATGCTTTTTAATTTGTAATATCTCCTGTGAGATTTCATTATTTTATGTACATTTTGTATATATTATCACCTGAGATATTTCTCTTTCCAGGTACATGATGGTTTTTGTGCCTTTTACTGCAATTGACAATCACATGAGATGTGTTACTGTTGGTTCTGGTGTGCTTAAGAATGAAACTACTGAATCTTGTGTATGGTTACTCCAAGCATTCAAGAAAGCTTATGTGCGTTATCCGAATATCATTGTAACTGGTCAAGATGGTGCTATGCGAAAAGCAATTGCAGCTGAGCTTACTGGTTCCAAGCCCCGTCTTTGTCATAAATTAGAAGTTACGTATCTCTTGTGATAAATAGTTGGAATTAATTTTTTTGAGGTCTTTGTGAGTTTATGAAATATTTTGTCATTTTATCACTTGTGATAAAGCATAAAAATGATGAAATGTTTACATCATTTATGTGTTTACTTGTTTCTGACATGTATCACTTGTGATATTATTCTTTAATTGATATATATGTTGACCATTTTTTTGCCGAATCGTTATGTTACTCAAAGGCAATGCTTAATTAATCCTATTCTTGTTTGATTTTGAGAATATGTCATTTTTTTATTTTCATAGTTTTTTTCATGAAGTCAACGGTATTTTTATCTGACTTTTCTTTAATATCACTTGTGATACTCTAATAAAATTACCAAAAGAAGGTTATATTCAGATAAACCAAAAGAATTGTTTACAACTGAATAGAAATTACCATTGTTTACAATTTAAGTAGCAAGAGAAAATTACAATTGAAGTAGCAAAATAAAATTACTAATTGATGCTTTTGTCTTTTTTTTTCTACAACTTTCTTCTTGCTAGCTTTATAAGCATATCCTCCTTTTGTCTTTTCCCACTTCATTCTTTTTAGTTTGCAGCTTCTTCTTCTTTTTCTGCAACTCTCTTTGCTTTCTTACATGCAGTCTCTGTTGTCAGTTCAACAGTTACGGTTATTGGTGTTGGTGGTTGTAGATCATGTTATATCACAGGTGATATCACATATGTTTCTTTCAGTATTGTATCTGTTTCGGTTTTTGTTCTTCGTGTTTTCTAAGCTTAAATGTCTAGCAACGGATTTTGTTAATTTGCTTGGTATTGTTCGTGTTGTCGGTGATGATGTTGTTTCTTTGCTCACTTCTTCAATTTGACTTGGTTGTTTTTTCGCGAAGGCCTTTTTCCTTTCACCTTCAACCCTTTTTTTTTGCTTCTTGATAGTTCTCTTTTTTATATTTAAATCTGCATAAAATATATACCATGTTAGTGCATGAATAGTTTATTGGTTTTTAATATCATACGTGATATACAAACTGAATAGGTATACGTCATCAAATATCATAGGTGATATACTACTAACAAGCAATCATTAAAAGGTGATATACTACCAATAAGCAATCATTACAACTGTTGTATCATAGGTGATATACTACAAAAAAGCAATCGTTGCAACTGTTGTATCACAGGTGATATACTAACAATAAGCAATCATTGGAACTGTTGTATCATAGGTGATATACTACCGACTAATACTAGAGTCAAATACCGCTTTTAAACATATCGAAGCATGCCCAATCTATTCATTATGCACATATATCTACCACAAATCTACCAAAAGCATGTTACAGTTACAATATTTATTTTAGCCTGTTAAGTCTCAAATATTATCACAATAATCATCTAACTTTCACAACAATCCCTCAATAAACTACTAAAATCTACAAAAACAACAAAGTGTTCATACTGTAGAATAAATATATGTGTTTTTAAGGATACCATTATAACATGCTACTGAAAGTATACATACGCATTCTACTGAATGTGTATGTATCACTAGTGATATAACACATAAGCTAAATGTTAAACGCCGCATACATTCAGGGTTTTATCACAGTTAATTCTTCTAAAGGAGACATGCTTATACGTTACAATATACTTTTACTTTTATGAATCTCTGGAGATGGAGTCAAAAATTTGATTGACGAGAGAACTGCATTTACTCACAGTAAATAGTATATCATCAAAACTTTTAGCAAAAAAAGTTTAACTATAATTACAAAATAATAACAATAAAATATCAAAAGTGATACTATTCAACTTCAAATTAACGGTTTAAAAGTGGTTGATTTTGATTTTATAAGGCAACTTTTTATTTTTGTTAGAGAGAGAAAGTGCGAATTTTGTTGATAGAGAATGTGTGAAAGTGAGAGGTCTGATGTTAGGATTGGTGGGTAAGTTTGCTGAATTGTCAGGAATGGTCCCTCCGTGTTTTTTATTTTTAAAATATGTTTTTTTGATCCAACGGCCCGGATGCATCCATTGGTATGTAATGGATTGTTAGTATCCAAAATAAAGTGCCTCATATTTGATATTCTATACATATTGTTACAAAGAATAAAGTGAGTACTAAATGCTCTATAGGTGTTAAATACGATGAAAAACAATGTTTAACACGAGATCTTATAAATAAACTTTTATAGAAAGAAAATGTAATTAGATTTATGCCATTTTTTAACCAAAAATACACATTTAGGGCATCCACTATAAGAGGTTCATGAAAAGGTTTATAAAATTTGAAGAGGTTTATAAATTGAGTCACCATAGTGAGGAGAGGTTTATGATGACATGGAATCAAATAGGTCCAAGTTTATAGACCTTTTCATTACAACTAAATACATGTAATTCATTTAATACCTCATTAAATTATAAAGTTTTAACAAGTTTAACCATAGTGATAATAGGTTTATACAATGAGAAATTTAAGAACATATGACATGAAAATTATATAAACCTTTTCAAAAGGTTTACCATAGAAGATGCTCTTAGGGCATCCACTATAAGAGGTTTATAAAAAGGTCTAAAAGTTATGAAAAGGTTTATCTTTTGTTTTAACCATAGTGAACATGGTTTATATCATGTGGCGTGAAGAGGCCCAAGATCCAGCACTTTTCATAATTTAATCTTATGTGTTATAGTTGAACATTTGATATGATTATAAAGGTTTATACATAGTGGTAATAGGTTTATAGTTTATAAATTAATGATTTGACATGTTATAAACCTATTTAAAAGGTCCACCATTGTGGATGCTCTTAGTATAATCACATTAATTATTGACATTAATTTTTGCCAACTTGTGAGACACGTTATCCGTTATTAAAACTGAGTCACTTTATCATTCTTGGTTTAGAGTTTAAAATTGTTGTATACTTGTATGTGCTGACTAATTAAGTATTTCTTATTTATGTATTATTTTAGAGCTAGAACAATTTTAAGAATAATGTTTGGGTGGTGGGGAACTTCTTACAACAGTGATATAAAATACCACAAGTTAATTTTATAATGTAGAATTTCTTCATTGGGAAATAAATTTCGTTACTCCATCGACATACAAAACCACAAGTTAATTTTTTAATGCAGAATTTCTTTATTGGGAAATAAATTATACAACTTCATCATTCTATGGTTTTCTTTTGTCTTCCAAACTTAACACCTAGCATGCAAATTTTTTATTATTTCAAGTCATATTCTTGACTTCTTGGTTTTCTATGATTGTGATGATTTTTATACTCTTTATTATGGGCCGGTGACAAAAGACAAAGATGGCAAAATATAACGTATTGGTCAAAGGTATAGTTAAGGGTTAAGAAATATACACATGACAATCTGGAGTTAACTAATAAATTAAAATCCAGTTAATTGGTTACGGATGACACATAAGATAAGTAAAACACGAAAACATAGCTAGCTAGAAAAGAAAAAGACTTGAAAGCTCTCAATTTTTACATGGTTAACATCGCATCTGGGTCGACATGTACAAAACCACCATACTTTAATAGTTTTACTTTTTACCTTTACCAGTACAGACTTACCTGAAAATTTTAGGTCATGAATTGTAACTTTTTCATAAAGCGTTTTGTTTTGGGTACGTGCAACCGTTGATATATATATTTTTTGCTACTTCGGATTAGCAAAAAAATATATATGGTGCAAAATTTATGTTTAAAAAGTTTATTTTTGTTAAACAACAATAGTAAGAAATTATATAAAACGCAACTTCTAGCAAGGAACTAGAAGAAAATTACAAAAGAGTTTGACAAATCTTGCCAACTTAACATTTTAGCCCTTCTAAATTTTAACGAAGAAAAAAAATACAATTATATATAATTAAAAATGTCACGTTTCCTCATAAACTGAGAGTTAAAAATGACACTATTTTGAAACTTCCAAATATACCACGACATACTTGCAACTATCACGTACATTCGCTCCTTTTTAACAGAGGCTCCTGCCAAACCATCGATCCACGCTAACCATTCTGCTATGGAACTGAGATTAGAATTAGAAATATTGCACCAGACTCGAACTAACATTCATACATCAGAAGCAAGCTCGCATGTAGAGAAAACATGGTCATGTGTCTCAGCCTTCTTTATACAACTTGGACATAAAATTGAATCGATATCAAAACCACATCTAGATAAATTGAAATGGTGAGGAAGGCAATTCAACGATAGCCTCCACATAAAGAAATTAATCTTCCTTGGAAGAAACTTGTTCCATCTTGTGCTTGAATCCATAATAGGAAGAATAAACTTGTCAATATGTTTACGTGTTTTCCCAACAGTAAAAACACAATCCTTGCCTAGAAGCCACGACCATGTATCTGATTCAGAAGTAAGACCAACTTGTTCAATGTCGTCCATCATGGCAGCCAACATACCACAAGTTCTGCCACCTTCTATTGGCCTACGCCAATGCCAATTCCAACCATTATTAGACCACGTAACAATCTTTATTAACGTCTAACCGAAATAATCTATTGTACCGCTCATTCAAAGCATTGTCTCCAATCCAAACACCTTTCTAAAATCTAACTTGCGATGCACAACCTACTTTTAGCCGAATGGTATTGTTTGGATTAATATCACTTGCACGTAAAGCATGAATCGAAGCAACCACATTAGGCCATGTACTATGCGTAGCCCAATGAGCGGAATCTAATCCCCCGTCTTCTCCATGGATAACTTTAATTAGAGACACCCATAAGGAATTTGGTTGAGTCAATAATCTCCAATGACACTTTTGGAGTAGAGCTAAATTGAATGACTTTAAACTACCCACACCTAAACCACCATGAGCCTTGGATGCCAATACGAGGTCCCATTTTATCTAAGCCATCTTTTTTAACATTATCACCACCCTAGAAAAATGTAGCTCTAAGACTCTCTAAAAGTTTATTAATTATCGTCGAAACTTTAAAAATAGACATGTAATATATACAGACACTACCCAACACCTTTTTGAGTAACGTTAGACGACCACCAATCGATAAAATATTAGCTTTCCATGATGAGAGTTTAGCTCTGAACCGATCAACCAAGGTATTCCATCTCGAAACCTTATTCTTATTCGCGCCAATTGGAAGACCTAAGTAATCAAACGGTAATGTACCCGAAGAGCATCCTATTTAAGCTAGCCATAGATTCAATTTCTTCCGTGGAAACTCCGACACTGTACACATAAGACATAATGATATTGACTTTAAGCCCCGATGCTAGATAAAAAAAACATTTAAGACCCGAATAATATTATCCATGTCATTTGTACTCCAATCCGAGACCATAACCACGTCGTCGACATAGAATAAATGAGAAAGCTTGAAATTCGAGTTTCCTACACTTACTCCTTTAATCAACCGAGTTTAGGATGCTTCTTTAATAGCTACATGGAGACCCTCCATACCAAGGATAAATAAGAACGGCGATAACGGATCACCTTGTCTCAAACCACGCTTAATCGAGAACTCTTTAGTCGGACTACCATTTACAAGAATAGAAGTCTTGGCCGAATGTAAACATGCCCGAATACATCATCTCCATTTTCCCTAAAACCAAAATGTAGTAAAATATAATCAAGATACGTCCAACTTACGAAATCATATGCTTTCTCAAAGTCCACCTTAAAGATCCTCAACTTCTTGTTTTTCTTTTTATACTAATCAATTACCTCACTCAACATAAGGGACCATCAAGAATTTGACGGCCTGAGATAAACGCCAACTATTCATGACTTACAAGTTTCTCTATAACTCCCGCTAGTCGATTAGCAAGAAGTTTAGCTAATATTTTATATTGTAAGCCAATCAAGGATATATGCTGATAATCATTAATGAGGAGAGGATTATGAACCTTTGGGATAAGTGTGACGAAAGCCGAATTAGCTCCCACTGGCATTTGGCCTGAGGCAAGAAAAGTTGACACAAACTCCTCAACATCAACTTTCAAAACATCCCAATACGACTTCTGAAACAGAAATGAGAATCCATTCGGGCCTGGAGCTTTACTACTACCACATCCCATACCGCATTCTTAATTTCCTCTAATGATGCATCTTTGTCTAACTGGAGACGATCATTATCAGCAAGTTGCACAAATTGAGGAACGTCACTTAAATTTACGTTAGAAGCATGATCTTGAAACTTTTCTTTATAGAAATTATAGAAATATTGTTTGACATGAGAAGGATTTGAATACCATACTTCGTCAACCATAATTTCTTTCACCAATTGTTGTCGCCTTCGTTGATTAATCAATCCGTATAAAATTTAATGTTTTCGTCACCTTCCGCATCTCACTGAGCATGAGCCTTTTGAGCAAGGTCCAAAATAGTTATACGATCAAGTCCTCACATTCTTGTAGCAGTTTTAGCCTTTCTTCTCGATCCAAATCTGACGCTACATACATATCCAGTTTTTGGTCAATTTCGTGTATACGGTTTCTGCGAGATAGGTCTTGAGATTGCTCTATGTGTTTGGTGGAATGGTGCCATTCTTTAATCTTTTCTTTAAGCATCTTTAGTCTACTTTTGAGTCTTGATCACGGGGTGGTTGTTATTGTTGACGAATATTCTATGACTTTTTAATCAACATGTCAAAATTAGGCTGCTTCAACCATGAATGAACTAAAAAGTTTATTTGCAAGACCCTCCCAAAACATTTTTGCAACATTCTCTCGAAAATTCTAAGTATAGACTTCCATTTTCGAGTTCGTTATCTCACATTTATCAATATTCCATTCCAAGTTTCAACTCATCTCCATCTACCAAGTCCAAAAAAATGACAGTATTGTATGTTTTTATTTTAAAAGATTATCATAAAAGCTTTGTTTATCTAACTATCTTTTGTAGAGGAAGACAATTTTCTCCATTAAATACCTTAGTTTTAAGCAATATAACTTAATATACAATATGTACAAATGATTAATAATATGTACAAATGATTAATGCTATGTATATTACAATAAAGAATCATTGTTTTATACATAATTATTTAGAGCATTTATTAATGTAAGTTTAATGCCTAATTTTTGTTTGGTTATTAACATTTAATTTTTATAAATTTGCATATTCAAAAAACAATAATCATCTATGTATTTTAATATAAGTTTTGTTAAAATCCAAATCATTTTGCAATAAATTAGATTGATAAAAATTGTACACGTCAAAGTACGAAAATTTTCAGATGATCTATAAAGTATGAAAACATGTAAACATATAAAGCACGAAGATTCTCTATGTTTACACGTTATATAATATTGTGACAAATACTCTTTAGCAAATACATTTCACCGACAGTCATCGCAACCTCATAATACTACTGATTAACGTTTTGGTATCATCGTTGCATCGCGATGCACGTATGCTTGGCATATTAATATGAAATAGTGTGTGATAAAGTTATTCCTCAAAATTTTTGCCATGCATAAAATCATTATCACGAAAAACATGTGATCGAAAAAAATTGCTCGCCAAAATTTTTGATTACAAGATACCCGCCATCGTAACACGTGGATACCCTAGTATTACTAAGACATTTAGGGCAGTGCACATATGCATGTGTATTCTACAGTGATGAAAGTTCTGCATGTTTGATGTTCCTATTTTGAATAATTATCTACTAAATAGTTTACAGTACTAAGGGGACGTTTGGTACGACTGAATCGCAGAGAATGGAAACGCAGTGCAGAATGGAATGACAGGGAAAAAGAATGACTCTCATATAAGAGAAGGGATTCCACTGTTTGGAGAAATAGAGAATATAATGTCAGAATCGATGAGAGAATTCATTCATGTGTTTGGTACGACAAAGAATGAAAACAATTTTTTTTTTCAACTTGATTTATTTTGGGTCTTTGAGGTAGTTTTTTTTTTTTTTTTTTTTTTTTTTTTTTTCAAGTTGACTTATAGTTTCGCCCGACCTTTGAAACATGTTTACTATTATACGATTTTTTTATTGTGTGCAAGTGTGTGTAAGAACATAGCTACTCCAGTATGTGTGATAAGTACTATATATACTGTGTAATCCATGCGTAATAACAAAATTCAAGACCAATTATATGTATTGTTAATAACTACTCCAATATACTATGTAACCCAAGGCTTTTTATTTGTATTTTTTTGTTATTATATTATAGATTATCGATATAGCATTTGATCACTTTACACCAACAATTATCTAAATTATTATCTAGTTATGGCAAAAGATGTTGTTCAGGTCATAAAATATATGAACTCTCATACCAATATTTAACAGTTAAAGATACCAAGAACAATGAAGATAGTATATGGTAAAACAGTGACATACATTGTGGTTCTAATAAAAAGAAATTAAACTGTGTATACAGACTATAACATATAATTTTAATAAAAAGAAAATTGTGTTATGGATATAGCAAACAACCATTTGAAAACAGGAAGAAAACAAAATACCTTTTGAAGATGAAAAACACCAGCAGAACTGATGGAATAAAATGTCTGCTTTAGGTTTTTTGTTTTTTTTAGTTTATGTGTGGCGTATTATTAGCCCTCTATTTTCTACGTTATTGATTCACAAGGGAATGATTAGTGAGAAAGGGTCCCTCTAAAATTGGCATTCCCTAGCTTTCTCCACTTTTTTTAAAGAATGAAAAGTTAAGGTTGAGAATGGACATTTAATGACCTCTTTCCATTCTTTACGTCTAACAAACATGATAATGAACCCTTTTTTCGATTTTCCTCTTTCCTTTCCACCGTACCAAACATCCCCTAAAGGCATGTTTGTTTGGAGCTTTTTGTCTTTGGGGTTAGTACTTAAAGTAAAAAAAATTGTTTGGTAGCATTATGTGGGGTTTAAAAATGGGACTGAGCTCCGTGCAGAAGGGGATAGAGAATTCCTTATATGAAAGGCTACTTTTGTCTGACAAACTATTAACACATTTTTTTATTTTTTTCTCTCATTTATTTATTCTTTCCACTAGTGTGTTTATTAGTTAGATGGCCCATTTTGTTATTTAAATTAATATTAAAAATAAATAAACTCAATCATAATTTTTATCCTCTCAAGTTACATTACACAACTTGAGTCAAGTTAGATGATTGTGAGCCATTGGATTTAATCTAATGGTTCAAATCAAAAGAATTTCTTTTGATTTGAGCTATTGGATTAAATCCAATACTCATCATCTCTAACTCGAGTCAGTGAGTTCAACTCGGAGGATCTCCCTCCGTAAATAATATATTTCTCTCTCATACATTAAATCCAAATCCCAATCCTAAATCCTAAACCCGTCTGCAAACCAAACGGTCCCTAAGAAGTTTAGGATAATATATAATGGGGTTAATGGTCTAGAAAATATACAAACTTTCCACTTTTTACTATTGTAACAATAAACTTTTTTTTCTTCCTATTGTAACAAAATAACTTCTTAATGACTACTATTGTAACCAAATGGCACAGTTAATTACCACTTAAGTTGGCAGTTAATTACCACAGTTAATTACCATTTGGTTACAATAGTAGTCATTAAAAAGTTATTTTGTTACAATAGAAAAAAAAAAAGATTTATTGTCACAATAGTAAAAAGTGAAAAGTTTGTATATTTTTCAGACCATTAACCTTATATAATGCCAACTTTTACATATGTATATCCTCATTTCTTTGATTAAAATATTAGATTGGACTTGTACAGTAACTTAATTTATAAGTTTTTAATCAAGTAACATCTCCAAAATTAGTCCGCTAAAAAGTCGATAATATTAGTTACCGGAAAACAAAAACCAAAATGCCGGAAACATTTAGTTGTATAACACTTGAAAGATTGTACTCTGGACATATTGTTTGCTTTTCAACAAGATTGTGGCAAATTCTTAGACACTCTCAACTCCAGAACTCATGCAAACAAACCCATTCAAACTCATACAAAAATTAACACGAAATCGAACTTTACGCCACACAAGCACAAACCAAACATCAGGCAAACCAGACGTCACTAAATAAAAGAATAAACATTACACAACATTATACTGTATGTTACATAAGATTCATACATTGAGTAACACAATATATTAAAGTTATATTCATGTTTCTTTCTTCACGCAAATATAATATAGAAACAAAATAATAAAATATGAACATTATAATTCACATTTATTTACTTTTGCTGCAAGATTTAATTAAATAAATGAATAAATAAATTTAAATATAACACAAATAAAAAAAAACAAGTTGTTAATCTAACAATTTTCATACATTTTGTTTCCAAATGAACTACATCGACTTACAATAACACAATGTTGATTACTTCAAACATCTTGTCACGAAATCACTTGAAATGTTCTTCATTTTTGTTTAGACAAAAGTCGAAGCTAAATTATATCAATAAAACAATATCTAAAAATTGCGATTCTTTCATCATCAAGATTCAAGAAAACCCGTCATTCTTAAAACGGAGTTTCTCATTTCGCTCAAATCTCTTCCTTTTAATGTCCTTCCAATTCCTGAACAAACCGAAAACGCCATTTTATCTTGTAATCGTCTTCGTACTATCAAATGAGGTGGCACCATTTCTTGATCACCTTCATCCTCATATTCAAATAGACTTGGCTCAATATAACGAAACAAAGCCATGTTCACGGGTATATTAACTGTCACGGGCTTTGATTTCGTGTTCTTGGTCTCTAGTTTTTTTCTTTTCGCTCTTCTTGACTCATCCATATCAGAAAGATAATCATCTTTCTTCTCAAATTTTTTGACGTTGCTGCCGGAGAACATAACGTCAGATTCTTGAAATTCTTCTTCTGTCATTTCTATTGGAATAATAGAGTAATAATTTGAAGAGTTTGAAATGATGTGAATGATGGATTTGATTATATATAGGAGATGGAAATGGAATCGTAGTGAGTACTCAATCATTCTTTGTTGTGGGCCCGGTATTCTCTCTCTCTAAAAGTCTTGGTTGTTCTCTCTCTACAAGTTATTAAGCTGCCTAAATTGTCCAGCTTAGCTTAAGCAGCTTGTAGCTCACGTAACTCTGTACAAGCCGCCTTGTATGGTGTACATTATAAGTCATGTTCCATGATTTACGTTGCCAGGCTAGGTTCTGCTCACATTTTGTTCTTTAGCTATTTGTTAGGGTAAGCATGGTTTGTTTGGCTCGGTTTTAGGCTAAAACCAGACCGAACTGAAAATATCGGTTTTTGGCTTTTAAAAACCGGAACCGAATTGTGAATATCGGTTTTTGGTTTTTAAATACTCTCTCCGTCTCAAAATATAAGTCCAATTTGACTTTTAGATTCGAACTTTTACCTTAAATATTTTTGTTTGTATTAAATAATAATTGATGCAAAATATATAAATGAATTGTGTTTTAAATGTATTTTAATTTGGTATATTTTTTATCAAGTGTAATATAATACAAACAAAAATATTTAAGATCAAAGTTCGATTAAAAAGTTAAATTAGACTTAAATTTTGAGACGGAGGGAGTAAAATTACAAGAAGATAATTGTTTATACCTCCTAAATGGTACCTTTAAAACACAACCTAAAACAATCTATGTATTTAGGCCTCCCTTCTATTGTTGGAAGAAAGAAGAAAGAAGTGTTTCAAGCCATTCTAGATAAGGTACGAAAGAAAATTTTTGGATGGAAAGAACGACAGTTGTCAATAGGGGGAAAGGAGGTTCTATTAAAATCTATGGCCCAAGCAATGCCAATGTATGTCATGAATCTTTTTCTATTACCAGATGGTCTAATTGACAAGATCCATCGAGCTTTTAATTGTTTCTGGTGGGGACATGGAAACAAGGAAAACCCTATACGATGGACATCTTGGGAGTCTATGTGTATTTCTAAATAACGTGGTGGCATGGGATTTCGTCATATGAATAGCTTTAATAAGGCTCTCCTCGCAAAGCAAGGTTGGAGACTAATAACAATGGAGGAGTCACTTCCAAGAATTCTAAAGCGAGGTATCTTCGAGGAGTTGTTTCTTAGATGCAAGGATTGGATATAAGCCTAGTTTTGTTTGGCGTAGCTTATGTTCAGCACGAGACATCATTCGAAAGGGGCAAAAATGGAATGTTGGTAATGGTAAGCAAGTAAGAATATGGTAAGACTATTGGCTTGAGGGTTACAGAAAACTATACAACCACACTCAGAATCATGATTTGCATGTTGTTAATGATCTTTTAGATCCTAATACATAAGGTTGGAACCACACACTATTGCTACAAGTATTTCCCAGACAAATTGCTGAAAGGATATCATGTACACACATCAATCCAGATGAGTGTGACTCTCGTTACTGGGGTGCTTCTCCCAATGGAATTTTTACTTGCAAATCTGCTTATTGGATAGCAATTCAGAGTATAGAATGTCTTAAAGATCCACTAGCACAACAGACGATAAGTGTTTTAAGGCAATTTGGTTGGCTAATATTCTAACAAAGTAAAAATTTTCATTTGGAGAGCTTGTATGAATCTTTTGCCCACTTTAAGCAAACGGTAGCAAGAGGCTTAGCGTCGGTTCTCTCACTGTGTGCATTGTTCACTCAACGGAAGACATTAAACATGTTCTATTCCTTTGTGATTGGTAGCGGGATATATGGGCTAGCATGGAGTTGGTGATCTTACAAACCAGGTAGAAGACATATCTATTGAAGAGATGCTATGTGCTACTCAGGAGCGACAAGAAGGTAAGTTTGAATTGATGCTAATGGTATGTGGCGAATATGGTGTGTGAGAAATTCCAAAGCTCATGGACAAGGAGATTTGGAGCAGAATAAAGTGAAAGAATCTGCTCATGTGATGTTGCAAGAATTCTCCCGAGCAAATCGAGCTACAGTTGCAACTATGCCCCCCCCCCCATAATGCACCCTCACGAGCATGGTTTGCTCCAACATACGGAGAGATAAAAATAAATGGTGATGCTGGTGTATTAGGGAACAATGGTATAGCAGGCCTTGGTTTTGTCATGAGATCACATAGCGGGTCAGTATTGGTAGCGGGAAGCAGACGGGTCAATTTTGCGACGTCGGTTGTTGAAGCGGAAGCAAAAGCAATCCTTTGGGCTATTCAAGTGGCGCTATCTAAGGGTTTTAAAAAAGTTGTTTTGGAGACCGATTCAAGTATTCTTGTGGAGGCATTCAAACACGACAAAGTGTTAGTTCAAATTAGAGCTCTATTTCTCCATATACGTCGATTATGTCTCTCATTTAATTCTTGTACTTGGTCTCATGTGCGACGTGAGGGGAATAGAGTGGCTCATGAGTTAGCTAGAAGACCGTTATATGATAGTATAGATGACGTGTATGTTGGTTTTGTGCCTCCTTCGGTTAAGCCATGGGTACAACATGATGTAACTTTTCTAAATGATAATTGAATAAGTTTCATAAAAAAAAAAAAAAAAAAAAACAAACAGTATTGTTTAAGATTCTATGTATTTTCTTGGTTTGGTTTCCATGCCAAAACCAAACCGAACCGTACACTTCGGTTTTTTTCAAAATTTAAAAACCAAACTATCGGTTTTTCAATCTATTTTGAAATATTGGTTTTGTTTTTTCGGTTTTTTTGTTTTTAAGTTCGGCTTTTCAGTTTTCTACACACACCTACTATTTATCTTGTTTTTAGCTATTTCCTTCTTGAATTTAACAATTTGATACGTTATAAATAATTAATCCGTAATCCTAAGTTACATGTGACAAAACAATCTAGAAGTAACAGCAAAATATATATATCTTGGTTACATTGCAATGGACAACTTATGATAGAATTAATGTGACCAAGTCCATGCTCATTGTCTTTCATTAAAAATGTATTTAGACGTCAAGTTTCTGAATCCTTTGCTTGTCACTCAAGTTTATTTTTTGTTTAAACTCAACCTAGTACAATAGGAAAATGATTGGGAAGCCTAATTATGTGCTTAAAGATGTGATTAAACACGTGTGGCATGATCCTGATGGTTTATAAAAAAATGGGTCCCATTGTTGTAGCCATCAGGATGATGCCACATATGCTTAGGCATATCTTTAGGCACATGATGTAGGTCTCCCAATCACCACTCAGTACAATATTATTAGTTGTGTTAGAGTTATATGAAGATAAAGTTAGCTCAAAAGAAATATTAAAATTATCTTAGAGAATGCCTGCGCGATGCGTGGCGGATACCCGAAATAAAATTTTCAATAAACCATGTTTTATAATCGAAGCGTTTTATGTGACGATAAATTTGCGGACGCCAAAAGTTTCATGTCGCATATTTTAACTCTTTAGAATATTATAGTAGTATCCACGCGTTGTTGGATGGTATCAAGTAATAAAATTTTCGGCAAAAAATGTTTTCAATTTTATATTTTCTCTTACAATAACTTTCCCAATAACGAAAACAAAATGAGTTTGAGTAACTTTAAAAAAAGTGATGGATAATATCAAACTAATTCATATAAAAACAATTGAAAGTGGCGTGATTTTGCGACGCGGTAGTCAATAATGTTATTGAGTTATGGTCAAATTAGTTGATAGTGGTCCGTAGTCACAAGTAAGTAGAAACATTTTTTTTATGAAATATATATGTAATAATCAACACCTCGTAATAAGTAAATAAAATATATTTTTGAACATGTTTGTATCATTAATATTGTTTATTACACTTGTCCCATATAGACAAAAGATATAACTAAAAAAGTGCTTATAATGTATAGATCTTGTAAAGTATATATTTATGAAAACGCTTGTATCATTAATATTGTTTATAACACTTGTCCCACATAGATAGAAGATATAAATAAAAGAATGCTTATAATGTAAAAAAAACTTACATGTTTAAGCAATCATTTAGAGTTATCCATGAAAAGTATAATAATTAACATGCTAATATATTAATCATTGAATTATCACTTATACTTTGCACATTTGCATCATTTGTCTACAAAAAATTGTCCCGATTTTTACAAAAAACCGTTTTTTACTTTTGTGGTTAATTTTATTTAAAATAATTCAAAATTTATTTAGATTGGTTCTCGAAACACTCTTACGATATAATAATAGTTTTGGAACTTTGTAGTTTTGCATGCATTTTAACATCATATTCATTTATATGTGCATTTTTGCATTAAAACTATACTGATTCCAAAAAGAAATAATAAATGAAGCATTAAAATTTTGTTGAAGATAAATTTGTAAAAGCAAGGTATTGTGTACATTATGCATTAAAAATTGTAATGCTTAAAAAACACATTAATGACATCATAAAAAAAATTAGAAGAGAGGGTGCTAAATGCTTTATAAGTAGTATAGATATGTGTAATATGTAAAAAATCAAATAAATTATCACTTGTGAATTTACATATTTACATCATTTGTCTTTAAAGAATTGTCCCGATTTAAAAAAAAAAAACCGTTTTTTTACTTTTGTGATTAATTTTATTTAAAATAATTCAAAAATTTTTAGATTGGTTTTTGAAACACTCTTACGATATAATAATAGTTTTTGAACTTTTTAGTTTTGCATTCATTTTAACATCATATTCATTTATATGTATATTTTTGCATTAAAACTATACTAATTCAAAAAGAAATAATAAATGAAGCATTAAAATGTTGTGAAAGATAAATTAGTAAAAGCTATTTATTGTGTATATTATGCATTAAAAATTATAAAGCTTAAAAAACACATTAATGACATCTTAAAAATTTTTATGAGAGAGGGTGATAAATGCTTTATAAGTAGTATAGATATGTGTAATATGTATAAAATCAAATAAATTATCACTTGTGAATTTACATCTTTGTATAATTTGTCTTAAAAAAATTGTCCCGATTTTTACAAAAAACTGTGGTTTTTTACTTTTGTGGTTAATTTTATTTAAAATAATTCAAAATTTATTTAGATTGGTTTTCGAAACACTCTTACGATATAATAATAGTTTTGGAACTTTGTAGTTTTGCATGCATTTTAACATCATATTCATTTATATGTGCATTTTTGCATTAAAACTATACTAATTCAAAAAGAAATAATAAATGAAGTATTAAATGTTGTGGAAGATAAATTAATAAAAGCTATGTATTGTGTACATTATGCATTAAAAATTGTAACACTTAAAAAACACATTAATGACATCTTAAAAAAAATTTAAAAAAAATGTGCTAAATGTTTTATAAGTAATATAGATGATGATGATACTGTTAGAGTTATATGAACATATTTAATTATAACTATCTTTATATGGCTGATACCGTTTTTCAATTTTCATAACTATATTATAACAACCCCGCATTTTTCAGGTTAATTTTCACTTTTTTTAAAAAGTTACCATTCACTTTTACTATTCATCCCGTAAAATTTTTATTTCACATTCTCGTAAGTTAATTTATTTTAGTAATAACCTGAGAGTTTGACAATCGTTAGATCATCTTCGCAAAAGCTATTAAGAAAACATCGTCTTAAAGTTTCGTTTTAGTCGGAGCACCATTTAAACATCCCGCGCATAACGAAAATCAACTCTGACAATTTTCCTCACATCAGATTAATTTTTAGATCACTCATAATCAATTTGAGAATTTTTAAGATTTCATTTAAATGTGACCAAATAAACCTTGAGCCGTACGAGACTAAACTTACGTTTTAAACAACTCTACTTAGACCCAGACTTAACCATTCCTGCACTGTGTTTTCTAAGATGTTTTGACACTTTTACATTTTTTGGAAAAGTCAAACATATTTCCCTTCTCCTTTGACCATAAAGAAATTAACCTTGTACGTTCTACATTTTTGCTTAAATCGCGTAACTTTTAGACTTCACGTATAACTGTTAAATTATCCCACGTATAACGAAAACCATATTTTGACATCTCATATCACTTTGATAACATCAAATAGTCCTGAATATTAAGTGTCAATTTCCCCCGATAATGCTCGTTATTTATATAATTTATATGGATTTACGCTTGTTTTCCACTTTCTGGTGAATTACGAGCATTGGAGCTAAAGAGACGCGGAAATGGAAACATATCTAAAGATTTATCACATTATGCTATTTTGAAGAAGTTACGGCGTAACTCATCTCTCACATTACGCCGTAACTATTGCGTGACTCAGTATGCCAACTTATCAGAAGGTTACGGCGTAACTCCTCCCAAAGGTTCGACGTAACTACATTAGGTCAAAAGAGGTTCCACGTCCCGATACTTACGCCGTAACTCATCGCATCTCTTACGACGTAACCGAGTTTATTGAAGACTACGGCGTAACCACTCATTAGGTTACGCCGTAACCAGCAGATCTAGTGCATTTTATGAAGAAATAGAAGGTTACGGCAGTAACTCCTATATGGGTTACGCCAGAACCCGATCCGCCTATAAATACCCACTTAATTCCAAAGATTTCTAATCATCCCATTCCACACACAACACTCTGGGAATGTGGGAAAAAGCTCAAGGCAGGTCTAGAGGAGCATACGGAGCTGTTTCCTAAGGAGAAGTCACTCCATTACGATAAGCATTAGCGTTTTATATTTCTTTTACTTTCAATTCATGTATTTCGTACTTTTGAATATTGAATTGATTTGCATGATTAATATGAGCGGCTAAGCACCTTTTGGTGCTAGCCTAGTTATGATTCATTAATTGTTTTGTTTGCGTTTACCTTTACTTCCGTACAATTATTTCTAAGTGTATGCATACATAGTTCATTGGTAGCCACCCTTGGTTCGGTAGTTTTGAATGGCGGTAGAGGCCAATTGCCTAGGAGATATGACCTGCTGACCCTAGGTGAGCGGACTGAGACGGGAATGCTAAGATATGACCAACTGACGACCCTTTCTACTTGTGCGATTTGACCAACTGATCACCTATCGTTTGGATCAACTTAAGAATTAGGGGGTGTAGTGTCTAAGTTCCTAACGGCCGGGCTCTCACTATAATGAATCTAGCATATAGCGGTACTTAATGACTTGGCTTAGGGACCGGGAACAACAGGACTTATGATGGTGCTTTGATTTCTCTGTGGTGGCATCTTTGCTGATAGGTTAGGGCGAATTGACCAAATGTTGTCCTCTCGAATTGACCCCACCTGAAGTAATTGGAAGTAAGTAGACGTAGACATAACTAGCTAGGAGGATTAACTAGGTTAGCACCACTTCTCTCTATTGATTTCCCTTTACCATTTATCTGCTTTTATTTATTTTATTCTGCATTAGTAGTTAATTAATTAAATCCCTATCGAAAAAACTATTATTCTGTGACAATTAGACTTAGTAATAATCCAACACACATAGCTCTTGGGACGACCTCGACTTTACCGTTTACTACACTACACACGACCGGGTACACTGCCCGTTAGTGCACTAGGGTAGACCATTGGTATTGCGAGACACTATAAATTTAAGACATGGTCAGTAAAACCTGCATCACACTTATAGACTAATTTTAGTCTACTTTAAATAAATTCACGGTCATTTTCCCTGAAATCTCGTTCTTTTCTGATAAATTGCGAATTACGCGTTTTTGACCAGTGTTTCCAGCTTTAAGCAGTGTTTTTCCACCCAATGATACTTATCACTCATTTTATATTTTGGTATAGAGTATAATGATGAGTTTCATCATTCCTGCAAGTTTCGTATTTTTACGATACCCGGTTTTACGTTTTATGGCTTAACAACTTACGGTTGGCATTTAACGGAACCAAATCATGCTCTAAACTCAAGATAATACCATGACTTATCATATAAGCCTAGTCACACCTTGTGACAGCCCATAAGGGGGATGAGTCACCTTGGTGGTGGCTTGATCCTAACCATGCTCCATTTTGATGGTTACATGTGTCCTAACTTAACCATGGTTAATATTTAACCCAATATATGGTTAACCAAACTTACCCTCCTATAAATAGCAAGTGAAAGACATCCCAAAAACCCTCATACACCTCTCTTGGTCGTTCATATCATAAAACAAACATACCTTCCATAATTTGATCCATAACTCCAAGTTTATGCTAAGAACTTTCAAGTAGCAAGTTACTACATCAAATCTCTAGCAAGTTTAAGTGATCTTCTTGAGTTTAGATCCACTCAAGTTACTTAGTACTTCATCACCAATCCTTCAAGATTAGAAGGGTGCCAAGGTGTAGAAAGCTAGCTCAATCCAAGGTCCTAAGTGTTCAATCAAAGTCTTATCCTTACTAGTTACTCCTTTCTTGATTGAAAGCCAAAAGTTGTAAGCAACTAATCACAACCATCATCTCATGTTTATTATTCATAATCTTGACAATTTCATGCTATATATATGGTTACTATGTTGATTCATGTTGTACATATACTCAATCACATGTTTTAATTCACATATTGTCGTAAAAGTAACAAACTAGTAAACTAGTCATATTCTACACATTTGAGACCATTAAAACCAGTCACATATGGACTTTCTAACTTACATACTATTGTAGACAAGATAAAAAAGTAAACATAGCAACTTGAATCACCCGAAACGGAAAAACGAGTCAAAAGATACGGCCAAAAGAAGTTAGCGAAACCAAAACACCGAAACTGCCTAACACAAGCTGTTAAGTAGCTGTTCGTTTTGAAAGTGGCACTTCTGGTCCGAATCATCAAAAAGTTAAAACACGAAAGTTGTCTGGAACGAATTTTTCCTTCAATCGTTAAGAAGCTCGGGCCCTGAAAACGCTTAAATAGGCATTATCATTCAAAAACTGAAACTGCCCTATATATAGTCTCACGACTATACTTTTGTCACAACTAAAAGCAAACCAAGAGGCCTAATGGCCTTAAGCCAAGACCACAACCACGGATAAGGTCAAAGCTAAGTCTCAAGACCATGGTAGTCAAGATCAAATCCATGGCAAGGCCATGGCTAAAGCCTCAAGGCTTATTTACCCAAGACCGTTAACTAAGGTGTTAACCTTGGCAAATCAACACCAACACAAACCAAAGGACATAACTTTATATACTTACATTATCAAAATGACGAGAACTTATAAACCGCCAATATATTTCCAAATAACCAAACAACCTAAGGATTTCACAACTTTCACTTTACCTTGAAAACGACAAGAACCGAATTACGAAAAGCAACTAAACCTACTTTACAAACCGTATAACCATATGAAACTTATGATAAATAAACAAAACATATGTTTTATCTACTAAGTGCTACAATAATAGGGAGCTTCATGTGAGGGGTTTCAGTGGGGTAAACGGATCGACGAGTTGCTGGATTTACGAATTAAAGTGTCCTAGCTCCTCGAACGTTTACTACATGACCTCTGAATTGTGATTGCCCGAACGGTAGTACGATATATATAAAATAAAAATGTTTTCACAACTAGACCATTTCTATAAACGACATACACAAATACCATGTACTACATCATGATCAATATAAAGACGTATATAGGCTTGTTATTTCTTTCGCATCATTATTTCAAACCTAAGTCGCAACATCCTATTCTAGGTTTCCCGTAGAAGTTCTCACGGCATATCCATCATTCTCATTATACATTTGATATCATTTACTCTGAGGTGAGTTTATAGCCCCACTTTCTATTACTTAATTATTTTACAAACCCTTGGGGGAGATACATGCTTTATTTTAAACCGAACACATTGCTTTCAAACTGTATGTTTACCTGATTGTCATATTGTCACTAAGTAACCATCATTTGCCAAACATAAGTCCCTAAATCATGAACCATTAATCACTAGTGAGAGTGAGCACGAATATTGTGAATAGATCTATTGGGATTGATGAATCCCGTTTGTGTTGACCGAGTAGGCAAACAAACGCACTATATTTGAGTAACATTAGGTAAAAACAGAAATTTTACCTATTAGGGCTAGTACCAACAATTTCTCCAATTAATATTGGAACACGTTAACGCCTTGGTTGCATGAGCTTAGTGACAAACAAAAGCGGGCTCAAGTATCATATACTTGAGGCAGCCGTACCAAACAATAATCGCTGTTTTGTTTTCAAACCATTGGTGTGAGTCTAATTAACTCACACTACCAACATAATGTGTTCAACCATCAAACAAACTCTATGAATTTCACTCAACCTTTGTGTTGTGAGTTTTAAGCATGTATTTCGGTACATAATGTCGGGTCGGCACGGAAGGACAAGGACTAAATGAAGAAGGCTATAAATATTTTATCATTCACAAAACATCGAAGACTTTATATTGATGTATTTTGTAAACAATGAAACCAACTGGGACCTATTTTGTAAACTTTGATATATTTGAATAATTTGAATGATAAATCCTTTTTAAACGACTCCTTTAGAGATCGTTATCTATTGTTATGACTGTCGTGCCATGAAGTAACACACAGTTTGAATTCCACTGCGTATCACGAAATTGGGGGTGTTACATATATGATGATGACTTTAAATACATAACCTGTATAGACTATAGATGATCTGATATAAACCTTTAAATCTAGATCTGAAGCAAAAAGCTGGACTTGCATGCACAGAAAAATCTCCTTACCGACTTGCATCAAAAGTCATATCTTACACTCTTTTGAATTAAAATTCAATAAGGATACCACTCCAAGGCCAAACTTTTCGAGTAACCTCTTCAAGCAAATCTCTTCAATTGATTCGTCACACCTTGATCAACCTTTTAGTGATGAAGAAGTAAAAGACGCGGTTAGGATTTGTGGTAGTGATAAAGCCCTCGGTCTGGATGGGTTTACATTTAAGCTTTTCAAGAAATATTGGGATGATATTGGTGGAGACATCCTTTCATTTTTTAAAGAATTCGAGACCACGGCTTGCATTCCAAGAAGTTGTAATTCCTCCTTTTTATCTCTTGTGCTTAAAGTTGATGACTCTGTTGTTATTGGTGACTTTAGACCAATTAGTCTAATCGGTTGCCAATATAGGATCATTGCAAAAGTTCTTGCAAACCGGCCTGCTAATGTCATTTCATCAGTTGTTGGTGAAGTCCAAATGGCCTTTATCAAGGGTCGCCAAATAATTGATGGGCCATTCATGGTAGATGAAATTATTTCTTGGGCTAAATTAAAGAAAGAAAAAGCTTTTCATGCTCAAAGTAGAATTTGAGAAGGCCTTTGATACCTTAAATTGGTCCTTCTTGAATTCTACTATGTCTCAAATGGGATTTAGCTATAAGTGGAGGAAATTGATCCATTCTTGCCTTGGTTCGGCATTTGCTTCGGTTCTCATTAATGGGTCACCTACTTCGGAGTTTAAGTTACATCGTGGTCCTCACCAAGGTGACCCACTTTCTCCTCTTCTTTTCATTTTAGCAATCGAGGATCTTAATGTAGCCTTTATTGAAGCTAAAAATAAAAGCTTCTTCCATAGAGTAGAAGTAATAGTTGATAAGGTCCATGTTTATCACCTCCAATTTTCAGATGATGCACTTATACCGGATGATTGGTCTAACCCTAATATTGAGAACTTGTCTAGAATCCTCACTTGCTTCCATCTAGCATCCGACCTCAAAGTTAACTTCAACATGAGTAAACTCTTGGGCATTGGTACCTCCCAACTTGAGCTCTAACTCTTCTGCCGCCGCTATCGGGCGTGTTCCTTCTCATTTCCCATGTACTTACCTGGGTCTTCCCATTGGCGCTAACATGGAAAGATGTGCAAAGTGGGACCCCCTAATTGATCATTTTCATAAGCGTTTATCTAGTTGGAAAGAAAGATCTCTCTCATTTGGTGGTCGTTTAACCTTATGAAAATCCGTCTTGGGAAGTTTGGGGGTGTATTACTTTTCTACTTTTAAGGCACCTAAAACGGTTGTTAATAAGCTTGAACGTATCCGTAGGAAATTATTTTGGGGTGGGTCTTCGGATTCTTATAAATTTCCTTGGATTGCTTGGAATAAGGTCATCTCTTCTCCTAAACAACGTGGTCTCGGCATTGGCATCTTAGTGGTAAGTAACCACACTTTGTTGGCCAAATGGTGGTGGAGATTCTTGATTGAAGATAATGTTTTATGGTGCAAAGTTATTCGCTCCATTCATGGTCCTCAAGGAGGTCTACATGATGCATCCTTGATTTGAAGTAAATCAAGTCCATGGTATCGAATTGCTAAGCTTAAGGAGGACCTTCTCAATGACTTTATGATTAATTTGCCCTTGATCTTCAAGAAAAAGATTGGCAACGGGGAGTCTACACGTTTTTGGTTGGATAATTGGTTGGGCGGTCCTACTCTAAAGAAACTTTCCTTCACATTTTTCGGTTAGACAACCAACCGAATTGCTTGGTTTATGATCGGGTTCCAAATATTATTAATGGACCAAGTGATGCAAATACTCTAAGACCCAACACCCCTGCCCATTCCAACAACATTTTACCCCATAATCTTCACTTTACTTGGGCATGGACAAGGCCTATTAGATCCAATACTGAGCAAGCTGAGATTGTGGATATTTCAAACATGCTGTCTAATTTGGTTCTTTCATTTCCTGAGACATTTGGGAGTGTGTTATTGATGATACAAGAAGCTTTGGGGTCAAAGGTTTGAGGAGTCACATTACTAATACTACTATCTCTTTGGATTAAAATCATCCAAGATGGAACAAGTTTGTTCCTATCAAAGTCAATATAGCTTCTTGGAGGATCGCCAAAGGGAGACTCCCGACAAAAATCAACCTTGACTTGAGAGGTGATACGCTTACACAGCGCGTTCGGGGTCAAAGGAACTTCCTTTTCGTCGAGCAAGTTTTTCAACACCCTAGGCAGTGAACCTAATCGTTGTAGTGTAGTATTAGGGTAAGCCACGGGAATTGATATCGTTCTCTAGGGGAATAGGAATGCTAGTGAGAAGTTACTACGCTAAGGTTGGGGTTGAGGAAGATTATTTTTTATCTTTTATGTTTTTAGAAAAGGAAAAGTCTGAATCTCGGGGTTTGGATTTGGGGGTTGGTATTTCTACCGATTACTCTACTATTATCTAATTATCTAAACTAAGGTGGTGGTAGTCTATGTCTAATTATTGTGTGCTCGTATGATAGTTTAAAGATGTGTTTACTTAGGTTTTATTACTCCTTAATTATCTTCTATTGGTGGTTGAATTGTCACGTCCTTATTCCTAGTTGCGTTGTGTGTCTAAAGTTGTAGGGTATCGTTTCTCCTACTCTTTGAAGTTACCAAAGGGTCTCGTCTACAAAACCCACTAGGGATGATAAACTCTAACTCTAAGGCCTTTTGGATAGTTTAGCTTACAACAACTCAAAGTGCTATAACCTAAGGTTCACAAAGATTAATCAAGCATTAAGTACACAACGAATGACCTATCGACTTGGATCATTAATCAACTAAGATAAGAAACAACCAATCAATAATCAATAATTAAGTTTCATATTCCTAAGCAAACACACAAGTAAATTAGCTGGGACATGGAGAACATGCAAGCATACACACAAATAATTGAAGACATAATTAAATTAATGAAGTAAACAACTTATCTTGGTGTAAGATAGGGTTTAGAACCTAAAATACGACCTTGGTTCGGTTTAGGTTTTACTCAAAAGTTTACCCAAAAGACTACTCTAAAACCGAAAATTCGGATTCTATATATAAGATTACATGTGCGACGGTGTCACCTTATGATTTGTGGCCGTCGTGTCGCCGTCATTAGGGTTTCGTCTCGGCCAAGTTAATCTTGCGACGGCGTCACCTTATGCTTCGACGCCGTCCTCTTTAGCCGGCGCGCCGTCTGGATTGAATCTAGGCCGTGCGAGTTGCGACGGCCTACTCTTTTAAAGCCCGCCGTCCTCCAAAAACTAGCAATTTCTCTTACGTGTCGTCACAAATTCCTCCGACGGCGTCATAGATTAGCGATGACGCCGTCCCTTGTAATTTAGCGACTTGGCGTCTCGATTCTTGACTTTGGCCATTTTCTTCATATATCCGCGCCTTTTCGTCCAAATAAGTGCCATTACATAGTTTGCCTTCAAGAGACCTAAAAGTGAAAGGTACATTTAAAACCTTATAAAAGTGCCATTAAGCAATAACGGATATAAAGTGATCAAATAAGGGCTTAAACGACCCTCAAAAGGTACATTTTAAAACCTTATCAAATATCTCTACACTTGGTATTTGCTTGTCACAAGCAAATGTGCTTTTAGCCAATTAATTTATAAGTTGGGGTCATGAAGCATTGGTTTAAAACAGTCCACAAACACATATAAGCCCATAAAAGTCATAACAAGCACGAAAATTACATACTAGCACCTCACATGGGGTGTTTGGATACTCATATCTCTCGGGTGTATATGAAATATAGCAAATTAGAAATGGAAGATAAACACTTATTAACCGGTCCTAGTACATAGATTACCATAGGCTTTAGAATAGATCAAACCTCCATCGCTTTGGCGTAAGCACCTAGGAAAGACTATCAAAGAGGTCTTTAAAGGGTTGTAACGTTAGGCTTACGGTAGGGAAACAAAGGGTTTGGTGGGATAGGCTATTTAGTGATGGCAAGTCAAAAATCTCTATGTTAAATGCATACGAAGAATGGCGTTGCTAAGCCAAGACTCGACACTTTAAACTATAGATAACTGAAATAAACAAACATAAATTTAAAAATAGATGTAGGATGGTAACCGTTTTTTTTTTTTTTTTTTTTTTTTTTTCATGCACTTTTACTCTACCATCCTCTACGATAACATCAAAATAATAGGGATTTATAGCACATCCCTACACTCGAGTTTTATTACTCTAACACTAATATGACTGAATTGAAAAGATCAAAACACTTGGAGTGCGTTATTACGCAGATAAGGGAATTGGCGTTCCCTTTAGTCATTTAAAACTTTAACTTTTCCCATGAGTCCCAATCGTCCCAAAAGCGTGTACAAAAGATATGACTCAACTTAGCAACTCATGCAAGTAATTAGATAATGGAACTAAGGGTTTAGGGTGATAACAATAATGCACTAAAAGTGAGTGCATACATGATAGGCTAAGGCGATTTGGGTGTACATTTGGGGTGGGGTGTAAACAATGCTCTTCATTGATATTCCGAAAACCGAAACATCACGAGAACCGCGAAAAGGATAAGCTCGAGGGGTTAACTAGGGGTATCGTGTACTAAAGATGAGTACAACGCAAAGGTGTGGGGAGTTACTCAACCGATGTGGAAGAAGTAATTATATTACGGTATCAAACAAGGGTTATCCTAATGCCTCTTATCATTTAGTTATTCCTAACTACACAAGTGTAGTCTCACTAGCGATCTCGAATACATCACAAAACAAGTTCTAGAATCTAATATACTACCGGTTCACACTCTAAGCATTGAAGATGAATGCTTCAATTCCTACTAATCTGAGGCGATCCTCACATTTTGGTGGAATTTAAGTGGTAAAGGGTTTTGTGCTAGTCATATAACTTCCTATCCGTGAGACGCTTTTGTTAAGACTAATGGCCCACTCTTATATGTCATGAAAATTTTTAAATTTGGTGCCAAAATTACCCTAACCGAAATTTTCTCATGGTTTATTACGCAAATGCAATTAGACAAAGCAAATAATCAAGGATAAGCATAGTTTCAAAGTTCCGTTTTATTTTCCTCCCTACACTTAAACCGAACATTGTCCCCAATGTTCCCGAAAGTATCAAAGTTATGATAAAGAAGGTAATAAAAAGCGAAAGAAACTAATACTCCCGATTAGCTCGGTAGGATCCGTGTGTGAAGTAGTGGTTAAATCCTTTCCAAGAAGAATGTATCGTGAAAAGCTCCTTCCAACTTTATGTATCTTCTTCGATAAACAAAACTGCACACTTGAAGAAAACAAACGAAACCTTCACGTAAAATCGGCGGTAATAATATATAAGACTCGATTTAAACTAGGATATAATGCTTGTGGAATGGATGTTTACAGAATTTCTAAGAAAATTAAGACCTGGAAAATTCCAAAAATTTATAAGAAGCTCAGAAAACGAGAAAAAGTAATCTGATGTTTTTACTCATTCCTGACAAAAACTGGTTTGCGATTTTCTGGAAATATTCTGGAAAATTTACGTCTTTAGAATCTGGAAAAATTTCTGCGAAACATCCATTATGACTCGATACAAGCATTTGACTCGAACAAACACACAAATATATCTTTTAATTAATTGTTATTCTCATGTTCACGTTTTTTATGAAAACGTGTGTAATCCTCCCTACACTTATCCTTTATGTAAAATACCTTTATATGCAATTAAGACGAGGTTAAAAACAAAATAAAGAATTTTTACAAATTTAAACATGAGAATAAACAATCAATAAAAGATATATGACACTAACAAGCAAACAATTAAGCATGGGTTGCCTCCCGAGCGCTTTTCTTTATTTAAGAGTCTTGTAGCTAGACTCATAGTCGTGTTCCTACGTGGTCTCGTGCACGCTTGCTCGCTCATACTTAAGCCATTCCAATGTTCTTTCATTCTTTTTGTAATCATCTCCTAACTCTAGGCATTTTTTGTAATATCGCTTAGCATTTTCATATGGGTACCTAAGTCCGCTTTGCTTATCCCTTTCACTAAGCAATGGAATAGGGGTCATTCTATTACATGCCTCAATATCCTTGTGCTTAAACCTATGATGAGCTCGTGGCATTTGGTAGATAAAATGTTCAACTTCATCAGAGAACGTAATTAGACCATCAATCATCCGTTCATTCAACCTAGTCATTTTTTGAAAGGTTTTCCAAAAATTACTTGAGTGAGGTCCTTATCAATAAATTCTCCTAAGTCTTCTAAGACCATGAACTCTACCAAATAAGCAAAACTTCCAACAAACACATGCAAATAAGTGACGACTTCAACAACATTGTTCCTTGATAAGTTAATTCATTGAGCTTAATTTTATTGTATAGGTCTCTTGAGATTAAGTTTAAGGGCAAGAATGAATTCAAGTAAGCATCGAACCCTTCTAATCCTATCTTGCAAGGAATTGCATGTTAAAGGGCCCATCCTTCTCAATTCTACACCTAGGATCAAAACATTGGGAGGGGTCTTCCTCCATTTCAGAAGTAACTTCATTGATGACCTCCCCGCTATCAAGTGCTTCACCATAATCAAATTCCTCATCGGAATCTGAGTCATAGAAAGGACTTTGTTGCCAATTTACCTCATTATGCCCTAGGTGATTTCCAAAGTGGTGAACGGGTGATGGGTTTTGTGGTATTGCGTTCTCAATTTCGGGATTGGGAATGGGTAGGGTGAAGAATCTTCGGCGGAAGACACGTATCATGGTGGGTGATGGATTTTACGAACAAAGGGCACGAAGAAGGGGGATAGACTAAAAGGAAGCTAAAAATGAGAAAAAAAAGTTTACTTGATAGGAATCAAGCAAAGAAACCTAAACGAGGTGGACTACTAACTAGCTATTCTATTCCCCGGCAGCGGCGCCAAAAACTTGATACGCTTACATAGTGCGTTCGGGGTCAAAGGAACTTCCTTTTCGTCGAGCAAGTTTTTCAACACCCTAGGCAGTGAACCTAATCGTTGTAGTGTAGTATTAGGGTAAGCCACGTGAATTGATATCGTTCTCTAGGGGAATAGGAATGCTAGTGAGAAGTTACTACGCTAAGGTTGGGGTTGAGGAAGATTATTTTTTATCTTTTTATGTTTTTAGAAAAGGAAAAGTACGAATCTCGGGGTTTGGATTTGGGGTTGGTATTTCACCGATTACTCTACTATTATCTAATTATCTAAACTAAGGTGGTGGTAGTCTATGTCTAATTATTGTGTGCTCGTATGATAGTTTAAAGATGTGTTTACTTAGGTTTTATTACTCCTTAATTATCTTCTATTGGTGGTTGAATTGTCACGTCCTTATTCCTAGTTCGTTGTGTGTCTAAAGTTGTAGGGTATGCGTTTCTCCTACTCTTTGAAGTTACCAAAGGGTCTCGCCTACAAAACCAACTAGGGATGATAAACTCTAACTCTAAGGCCTCTTTGGATAGTTTAGCTTACAACAACTCAAAGTGCTATAACCTAAGGTTCAAAAAGATTAATCAAGCATTAAGTACACAACGAATGACCTATCGCATTACTAGATCATTAATCAACTAAGATAAGAAACAACCAATCAATATTCAATAATTAAGTTTCATATTCCTAAGCAAACACACAAGTAAATTAGCGGACATGGAAAACATGCAAGCATACACACAAATAATTGAAGACATAATTAAATTAATGAAGTAAACAACTTATCTTGGTGTAAGATAGGTTTAGAACCCTAAAATACGACCTTGGTTCGGTTTAGGTTTTACTCCAAAGTTGACCCAAAAGACTACTCTAAACCGAAAAATTCGGATTCTATATAAGATTACATGTGCGACGGTGTCACCTTATGCTTTGTGACGCCGTCGTGTCGCCATCATTAGGGTTTCGTCTCGGCCAGTTAATCTTGCGACGGCGCCACCTTATGCTTGTGACGCCGTCTCTTTAACTTCGACGCCTGGATTGAATCTAGGCCGTCCGAGTTGCGACGGCCTACTCTTTTAAAGCCCGACGCCGTCCTCCAAAACTAGCAATTTCTCTTACGTGTCGTCACAAATTCCTCCGACGGCGTCGCAGATTAGCAGATGACGCCGCCCCTTGTAATTTAGCGGCTTGAGTGTCTCGATTCTTGACTTTGGCCATTTTCTTCATATATCCGCGTATTTTCGTCCAAATAAGTGCCATTACAGCAGTTTGCCTTCAAGAGACCTAAAAAGTGAAAAGGAACGATATTAAGCAATAACGGATACAAAAGTGATCAAATAAGGGCTTAAACGACCCCTCAAAAAGGTACATTTTAAAACCTTATCAAGAGGTATTGACCTTCACTCGGATCGTTGCCCTCTTCGTGATGATGATTTAGAGACGGAAGAACATCTATTCATTCTATGCCGCATCGCAAAACAAGTTGGTTAGACGTCTTAAGATGGTGAAATCTCTCCAATGCTAACTTCTCAAACATCAATGAATTGTTCTCCCTTGCTGATCATGTTCATCTCACACCCAACCTGATAGGTTGTTTTAATGTAGTGATTCACACAACCCTCTAGTTCCTTTGGCGTGCAAGAAATGATTTGATTTTTGCTTCCAAGTGTCCGAATAAGGATCTACTCCTCAACGACATCAAACACTACTCTCACACTTGGATTTCTAACAGACTTATGAATTGTTCCCTTAATTGGATAGAGTGGTTTTGCAATCCTTGTAACACTCTATCCTCCACTTTGTAACTATGTTTTTATAGCCCCTTCTAGTTTTTTTAATCAAATTGATGTTCGAAAAATAAAAAAAACAATCTCATAACCAATTATTTATGTATCCAAAATTGCTATTGTTCAAAACAATATATGCCTTCAAATCCAGATTGTTATAGACTTTCAGTTACTTCTATTTCTTGACTAAATGGGACCAATGATCACATTTCACTAAATTTCATATATTAACACAACCTACTAAATGAAACTGTAAAGGAATCTTTAAATTGTTTTATTGTTGATTATCATTATTAGTTTTCAATTTATCCTTAATGCTGGAAGGTTTTGCATCTCTGGAAGCAAAAAGGAAATTCAGGGCCCCTCGAGTTTCACCAAAACAACCAAGTCCAACAAATCCAAATCCGCAGATTGACTTAACTGAAGAATTTGCGAGTGAAATTGTCAATTTCAGTAACTCTTGAAAGCTTTATATCTTGTATTCTGAGATGAATTGCTTTATTTTCTTAGGTGGATACCATTGCTCCAAGAAGGAACTCAACGCCTTTGGAATCGCTATCTCATGGTTAGAAAAGAATGGATATCTTATTATATACTACACTTTAATAAATAGTTACGTGATTAATTTTCTTGCAGATGCACGGGAAGAGTACAACACTCAAATCCCATCATACACCTTTGTATAACCTCAAAGGAGTTGGATTCTAGTTATTCCTTCGATGCAAGTGAGGTCGAAACAAGGGTGCAAAAGAAAAAGGTCATTTTTAGAAGTCGTTATTTTCAGAACAAGAATACGGAAGAAAATGATCAGGCTAACACGAAAACAAACCTGTTAGCTGGTGTTGATGAAGCCATGGTTGCAAATGAGCATGAAACTTCTGATTGTGCACCCAAGTCTGTTTTTGGTTCGGTTGAGGTCAAAACGACAGTAGAGAAGAGGAAGTTACATACAAGTCGTTATTTTAGGGTCAACAATCAAGAAAACGCAAATGAAAGGCACATAAAGACATCAAACATTGAAGGATTTGCCATGAAAAGAAAAATTTTCATTATCGACGATAGTGTTTAAAAAGTAAGTACCTTGAGTTGATTTAACCTTTGTGTCTAAGCATATTACTAATTACTTGTATATCTATTTGCACAGGAAAATATGAACCAAAAGTACATGTGGGCAAGTCAGTCTCCTAGTAATCAAGGTACCGTTTTTTTTTTTTTTTTTTTTTTTTTGGTTTCATTTTGGTATTTTTTTTCTAGCTTATGGTTTATAACCACTTATTACTGAGTGAATTCTTGCTGATATTGACAATTTCAAATCTTAGATGTGTGTACAAGCGATATTGAAGATCAAATGCAAGTAACACAAGATGATGATGAGAAATTTGGATGCAACATTTCCCATTTGGGAAAATATGCCGAAATAGCAGAAAATTCAATGGAGAAATTCATGTCAGTAATAACGTCTTTTAAATGCACTTCATCTGGTTCTCGTGCCAGTGGGATAAGAGCGCCTTTTAAGGATGTAAGAAACACATTTACAAAATATTCATCTCCTACCAATGATATAAGCAAATTTGCTTACAAACCAACCAAGGCGTTACAAAGACGAAGACCCTAAATCAAAACACGCATTGTCATATTATTTGTAGGCAAAATACCTGATTTATGCTGTGTTGTCATTGTATCTGTCGATGAATCTAAAAGCTATAAAATTAACTTCTCTAGCGGCTTTTTGTATGAGCCACAGCTTGTCGCTTATACATTTTTTTAACTGTATCGACTGTTTCTTTATCTTTAAAAATGGCTATATTTAGTCAATGAAACACAGTGAGTGTTTCAATCAATTCTTTACTGAAAAAGTGAAGTTTCGTGAGATTATCATTTATCAAGCAATTTTAGTTTTTTTTATCCAACACTAATACAATGAAATTTTATATAAATTAGAAGTTTTTTTTTACTACAGTATCATATATTGTGAAATTTTGTTTAGTATCTAAATTTGTTATTTGTTTGACATGTAATATAATCAACGTTTACCTAATTTCGTTTTCCACGAGGTATGAAAGATGTGGAATGTAGACAGACTTACCTTTACCCGAAGGTAGAGAGCCTAATTCTAGATAATCTTCGACCTTTTTGCTGGGAGAAAGGATTGTTTGATGTGTAATCAATTATTTTGAATCATCACTTACATAAAAAAAATAATAATAAAAAAATAAAATAAAAAATACAATTGTGTCAAAAAAAATATTAAAGAAGTGAAAATGACATGTTTGGGCATATGACACACGCAATTGCCAACTTGGACCATTTAAAATTAATATATGTAAATGTAATCATTTCTTAGCAACAACTTTTAGCCACAAAAACCATGATAATATCAGCCATAAACATAAAATAACACTCTTGAAAGATTACTAGTGTAGCTATTAACAAAGATAACTTAAGTAATAAAAATGTCATAATCCAAATCTACTAACGTACGGTCATAACTATAATTCCAAATTTGCATTCTAAGAAACACATATTTAAAAATAATATCCGTTAAACTTCAAATAATTGTACAATATCACACGTATCGTTTACGTATGTGAGTGAGAAATAAGGCACTATGAATTTGTAAGTATTTGCAAAATCACGTCGTTTTTAATAGTCTTGTCATGTACAATAAAAGGTGTCACTGCATAAACATCATTTGCTACGAGTTCTTTTTATTTAAAGTTGTTTATTGGGTCTCTTATTATCATTAGATATACTTTAGACTCATTTTAATCACAAATAGATTCCAATGATATAGACAACTGAATTCGATCATCGATTGATATAACAAATCGAAGTGAAGGATGGTCCATTCTTAAGGTTCGAGGGACTAGAAAAGCTAACAATGAACAATAGTGTGACACATGGGGGATTTTAGGTAAAGTTTAGGTATGATCAACTGTAAATTTATGTAAATTACTCGGTTTGTTAGAGTACTCATAAGATATGTAATGCTTTCCAAGGCTGAAGCAATACTATCTGAATACTCTTCATGTTTCAACTGAAAATACGATGAGTTCAAATTTCTTTTTTTATACTTAACGTGTGAGAGACTGTTAGAAATAATGATTGTTACAATCAGTCTCATATCGGTATGTAATAATACATTTGAGCTCTTTATAAATCTAAGATAGCAAGCTACTATAAATGTGACAAGAAGCTTGTTTAAAAAGTTTCGACGAATAAATATAAAAAGTGTCGCCTTGAATGTCTCCACGAGCTTGTTTATGTTGGTTCAATTGCATATTCGCATGTGCTCATATCATTATTCTTCTATTATACTAAAAGGCGATACGTAGTTCATCAGAAGAAACGACACATAAATGCAAACTTTCATAGTTCTTGAAGAAAACACACATTAAACGCAAAGTTTCACAACTGGCAGAAATAGTCACTGAAGTTTAAGTACCGCAGTAAGTCAAACATTAAATGCAAAGTTTCACAACTTGGCAAAACAGTCCCCGAGGTTTAAGCGTCGTTGCAAAGTAAGTCCAAACATTAAATGCAAAGTTTCACAACTTGGCAAAAATAGTCCCTAAGGTTTAAGTGTCGCTGCAAAGTAAGTCCTTTAAAACCAATCCCGCTGCATCGCGCGGGTTTCCACACTCGTTATTATTTTTTACACTCATTCGCTTTAATAGACGTATATCTATAATATTCAAGATAAAACGAGTTTTGATTTGTTTGAATCGACCTTTGCATGCCTAGTGAGGACAAAAAGCATACTCCAAACTTATGTTTTGCTATAACAAGTCGTACATCGGTTACCCATCATCATCGTCGATCCTTGTCACCTTACTATCGTCTTTCAGTTAACTATTGGCCGTTATCTTCCATCAACATTCTTCTCATTATACTTACTTCATTATATTGTCGGGTGTGTTTGTCTAAGCTTAATCATCTGATGAGATTATAAACTTATTGAAAAATTGATAAGCTCGTAAACTGTATAACGAGTATATTATAAACTCAAGTGAATATGTTAATAAGCTTGAGAAAATGAATTTATGAGGTTTTTGATTTTTTGATAAACTAATTAGCGTATCAAATAAGCTTATACAAACACCTTTTACCCCTTTTTATAGATGAATTATGGCTTTCATTTTTTTGGTTTTCATTAGAGAAGATTAATTAGTGGTTGTTATGACATAGACACGTGGTTGCTGTCCATTGTAGAGACGTGTGATTTGTTGTTTTATTAAATTTATTATTATCGTTGTTGATGTTGACAATAGATGCTTAAGGTGTTGATGGATAGGATGGAAGACAAAAACGATAACAATGATGTAATCTTCAAATAAACAATCATTAACAATGTCAATTTTCAATACGTTTTATTTTAATTACAAGAATTGCGTATGTGCATATGTGATTATGTGGTACTGAAAATATGAGATTTCTTAAGCGGTACAACAAAATATATACTCATATTAACTTAACAATGGCATCTAGATTTTGGTATGCCTTCATAAAACTCCAAAGATTATATTCTTCTTTCATTTTTCAACCATGTGATGTCAAGAAATGGAATAAAATTAGTCAACAAATATAATATATATTCTTTCTAGATTTTGATCTCAATGTTTTTATTAAATATGTAAGCCTTTTATCCTGAAATGTTTTATTATTTTCATTTTCAGAGGCTAATGTTAGATGTGGTTAGATTAGCTATTCTTAGGTCCAGTTCGTTTTTACGCACACCCGGACATATGCTTTGTTGAACAGAACCAGACGGACGATCGGACGGACTGCATCGAACATTTGGCCCCGATCCTCGTCTCGATGTTTTGGGTCAATTTGGTTTTTGGCCTGGTCCGATCCGATGACCGGACTGTGCTCATCACTGGCTGTTTCCAATCGGATTTATATTGATTGAATGCTTAATATTTGATATGCTATAAGTGTTATTACAACGAATAAAGTGATTACTAAATGCTCTATATATGTTAAATACGATGGAAAACAATGTTAAACACAAGATTTTATGAATAAACTTTTTCTAGAAAGAAAATGTTATTAGATTTATGCCATTTTTAAAACCAAAATACACATATTGGTGTAATCACATTTAATTATTCACATGATAATTTTTGCCAACTTGTGAGACACGTTATTTGTTATTTAAACCAAGCCACTTTATCATTCTTGGTTTAGAGTTTAAAATTGTTGTATACTTGTATGTGCTGACTAATTAAGTATTTCTTGTTTATGTATTATTTTAAAGCTAGAACAATTTTAATAATTTGTATGAAATTATGTATTTTAAATATGTTGGGTGGTGGGGAACTTCTTACAACAATGACATACAATTATATAGCCACAAGTTAATTTTGTAATGTTGAATTTCTTCATTGGGAAATAAATTTCATAACTCCATCGACATATAAAAGCACAAGTTATATTTTTTAGGGTTAATAACCTATTAAAGCATCATACTTGTCATAAAAATCAGTTTGACGTAGCAAATAAAAAAAATACCTCTTTTGGCTATTTGACCCGAGTATTTTGTCTTTTATAGGCATTATACCACTTTCACAGCCGATACCCGGTAATGTTTAACCTGATCTTATCCTAGTTGGCACCCACCCACCCAACATCATACAGCTGGCATATATATGTATGCAGACACTTTGACTGATCTTATCCTAGTTAGCATACCTCCGATCTTATCCTACGACTATATATGTATGCAGACACTTTGACTGATCTTATCCTAGTTAGCTCAAGTCTCCTACCCCCATCATTTTAAAGGAAGGTTTAGTTAGCTCAAGTCTCCTACCCCCATCAAGTCTCCTGTTACTATGCAGACACTTTGACTAGATCGGAGGTAGCCACCCACCGGTCACCGCCGCTCACCACACTACACCGCCACCATTAAAACACCCTTTGTGATCCCCTCATCACTAATCCCCACCGACGCGCCATATTACAACACTCCACCATCACCACGCGCCTCCTCGCCATCACCACATAAAGATTCAAGTAGATCCGTCGGTTTAAAGGAAGGTGCGGAGGTATGTTTTGATGAGAGGATAATGAACGGAGGTATGTTGTTGCGTTGAATAGTCATAATGAGGCTACAGTGGTGAGGATGGTGGGTTTAATTTGTAAGATCATGATGTGATTTGTTCAAGTATTAACCTTCATGAGGATGCTTTTCATCTTTCTTTTTCGGATATATGTTTGGTATGTCGGCCAATAATGCGAGCTTGTTAATCTTTGGTAGACAATGGACTTGGATGGGACAATGAAGGTGTCTTTCAAGAACGCAATTTTTGAAATATTGATCCTGCTCATCCGATTCTTGAAAATGTGGATACATATATAGTCGTAGGATATTGTCCGGTGGTGGTCCGGTGAGATGATGGTCCGGTGAGATGATGGTCCGGTGGTGGTGGTCCGGTGAGATGATGGTCCGGTGAGATGATGGTGTTCAGGTTGTTAATTCCTCAAATGAGGAAAGTCAAGATGGTTTGGTAAAGTTAGTGGGTGATTCATGTGGGGAAGAAAAAAATGATATATATTATGAGGTGGACATTTTAATGCTTAGGTGTACACAAATGCGACATTTGATTGTCTGAGGTGTATCTGTGTAGGAAGTTGGAGGTTGACAATGATCATGTAGACAAAATACACAAGATTAGTGGTAAAAGAAATTTTTTTTTTTGTTCGTTACGCCGAATCTTTGTGACAAGATGATCTTTAATAGGTTATTAAATTTCTATTTTTAATGTAGAATTTCTTTATTGGGAAATAAATTTTACAACTCCATCATTCCATGGTTTTCTTTTGTCTTCCAAACTTAACACCTAGCATGCAAAAAATTATTATTTCAAGTCATTTTCTTGACTTCTTGGTTTTCTATGATTGTGATGATTTTTTACTCTTTATTATGGGCCGGTGACAAAAGACAAAGATGATAAAATATAACGTATTGGTCAAAGGTATAGTTAAGGGTTAAGAAATAAACACAGGACATCTTGAATTAACTAAATAACTAAAATTCAGTTGATTGGTTACGGATGACACATAAGATAAGTAAAACACGAAAACATAGCTAGCTAGAAAAGAAAAAGACTTGAAAGCTCTAAATTTTCACATGGTTCACAATCGCATCTAGGTCGACATGTACAAAATCACCATACTTTAATAGTTTTATCGGTTTATATTAAGTACAAACTCACTGAGCAGCCGGATTTGGCACATGCCACATCCAATTTTAAGTCACAAAATGTAACTTTTTTCATAAAGCATTGTGTTTTGAGTACGTGCAAGCCAAACAATCTGTATGGTGCAAAATTTACGTTTAAAAAGTTTATGTGCGAGACCCTCTCAAAACATTTGTGCAACATTCTCTAAAAAATCTTAGGTATGGACTTCCATTTGCGAATTCGTTATCTCTCATTTTTCAATATTCCATTCCAAGTTTCAACTCATCTCGATCTGCCAAGTCTAAAAGAATGACAGTTTTGTATGTTTTTATTTTAAAAGATTATCATAAAAACTTTGTTTATATTTCTAAGACATTTAGGGCAGTGCACATATGCATGTGTATTCTACAATGACGACAGTTCTGCATGTTTGATGTTCCTATTTTGAATAATTATCTACTAAATAGTTTATATTACTATAAGAAGTTTAGGATAATATAATGTCAAATTGTACATATGTATATCCTCGTTTCTTTGATTAAATATTGGATTGGACTTGTAAAATCATTTTGACAATCCTTTTCGGTTGAAGTACAGTACGTAACTTAAATTATAAGTTTTTAATAAAGTAACATCAAACTATATATTTATTATTTAAGATTAGTCGGCTAAAAAGTCGATAATTCTAGTTACCGGAAAACAAAAACCGAAATGCCGGAAACGTTTAGTTGTATAACACTTGAAAGTTTGTCTAGAAATATTGTTTGTTGTTCAACAAGATTGTGGCAAAGTCTTAGACAGTGTCAACACCAGAACTCATACAAACAAACCCATTCAAACTCATAAAAAAATTAACACACGAAATCCAACTTTACGCCACACAAGCACAAACCAAACATTAGGCAAACCCAGACGTAAAACATATAAAGTTATGTTTTTCTCATCACGCAAATCAAATATAGAAGGAAAATATGTACATTTATTTACTTTTGCTGCAAGATTAATAAAGTAATGAATAAACAAATATAATACAAATATTAAAAATAAGTTGTTAATTCTAACAATTTTCATACATTTTGTTTCCAAATGAACGACTTACAATAACACAATGTTGATTACTTGAAACATATTGTCACGAAATCACTTCGAAATTTTCTTCATTTTTCTGCAAACAAAAGTTGAAGCTACATCTAAAAATCACGTTTCTTTAACATCAAGATTCAAGAAAACCCGTCATTTTTAAAACGGAGTTTCTCATTTCGCTCAAATCTCTTCCTTTTAATGTCCTTCCAATTCCTGAACATACCGAAAACGCCATTTTATCTTGTAATCGTCTTCGTACTATCAAATGAGGTGGCACCATTTCTTGATCACCTTCATCCTCATATTCAAATAAACTTGGCTCAATATAACGAAACAAAGCCATGTTCACGGGTATATTAACTGCCACGGGCTTTGTTTTCGTGTCCTTGGTCTCTAGTTTTTTTCTTTTCGCTCTTCTTGACTCATCCATATCAGAATGATAATCATCTTTTTTCTTAAAGTTTTTGACGTTGCTGCCGGAGAACATAACGTCAGATTCTTGAAATTCTTCTTCTGTCATTTCTTTTGGAATAATAGAGTAATAATATGAAGAGTTTGAAATGATGTGAATGATGGATTTGATTATATATAGGAGATGGAAATGGAATCGTAGTGAGTACTTATCATTCTTTGTTGTGGGCCCGGGATTCTCTCTCTCTAAGTTATTAAGCTGCCTAAATTGTCCAGCTTAGCTTAATCAGCTTACTTGTGGCTCACGTAACTCTGCACAAGTAGGCTTTGAATGGTGTACATCTTAAGTCATGTTCCATGATCTACATTGCCAAGCTAGCTTCTGTTCACAATTTGTTCTTTCTAGCTATTTATCTTGTTTTTAGCTATTTTCTTCTTGGATTAACAATTTGATACTTAAAGATAAACCCTGATCCTAAGTTACATGTGCCAAAAACCCTAGAAGTAACAGCAAAATATATATCTTAGTTACATGCTCATTGTCTTTTATTAAAAATGTATTCAGATGTCAAGGTTTCTGAATCCGTTGCTTGTCACCTAAGTTTATTCTGGCTATTGATTAAAATTGCATTTTGCGAAATGGGTATGCTTTATTTTGTGTAAATTTGTTGTAAAATGTTTCATTTTGTATTGTAATTATAGGGTTTTGGAAATTACAACTAGCTTGTTAGTAATGCTGTTTTTTTGTTCCTGGGTATTGATTAGAATTGCATTTTGTGAAATGGGTATGTTTTATTTTATATGTTTATGTTATAAATGTTGTCATTTTGTATTGTAATAGGGTTCTTAGAGCATCCACAATGCATCAAGTCTTAAAGACTTGATGCATTCAATGCAGACTAAAACTTGGTGGAATGACTTGAAGCTTACCAAGTTATTGTTTGAAAAGCTTTTCAAAAGTTTATCATGAATGCAAAACCATCTCAAAAACTTTTAAAATAGTAAAAACTTTTCACAACTCACGATCATGGACGCTTCTTAGGGTTTTAAATAACAGCTAGTTTATAAGTGATTATGTTATTTAATTTTGGAAATTGATTAAAATTACATATTGTAAAAATAGGTATGTTTTATTTTGTGTATTATGTTATAACTGTTGTCATTTGTATTGTGATAGGGCTTTTAGGATTTTGCAAATCACAACCTACTTTAAAGTAATCTTTTAGTTCTTGATTCTTGGTACTGAAGTTACAATTCGTATGATGGGTTTGTTTATTTTGTTAATTTGTATGTGGAAATGCGGTTGATCGAATTCCGAAAAGCCACCTTGTTGTTATTAATTTTCTAATAGAAGTGTTGTTTACGAGTTCATATATATATACTTTGAAATTTTGTTTAGTATCAAAGTTGCTATTTGTTTGACATGTGTAATCAATAATTTTAAATCGTTATATAACAAATAAAAACTGTGTCAAAGAATATTAAAGAAGTGAAAATGACATGTTTAATGGTGTTAACTTTGTCAAATGTTGGGAGCTTGTACCCATGTTTTAAAAACCGGTTTTTTTATCGATCTGGTTTAGTCGCCAGTTCATCGGGTCACCGGTTCAACCAGTTAAACCGTCGGGTCAAACCGGTTTTATACATATATATACTTTTTCCTATATTTAATAATTAGTATTGCATGATCTAATAATTTATCTGTTTTTATTCATACATTCGATTAAACCGATGAAAAAAATTAAGACTATACCAATAAGTTTTGTTTTTTAAGTCTACATCTATAAAAATATAGCCAAAATTTTCAAGGTGATTCTAAATAATAAAATAGTTTATAATAAACCATATTAATCGGTGATTCTAAGATCATATATAACTATAATTTATTATTTTACAAAATTTAACAAACATTAGTTATCAACATTTTAACTTTTTAATTAAACTTATAAAAGTTAATGGAAAAAAATCATTTTGTTAAATTTTTTTGATAAAAACTAATGACCCGGCCGGGTTTATCAAACCGGGTCAACCCGGGTCAACGAAAAACCGGCGGTTCAATCCGGTTCTCAACCATGCAAAAACCCAGTCTTATCCGGCCCGGTCTCCGAGCCGGTTCCCGGTTCAACCGGTTGAACCGGCCGGGTCAACCCGTTAAACCGGCCGGGTCAACCCGGGTTTTAAAACATTGGCTTGGACTACTTAAAATTGATATATGTAAATTTAATCATTTCTTAGCAACAACTTTTAGCCACAAAAACTATGATAACATCAGCCATAAACATAAAATACACTCTTGAAAGATTATTACTAAAACTATTAACAATGATAACTTAAGTAATAAAATGTCATAATCCAAATCTACTAACATACAGTCATAGTTAAATAATTCCAAATTTGCATTCTAAGAAACACGTATTATATAATAATATCTGTTAAAATTCAAACAATTGTACAATATCACATGTGTCATTTATGTATGTGTGTGAGAAATGTAACCATACAAAACATCAAATAAGGCACTATGAATTTGTAAGTATTTGTAAAATCACTTTGGTTTTTATAGTCTTGTCGTGTAGAATAAAAGATATCATTGCATAAACATCATTTGCAACAAGTTTTTTTTTTTTTTTCTTTTTCCACACAATAAGATTAAGAAGAGAACAAAATGTTCGTACAAGAACCCTTTTCTGTTTATTTAAAAGTTGTTGTTGGGTCTACTTTTATCAAAAGATATACTTTAGATTCATGTTAATCATAAATAGATTCCAATGATGTAGACAACTCAATTCGATCATTGATCGATATAACAAATTGTAGAAAAGGATGGTCCATTCTTAAGGCCGAAAGACTAGAAAAGCTAACAATGAAGAACAGCGTGACACATGGGGAATTTTAGGTGAAGTTTAGGTATGATCAACTGTAAGTTTATGTAAATTGCTAAAGTTGTTAAGTACTCATAAGATATATGTAATGCTTTCCAAGGACGAAGCAATACTATCCGAATACTGTTCATGTTTCAGCTGAGAATATGATCGGTTCAAATTTCCTATTTCATACTTGACGTGGGTCATACTGTTATAAATAACGTTTGTAACAATCAGTCTCATATCAGTATGTAATAACACATTTGAGCTCCTTATAAATCTAAGATAACGAGCATCTAGTGTCTTTTCATTGTAGCATTAGTTGAAACCTAAAATGTATCCGATTACTCCATTACTTTCACTTTTCGAGGTGTTACAATATATATGTGATAAAACTATTGTCATTTTGGGCTAGTAATCAACTAGTTATGATCTTATCTGAACATCATCCAAAACCGAAGTTTTATAAATGTGAAAAGAAGCTCAACCAAAGTAAAAATAGAACATTTCTCAGGAAAACAACTATATTTATATCTTGTTGACGAATAAATATAAAAAGCGTTGCCTTGAATGTCTCCACGAGCTTGTTTATGTGGTTCAATCGCATGTGCTCATAGCATTATTGTTATTATTTGAGTAAATTACATGGATCGCCGTTGTGGTTTGTTGAAAGTTGCATCTATCATCCCTGGTAGTTTCATATTGCATCTACTGTACTTAACTCTACAAAAAATTACACACATCGTACTTTTCTTAACCAGCTGTCTATTTTGCCATTAAGCTCACCCAAGTGCCTCTCACACAATGGTAAAATTGTCATTTTACCTATGAGTGTAACTTTCACTTAATACTAATCTTTTACAATTTACATTTTTATTTTAATTCCACTTCAACGAGGGACATTTTTAGAGGAGTGCAAGCGGTGCCATTGCACAGGGTCACCACTTGACGAGGGTCATGAAGTTTCATGCACTTCTAATATACCTATTCACAATATGAGGCTTGTGTTTAATTAGTTTATGCACTACTCATACATGTGTATTGTGTGAATGTGTTTAGGGGCCTTTTTGTGGCGATGGCACATGGCCATTGTAATCAATGAGACGGCCTTGACTACCACATACCACACCAAAAAACTCCTTTCATTTTTCATAACCTTTAATTATCATAAAACATAGTTCATCGATGATGAATTGTTCTTGTTGAAGCATGCATAAAGCACACGACTTGATTTTTTATTTTTGTCGTTTTTGTTGTTACCCAAAACAATCCAACTTGCACCACAACCTCCTCTCGTCCTGATTTATTTTAATTTGTAAACCCTACATCAATCAAATCATTCTCTCAACCTCATAAAGATCCACAAGCATTCAACTTCTTTAAACTTTTGTTGTAAACCCTTTAACAAAAATAGGCATTTTGAATCGAGTTAGTTAGGTAGATTCATGATTTTGATTATGGTGCATTTTGTATGGATCGATTTCATGATTTTGGGTTTCTTTTGGAGTTTATAATTCAAATTCTATATATACAGAGTGTTATAGGTGATACTCATGTATGCAAGTAGGTGTGTTGATTGTTACGCCTCAAAACCCGATAAGGTACTTTCATTTAATAGAGTCCCATATTTATAATTAAATCCGAATGCTTGATAACATCCAAAAGAGGTGTAGAATATGGTGTCGAGGTTACATCAAGAGGAGGGAAAAAGAGAAATTCAAGTGTTAATTTTTAGTAGCACCCTATCAAGTGTGTACTTTTATATCTTCCTATGATGGTTTATATTAAACTTTATTTGGTTATATTTGTGTGATTTTAGTACTTAATCGTATCTAGAGATGTTTGTCTAGTATTTATAACCAATGTTTGTCTAGTGCGTGGAAATGGAGGAAAATGTGGAAATATGCGCTAATCAAGATTCCCGCCTCAAGAAAGCTAAATCCCAAGTACCTTTGAAGACCTTAGTGATTGAAGAACCAAGTTCTACAAGTCCGAGTAAAGAGTGAAGATCAAGTTTCATATTCGAAGATCCAACCGGATCCGTTACACCTTCACCGGATCGGTTGGAATTTGGTCGGAATTAATGTTGTTGCCATAACCGACCGATCGGTCGCAACCCGCAACCGGATCGGTCGGTGTGTTATTATTGAAGACCACCGGATCGGTTGGTCGATGACCGATCCGGTTGGAGAAGCGCATTGTCAAATCTTCATCACTAAGCTTCCCTTTGCATCCAAACGATTCTAGGTCCTTCTCTTGGTGTATTCTAGTTCCTTCCTTACTCCTTGGAGGCCAAGTCAAGCATTTAACACCCTAGGCCTTGGAATTAGTATAAATAGAGGCTAATTGTGAGCATATTAGATACACTTCAATTACAAAGCTCTCTACTCATCAAACCAAGCCTTAACCTCCTGAAATTCGTCCTTAGAAATCCAGAGAAGTTTGGAGTTCCAGAAGTTCCACCTTTGGAGGCCAAAACACTAAGAAGTCCACCACGATCCTTTGGGAATCATTACTTCATCATTTGTAATCTTATTCCAAGCATTGTAAGACTTTTAATCATGTTTTCTAATGATCAAAGTTATGAGTTTATGTTCATGTTTGCTATGAGTGGCTAGTTTCTTTATACACTTGCTTAAATGATGTTGATTATCATATGATTAGTTAGTGATTGTGTTAACATGTTTTAATTCAATTTCAAGTTAATTCTAAGATCCAATTGTGCTAAAGTTTCATAGTGACATTTGTTAATCAAGTTTGGCTAATTGGTAGTAATCGTTGGGGTCGAAAGAACTTCGTGTTATTCAACTAGTCATAATCATTTTGTCTATGGATGATTGTTTTACCCATTATTCTTGATTATACAAAGGAACTAAGGTGTGGTTGTAATAGAAACGCTTTTTGATTATCAAATTGGATTGGTTGGAAACATCTAAATGGTCGTAAGATTAGTTGTTGAGAATCAATTGTAGCCTTTTGTCTATGATCGGGTACCTTTTGTATTGACCATTTCTTAAGCAATTTGATGAACAAGTGGATGTTTTTGTGTTTAAGTTTATGAAAGTAGACTTATGAAACTCGAATTGATCTTGAATTGATTGGTTAAACTTAATGCTTGTTTTTATAAACTAAAATCTTGACGAAGGTTTAACTTGTAAGAACAATAGATTAGTTTTCAACTAATTATCACAACCAACATGTTAAGTAGTTAACACAATCACAGTAATCTATGATATGAAACTAGTTTAAGCAAGTGTAGTTTTTAATCATCTGAATTTCATTATATCTATTTGCTTTGTTATATGTTTTTGATAGACTCCGTTAATTCAAACTTGTGCTCGATTCACTCAAATCCTCGCGAACGATCCCGACTTACCTTCATAATCTTGCTATAACGGACGAGTATACTTGCTCGTATGTGTTATTGGTAATATTGGTAATTCACCTTTATAAATTTAAAACTTGCACCAACCGGGCACATCAAGTTTTGGCGCCCGCCGGGATTTGATTGTGTTTCAACAAGTTCTTGAATTTCCCTCAGCCGATTCTAAAAAAAAAAAATTTTTTCACAGAAACCTTAACCGGATCCGGTTATCCTTCAACCGAATCGGTTACCATTTTTTTCCATCACTCAGCTAGTCTAACCGATCGGTCGCATCCCGCAACCGATCCGGTTACCTTCCTCTGTTCCATATAAACTGTTTTCGTTGTTTGTCCGTGTGTTTAGATATTGCCTGGATTCTCTAGGACATTGTATGAACACTCGAGCAGCGGGAATAGAACCAATTACACCTCTTACCAACCCAGAACGCTTGATTCAAGAAGAAGGAGAACACGTTTCATACCATTAGAAAATCGTGTACCAAGAGTACCAAACCCACCATTTGATAACCTCATTGAAGCCAAAGTTGTTTACAACCCTTTCACCAATTTACCTTTTCCCATGGCGGACGATCAACCTATGGGAACCAATCGAACCGTAGCACCAACACCCGAAAGTGCTATTGTTGCTATTAACCTTGGTGACAACTTCACCGTGAAGGACATCACCTTTCTATGATCAAAGACCGACAATTCGATGGTCGCGCTGGCCGATCCAAGATAAGCACATTGTCGAATTTATCGAAATTTGCGGCATGTTTCGTTATGGCGACACCGATGTCAATGCCATTAAACTCAAACTTTTCCCATCATCACTCGCCGGAGATGCTAAAGTATGGTACAATGAATTAACCCCGTGAATCATCAATACTGGGAGGAGATGAGGCAAGCTTTTGTGAGCCGATTCTTTCCACCGCCATGTTTGATCGACATGGGAGAAATTCGCGCTTTTAACCAAAACCCAAACGAATCACTTGTCAAGCTTGGCTTCGAATGAAAGATTTGCTTCAGAGTTGTCATGGACATGGATTATCAAAAGGAACCATTATCCAAATCTTTTACCATGGACTGGATGAAATCTCTCAAGGCATCCTTGATGTCGGAGGAATTTTCTCTATAAAACTCCCAACGATGCACATCAATTGCTCAAGATCGAGTACTTCTCAAACTTGATTGGTCCAAAGATTCAAAACCAAACCTCTCCGAAAACCGTTGCTTTTGTCGAAAACACGATACCTCAAAACTCATGGAGAAGATGGAAGCGTTAACCTCACAAATCAACTCGCAATACAAGGATATCAAAGATGAGATGAAAGACATGCGAGACGGATGCAACAATTGTGGAGGAAATCACCCATCGTCCGAAAAGCGACGATAAACCTATGGGTGGACCAAAAGAAGGAGAAGCAAATTACGCTCAAGGAGGATACCGTGGAGGAGGATATCGTAGTAATTATTACGGTCGAAATTGAAATTGGCAAGATCGCCGACCAAGGGATGACAACCGTGATTCTCAACCACGAACCGACGATCCACCACACCAAACTTCCGACAAAAGATGTAAGAAACCGAATTCGAAAAACCATGAGAGAATTCGTGGTCGGTCAAAATCCGCAAATGATTTTATAAAAATCAATTTTTCAATCTCAAAGCCAAAGTTGAGCAAGGATGTAAAAATCATCAAGCATCTATCCAAGATCTTGAAAACAAGCTCATGCACTTTTCGACCAACATTCCTCTAGACCATCCGGTTCATTGCCAAGTAACACTCAATCCAATCCAAAACCATCAAATGATAAGACGCACTGTCCACCCCAAACAAGAAATGAACATATCAATGTTGTTACAAGAAGTGGTCTCGTGACGATCCACCACCTAATCCTAATACTCCCGTCACCATTGATAGTGAGGATGAAAACGAAGAACCAAACACAACTCAAACCACCAAAAGAAAGACATTCCATCCGTCAAGGCGATACACCGAAAATTCCTTATCCTCAACGCCTAAAGAAAGAAAAGATGGAAGAGCGTTATAAGAAGTTTATCGAAATAATCAAAGAAGTTAGACTCAATGTTCCTCTCGTTGATGTTATAGCCGAATGCCCAATTACGGAAATTTTGAAAGAACTTAATAACAAAAGCAAGCTTGAGCAAATATCAAGAACTTTTCTTAACGAAGAATGCTCACCATAGTTCAAAACAAAATTCCACCAAAACTCGGAGATCCCGGAGCTTTCTTATTCCATGTACTTTGGAATAACGTTAAATGTGATGCTTTAGCCGATCTTGGCGCAAGTATCAATTTGATGCCTTATTCACTCTATTCCAAGTTGTGCAACAACAACTGAAACCAACAAAATGAGCATCCGATTGGCAAATCATTCCTATCAATATCCCGTGGAATAGCCGAGAATATGCTTGTTCAAGTCGGTAAATTCATATTTCCGTGGACTTTGTAATTTTGGAAATGGAAGAAGATAGTAAAGTCCCACTCATTTTAGGAAGACCTTTCCTAAACACCACCGACGCAATCATCAAAGTTAAAGGAAAAGAACTCAACCTTGAGTTGGGAAGATCGAATCACTTTTCTTATCGATAAAGCAATGCGCTACCCACATTCCAAAGTTGATGACACTTGTTTTAACGTCGATGTTATTGATGAAGTCACCGATGAGGAATTAGATGCATTATCGAACGAATCCGATCCATTCATGACTACTTCAAAAAATCAATGAAACAGATTCGACAAAGAGTTTGATGATTTCATGAAAGTAGAATTTGAAGAAGATAACTCGTAAGAAGAAGAAATAGAGGAAGAGGAAGAAAATTTTGAGGAAATCACTTTCAATGACAAGATGCGAATAAAATCCTCTATCGAAGAACCACCCACGGATCTCGAACTCAAACCTCTCCCAAATCATCTTGAATATGCTTATCCGGAGGAGAACTCACTTCTTCCAAGAGTCATATCTTCATTGCTCGAGGATGATGAGAAAGAAAGTTTAGTTTCCGTACTCAAAATCACAAACAAGCTTTTGCTTGGAAAACATCCGATATCCCGTGAATTAGTCCTAATTTTGCAAACACAAAATCAATTTTGAAGAAGGGATTAAACCTGGTAGAACGTCAACGTAGACTCAATCCCAACATGAAAGAAGTTGTTAAAAGGAAATCATTAAACTTCTTGATGCCGGAATCATTTACCCAATTGAGGATAGTCCTTGGGTAAGCCCTGCTCATCGTGTTCCAAAGAAAGGAGGAATGACGGTTGTAACTAATGAGCGAAATGAGCTAGTTCCAACTAGAACTGCCACCGGTTGGCGTGTTTGTATTGACTATCATAAGTTAAACAAAGCCACCGTAAAGGATCATTTTCCACTCCCATTCATGGATCAAATGCTTGAAAGACTAGCGGAAATAAATTCTTTTGTTTCCTCGACGGATTTTCGTGATATTTCCAAATTCCCATCGATCCTAACGATCAAGAAAAGACCACCTTTACTTGTCCTTTTGAACCTACGATATCGGCGTATGCCTTTTGGTCTTTGTAATGCACCCGCGACTTTTCGAGGTGTATGATCGCCATATTCCAAGACATGCTTGAAACCTCCATGGAAGTTTTCATGGATGATTTTTCATCTTTGGAGATTCATTCAAGCTTGCCTTTCTAATCTCGATAAAATGCTCGAAAGATGCGGTCGCACATCTTGTTCTCAATCGAGAAATGCCACTTTATGGTAACCAAGGAATTGTGCTTGGCCACAAAATCTCTAGTGCCGGAATGGAAGTCGACAAAGCAAAGGTCGATGTCATCTCAAAACTTCCACCACCAACCAACGCCAAAGCCGTTAGAAGTTTTTAGGACATGCCGGTTTTACCGCCGATTCATCAAAGATTTTTCCAAAATATCTCGTCCAATGACAAAACTTTTGAGAAAGAATCTATCTTTGACTTCGATGTCGATTGCATAAAAGCTTTCGAATCATCGAAATCTCAACTTACTAGTGCTCCAATTATGGTTTCACCTAATTGGTCACTACCTTCGAACTTATGTGCGACGCAAGCGATTTTGTTGTTGGAGCCGTCTTAGGACAACGCGAAGGAAAACACTTTCGCCTATATATTTTGCCAAGAAGACACCGAATAGTGCCCAAGAAAATTATACCGTCACCGAAAAAGAATTACTAGCTATCGCTTTTGCCTTTGACAAATTCGATCATATCTTGTGCTCTCAAAAAAATGCTTTTACCGATCATTCAAGACTCAAATATCTGTTTCACCAAGCAAGACGCTAAACCACGCCTTATTCGATGGATTTTGTTACTCCAAGAATTTGACATCGAAATCAAAGACAAGAAAGGAGCAGAGAATCTTGTCACGATCACTTATCTCGCCTCGAAAATCCTAATCTTGAGGAGTTGAAAGAAGAAGAAATCGATGATTATTTTCCGATGAAACTCTCATGACCATCGACGGAAATGACGATCCTTGGTTTGTCGACTTTGCAAACTACCTCACGGAGGAATTCTTTAAAAGGACTAACTCATGCTCAAAGAAGCAAATTCTTTTCGAACTCAAATACTATTTTGGGAAGAGCCATATCTTTTCAAAATGTGTCCCGATGGGATGATCCAAGATGTATTTTGGTTCAAACTCAAAATTCTTGACGAATGTCACCATGGCCCAACTGGGGACATTATGGTCCTTCCACCACGCCTAAGAAAGTTTTTGATGTCGGATTCTATTGGCCAACAATATTCAAAGAAGCACATACACTTGTTCAAAATCGTGACGCTTGTCAAAGAACCACCAATCTCTCAAGGGATGAAATGCCATTAACAAGCATTCAAGTGTGTGAAATATTCGATATTTGGGGAATAGATTTCATGGGACCTTTCCTAAATCCCACAAATTCAATACATTCTCGTTGCGATAGATTACGTGTCCAAATGGGCGAAGTCAAGCTTTACCAACAAACGATGCTCGTGTCGTCGTTAATTTTCTCAAAAGCTTTTTCGTTATGGAATTCCCAAAGCACTCATAAGCGATCGTGGAACTCATTTCGCAATCAACAAATGGAAAACCATGAAAAGATATGGAGTTCATCATCGATTTGCGATCGCTATCATCCACAAACTAGTGGTCAAGTCGAAAATACCAACAGAGCTCTCAAAAGAATACCGAAAACCGTAAAAGACAATCCATCTTTATGGGCAAGAAAACTTGATGATGCTCGTGGGCATTTCGACGGCTTATAAAACACCAATTGGTACAACTCCTTATGACTCTCGTATGGGAAGACTTGTCATTTGTCGCTCAAGTTGAACATCGTGCTTATGGGCGCCGACAATGTAACACCGATCTCAAAATAGCCGAGAGAAAAGATTTGCAATTGCACGAACTCGATGAATTAAGACTCCAAGCTTATGAAAACTCCAAACCGTATAAAGCCGTAACAAAAGCTTATCATGATAAAAGCTACGAATTCAAAAGAATTCAAAGCCGAGATAAAGTTCGCTTTTAACATGAAATTCAAATTCAAAGCTCCTAAGTTACAACCAAAATGGTTTGGACCATATGTCGTTAAACATGGATATCCATCCGGGTATGTCGAACTCTATGACAAACAAGGTGGAAGTTTCATTGTTAATGGACACCGAATCAAGTTATACTACGACAAGGAGCAAACGAATGAAGTTTCAATATATGTAGTGTCCCGGAGACACCATGAGAATGAATTCAAACTATCACCTTTGTAGCACCATTTCTCGGAAGAATTCCACAAACTGCTCCGTGGAAACCAATCACGAATTCGTCTGGGACGATATTGAAGATATCGTGAAGAATTCATGTACATCCCCAAACTCTACAATGTTCAAAGTCGCCTTGCAAATGAATAAATTCGGGAAGAATCGAGTCAGCCGATGACTCTGTAATAAAACAAGCGCTTCTGGAGGCAACCCGTGTGTTTCAGATTTGATTTTCGTGGTCACTCCCCAAAGTCTTAACCTTTGGTTGAACTTAAGTGTGGGGGTGCCACCTTTAATAAAACCTTTTGTTTGTTTATAAGATTGTGTGCGTGTGATGATTTCTCTAGTGGACGCCAGAATGAAGAAGAATTTTAAGTCGATAAACTCGTTGACATATCTCGGTTTCATCTCTATTTTCCTATTTCTATACTTTGAAGTTCGTTTATCATTGAGGACAATGTCTAACTTAAGTGTGGGGGGTGAATAGGAAAATTAGAGTTTTCATGCTTAAATTTAAAATTTTGTTTGCGCCTTGTGATCTAGTTGTTTTCACACTTTTAGGATTATCTATTAGAATAACTTGATCATTCCATCGGTAAAATTGGTAATATTTGAAACTTCGAGATGTGTTCCGATTACTATTGCAATCCATTCGGGATCGATAAACATTTGCTAACACATATTATACCCTTTCCACTAAATTGTGAGGATTTGAGCCTATTTCTTATTAGCATACATCTTTTATGCTTAGATCTTTTGCTATGAGTGTGCCGGTGATTTTATTTATTCTAGAACTTGTGCTTGTAAATCATTACCGCATCGCAGTGAGATTGCATTCGTATGCGATATAAGTGAATTCGTGTGATAAAGAGGCACCTTAGGATTTAACCCAAATGGCCTTCCATTTTTCATCTAATGATATATTAGCTAGCCTCATTGGTTAGTTAATCACCCACATGGACCCATTTGTAGTGCTCATTTTAGCACTAGATACCCCTAGTTACACCTTCCGAGCCATCCCTTTCATTTTGCTTCACCCGTAAAATACAAAAGATTTTACACTTTAAACCTTAGCCTATCCCTTATCAATGTCTAACGGTTGGTTGCTAGTTTCATGGAAAGTGAAGATTGTTCAAATGATTATGAGTACCACCTCTTTTGTGATTGATTGAGCCATGCGTTATGTTATGTTATGTTCAAAAAAAAAAAAAAAAAAAAAATAATAAAAAATTGTGTTGAAAGTATGGAAATAATAGCCAATGTGCTATGATCAAGAACAATTGTCATGGCAAAGCAAAAGTCGAGAAAAGTGGAAAAGAAGAAAGCAAAGCTATAATCATTTATTTGGTTCGTGGAATGTTTGGTAGCTAGCAACATGGGTATTAGACTTGATTTCATTTTTATTTTACACCAATTTCATTAACATTCCCATGCCTTATCCATACCCTTAACCCTTAGCCTATCATTATAACCCGAATAAAAGCCCTCTTTAGATGTTTTACTTGGTGCTCACGCCACGCCGGTGGAGTTTTGTTTCTTGTACAAGCTTATGGTAATAATCTAATCATGACCGAGCAATGAGTGTGATTTATCTTGTTACTCCACTAAAATGAGTGATTGAGTGAATTATATTCCATTATTTTTCGTGAGGTGTTTTGAAATGTTAATCATGCAAGAAAATCATTGGATATTGTCAAACATCTTGATGTTTCACCTTTATAAGCATAATTGATGAATCTTCTCTCGATTTATACTTGGTTGATTTGCATCACATTTTCATAATCACGATCTTGTCCCAGTGGATGTTTGTCCTAGATTTGCTTGAGGGCAAGCAAAGTTTAAGTGTGGGGAATTTGATAACACTCGATTGTGCATGTTTTTAGTAGCATTGTGTGTACTTTTATATCTCGTTATTTGGTTATATTTGTGTGATTTTAGTACTTAATCGTATCTAGAGATGTTTGTCTAGTATTTATAACCAAGTGCGTGGAAATGGAGGAAAATGTGGAAATATGCGCTAATCAAGATTCCCGCCTCAAGAAAGCTAAATCCCAAGTACCTTTGAAGACCTTAGTGATTGAAGAACCAAGTTCTACAAGTCCGAGTAAAGAGTGAAGATCAAGTTTCATATCTCGAAGATCCAACCGGATCCGTTACACCTTCACCGGATCGGTTGGAATTTGGTCGGAATTAATGTTGTTGCCATAACCGACCGATCGGTCGCAACCCGCAACCGGATCGGTCGGTGTGTTATTATTGAAGACCAGCCGGATCGGTTGGTCGATGACCGATCCGGTTGGAGAAGCCGCATTGTCAAATCTTCATCACTAAGCTTCCCTTTGCATCCAAACGATTCTAGGTCCTTCTCTTGGTGTATTCTAGTTCCTTCCTTACTCCTTGGAGGCCAAGTCAAGCATTTAACACCCTAGGCCTTGGAATTAGTATAAATAGAGGCTAATTGTGAGCATATTAGACACACTTCAATTACAAAGCTCTCTACTCATCAAACCAAGCCTTAACCTCCCGAAATTCGTCCTTAGAAATCCGAGAAGTTTGGAGTTCCGAAGTTCCACCTTGGAGGCCAAAACACTAAGAAGTCCACCACGATCCTTTGGGAATCATTACTTCATCATTTGTAATCTTATTCCAAGCATTGTAAGACTTTTAATCATGTTTTCTAATGATCAAAGTTATGAGTTTATGTTCATGTTTGCTATGAGTGGCTAGTTTCTTTATACACTTGCTTAAATGATGTTGATTATCATATGATTAGTTAGTGATTGTGTTAACATGTTTTAATTCAATTTCAAGTTAATTCTAAGATCCAATTGTGCTAAAGTTTCATAGTGACATTTGTTAATCAAGTTTGGCTAATTGGTAGTAATCGTTGGGGTCGAAAGAACTTCGTGTTATTCAACTAGTCATAATCATTTTGTCTATGGATGATTGTTTTACCCATTATTCTTGATTATACAAAGGAACTAAGGTGTGGTTGTAATAGAAACGCTTTTGATTATCAAATTGGATTGGTTGGAAACATCTAAATGGTCGTAAGATTAGTTGTTGAGAATCAATTGTAGCCTTTGTCTATGATCGGGTACCTTTTGTATTGACCATTTCTTAAGCAATTTGATGAACAAGTGGATGTTTTTGTGTTTAAGTTTATGAAAGTAGACTTATGAAACTCGAATTGATCTTGAATTGATTGGTTAAACTTAATGCTTGTTTTATAAACTAAAATCTTGACGAAGGTTTAACTTGTAAGAACAATAGATTAGTTTTCAACTAATTATCACAACCAACATGTTAAGTAGTTAACACAATCACATTAATCTATGATATGAAACTAGTTTAAGCAAGTGTAGTTTTAATCATCCGAATTTCATTATATCTATTTGCTTTGTTATATGTTTTGATAGACTCCGTTAATTCAAACTTGTGCTCGATTCACTCAAATCCTCGCGAACGACTTACCTTCATAATCCCGACTTACCTTCATAATCTTGCTATAACTATAGGAGTGTTGATAAAGTATACTTGCTCGTATGTGTTATTGGTAATATTGGTAATTCACCTTTTTATAAATTTAAAACTTGCACTAACCGTGCACATCTTTGGGTCTTTGTATTTTTCGAAGCACTTAAGTGCGAAACAAAATTTTATGATGATATGAATATCGGTTTGGTCTTAAAGTTTTTGTTGCATTTTTAGAGGTGTTTACAAAATGCCAATTTTACCCATTATTGAATAACATGGGTCAAACATGTATGAAGCTTTCATGTACTGGTTAAGTTATGTTTAATATGCCTTGTTTAAGTTCAGGTTCAATTTTATGAATTTCAGAATAAACTTATAGCTTCAGCTTTTTGAAAAAGAAAAAATAAATAAATAAGAATTGCCAAAAGCGCCGGGATGTTTTAGTGATGAAGATATATTAAATAAAAGTGATAGTGTAACACCCCAACCTTCGTAATGATATATATACTTTTATATTCTTGTAAGGACCTCTCATGAAGTGAAGTTAAAGTAATTAGGACTATCTTTGCAATAGTCCCGCCACCGTGGACTAAACTTGTCAAATTGGTCAAACTTGTAAATATAACTATTTTACTCTAATTCATTCCTAGGAAAACTAAATTCGAATTCTCTCCTCCTTCTATCGCTACTATACGACATACTCACTCATCTATCTCCTTGTGATTCTTAGGTTTGAATTCAAGTTAGTTTTAAGCAAGATATCATCCTACATAAGCTTATAAACGAATAGGCTAGGGTTTCCATCATCTAATTTAAGGTAAAAATTATGTCTTGATTCTTCTTTCACATTTTAGAGCTACTTTTGTAAGGTAAACGTTCTCATGTTGTAATTTCTTATTATTGTTGTTATATTTGGCTATTAGACAAACTAACCAAGATATTTATAATGATATTGTGTTATCGTATGTTATGTCATTTACTTACTAAGTGTTTTGCTAACATGTTATAGTTGTGATGTTTTGTAGGTTCAAGCGGTTTAGACAAAGGTAAAGACAAGGCTTGAAATTAGAATCGTGGAACTAGAAGGAACTACTTGCTATTTTGTTGTATAGAAAGCAAGTAGAAGTCTCAACCCAATGTTATAGGGTTGGAACAAGTTTAAACATCCCAAGTGTCATCTTGAATATGGGTCACTTTGTGTATAAGTCTATTGGGTTCAAACTTGTATTTTAAGGTCATTTTATTTTGGGTCAAGTCATGGAGGTTGCTAATAACAATATAATGGAGTTTGTGTGTAAGTGTGTTATGTTATGGGTAAGAAATGGGCGTTTGGCATAGCGCCTAAACTGCGTGTATTTGGGTCTTTTGTATTTTTCGTAAGCACTTAAGTGCGAAACAAAATTTTATGATGATATGAATATCAGTTTTCGGTCTTAAAGTTTTTGTTGCACTTTTTAGAGGTGTTTACAAAATGCCAATTTTACCCACTATTGAATAACATGGGTCAAACATGTATGAAGCTTTCATGTACTGGTTAAGTTATGTTTAATATGCCCTGTTTAAGTTCAGGTTCAATTTTATGAATTTCAGAATAAACTTATAGCTTCAGCTTTTTGAAAAAGAAAAAATAAATAAATAAGAATTGCCAAAAGCACCGGGATGTTTTAGTGATGAGGATATATTAAATAAAAGTGATAGTGTAACACCCCAACCTTTCAGGTAATGATATATATACTTTTATATTCTTGTAAGGACCTCTCATGAAGTGAAGTTAAAGTAATTAGGACTATCTTTGCAATAGTCCTGCCACCAGGGACTAAACTTGTCAAATTGGTCAAACTTGTAAATATAACTATTTTACTCTAATTCATTCCTAGGAAAACTAAATTCCAGAATTCTCTCCCTCCTTCTACTGCTACTATACGACATACTCACTCATCTATCTCCTTGTGATTCTTAGGTTTGAATTCAAGTTAGTTTTAAGCAAGATATCATCCTACATAAGCTTATAAACGAATAGGCTAGGGTTTCCATCATCTAATTTAAGGTAAAATTATGTCTTGATTCTTCTTTCACATTTTAGAGCTACTTTTGTAAGGTAAACGTTCTCATGTTGTAATTGCTTATTATTGTTGTTATATTTGGCTATTAGACAAACTAACCAAGATATTTATAATGATATTGTGTTATCGTATGTTATGTCATTTACTTACTAAGTGTTTTGCTAACATGTTATAGTTGTGATGTTTTGTAGGTTCAAGCGGTTTAGACAAAGGTAAAGACAAGGCTTGAAATTAGAATCGTGGAACTAGAAGGAACTACTTGCTATTTTGTTGTATAGAAAGCAAGTAGAAGTCTCAACCCAATGTTATAGGGTTGGAACAAGTTTAAACATCCCAAGTGTCATCTTGAATATGGGTCACTTTGTGTATAAGTCTATTGGGTTCAAACTTGTATTTTAAGGTCATTTTATTTTGGGTCAAGTCATGGAGGTTGCTAATAACAATATAATGGAGTTTGTGTGTAAGTGTGTTATGTTATGGGTAAGAAATGGGCGTTTGGCATAGCGCCTAAACTGCGTGCAGTATTTGGGTCTTTGTATTTTCAGAAGCACTTAAGTGCGAAACAAAATTTTATGATGATATCAATATCGGTTTCGGTCTTAAAGTTTTTGTTGCACTTTTTAGAGGTGTTTACAAAATGCCAATTTTACCCACTATTGAATAACATGGGTCAAACATGTATGAAGCTTTCATGTCTTGGTTAAGTTATGTTTAATATGCCCTGCTTAAGTTTCAGTTCAATTTTATGAATTTCGAATAAACTTATAGCTTCACTTTTGAAAAGAAAAATAAATAAATAAGAATTGCCAAAAGCACCGGATGTTTTAGTGATGAGGATATATTAAATAAAAGTGATAGTGTAACACCCCAACCTTTCGTAATGATATATATACTTTTATATTCTTGTAAGGACCTCTCATGAAGTGAAGTTAAAGTAATTAGGACTATCTTTGCAATAGTCCCGCCACGTGGACTAAACTTGTCAAATTGGTCAAACTTGTAAATATAACTATTTTACTCTAATTCATTCCTAGGAAAACTAAATTCGAGAATTCTCTCCCTCCTTCTACTGCTACTATACGACATACTCACTCATCTATCTCCTTGTGATTCTTAGGTTTGAATTCAAGTTAGTTTTAAGCAAGATATCATCCTACATAAGCTTATAAACGAATAGGCTAGGGTTTCCATCATCTAATTTAAGGTAAAAATTATGTCTTGATTCTTCTTTCACATTTTAGAGCTACTTTTGTAAGGTAAACGTTCTCATGTTGTAATTGCTTATTATTGTTGTTATATTTGGCTATTAGACAAACTAACCAAGATATTTATAATGATATTGTGTTATCGTATGTTATGTCATTTACTTACTAAGTGTTTTGCTAACATGTTATAGTTGTGATGTTTTGTAGGTTCAAGCGGTTTAGACAAAGGTAAAGACAAGGCTTGAAATTAGAATCGTGGAACTAGAAGGAACTACTTGCTATTTTGTTGTATAGAAAGCAAGTAGAAGTCTCAACCCAATGTTATAGGGTTGGAACAAGTTTAAACATCCCAAGTGTCATCTTGAATATGGGTCACTTGTGTATAAGTCTATTTGGTTCAAACTTGTATTTTAAGGTCATTTTATTTTGGGTCAAGTCATGGAGGTTGCTAATAACAATATAATGGAGTTTGTGTGTAAGTGTGTTATGTTATGGGTAAGAAATGGGCGTTTGGCATAGCGCCTAAATCTGCGTGTATTTGGGTCTTTTGTATTTTTCAGAAGCACTTAAGTGCGAAACAAAATTTTATGATGATATGAATATCGTTTCGGTCTTAAAGTTTTTGTTGCACTTTTAGAGGTGTTTACAAAATGCCAATTTTACCCACTATTGAATAACATGGGTCAAACATGTATGAAGCTTTCATGTCTTGGTTAAGTTATGTTTAATATGCCCTGTTTAAGTTCGTGTTCAATTTTATGAATTTCGAATAAACTTATAGCTTGACTTTTGAAAAAGAAAAATAAATAAATAAGAATTGCCAAAAGCACCGGATGTTTTAGTGATGAGGATATATTAAATAAAAGTGATAGTGTAACACCCCAACCTTCGTAATGATATATATACTTTTATATTCTTGTAAGGACCTCTCATGAAGTGAAGTTAAAGTAATTAGGACTATCTTTGCAATAGTCCCGCCACGAGGACTAAACTTGTCAAATTGGTCAAACTTGTAAATATAACTATTTTACTCTAATTCATTCCTAGGAAAACTAAATTCCGAATTCTCTCCTCCTTCTATCGCTACTATACGACATACTCACTCATCTATCTCCTTGTGATTCTTAGGTTTGAATTCAAGTTAGTTTTAAGCAAGATATCATCCTACATAAGCTTATAAACGAATAGGCTAGGGTTTCCATCATCTAATTTAAGGTAAAATTATGTCTTGATTCTTCTTTCACATTTTAGAGCTACTTTTGTAAGGTAAACGTTCTCATGTTGTAATTGCTTATTATTGTTGTTATATTTGGCTATTAGACAAACTAACCAAGATATTTATAATGATATTGTGTTATCGTATGTTATGTCATTTACTTACTAAGTGTTTTGCTAACATGTTATAGTTGTGATGTTTTGTAGGTTCAAGCGGTTTAGACAAAGGTAAAGACAAGGCTTGAAATTAGAATCGTGGAACTAGAAGGAACTACTTGCTATTTTGTTGTATAGAAAGCAAGTAGAAGTCTCAACCCAATGTTATAGGGTTGGAACAAGTTTAAACATCCCAAGTGTCATCTTGAATATGGGTCACTTTGTGTATAAGTCTATTGGGTTCAAACTTGTATTTTAAGGTCATTTTATTTTGGGTCAAGTCATGGAGGTTGCTAATAACAATATAATGGAGTTTGTGTGTAAGTGTGTTATGTTATGGGTAAGAAATGGGCGTTTGGCATAGCGCCTAAACTGCGTGTATTTGGGTCTTTTGTATTTTTCGTAAGCACTTAAGTGCGAAACAAAATTTTATGATGATATCAATATCAGGTTTCGGTCTTAAAGTTTTTGTTGCACTTTTAGAGGTGTTTACAAAATGCCAATTTACCCACTATTGAATAACATGGGTCAAACATGTATGAAGCTTTCATGTATGGTTAAGTTATGTTTAATATGCCTGCTTAAGTTCGTGTTCAATTTTATGAATTTCAGAATAAACTTATAGCTTCAGCTTTTTGAAAAAGAAAAAATAAATAAATAAGAATTGCCAAAAGCACCGGGATGTTTTAGTGATGAGGATATATTAAATAAAAGTGATAGTGTAACACCCCAACCTTTCAGGTAATGATATATATACTTTTATATTCTTGTAAGGACCTCTCATGAAGTGAAGTTAAAGTAATTAGGACTATCTTTGCAATAGTCCTGCCACCAGGGACTAAACTTGTCAAATTGGTCAAACTTGTAAATATAACTATTTTACTCTAATTCATTCCTAGGAAAACTAAATTCCAGAATTCTCTCCCTCCTTCTACTGCTACTATACGACATACTCACTCATCTATCTCCTTGTGATTCTTAGGTTTGAATTCAAGTTAGTTTTAAGCAAGATATCATCCTACATAAGCTTATAAACGAATAGGCTAGGGTTTCCATCATCTAATTTAAGGTAAAAATTATGTCTTGATTCTTCTTTCACATTTTAGAGCTACTTTTGTAAGGTAAACGTTCTCATGTTGTAATTGCTTATTATTGTTGTTATATTTGGCTATTAGACAAACTAACCAAGATATTTATAATGATATTGTGTTATCGTATGTTATGTCATTTACTTACTAAGTGTTTTGCTAACATGTTATAGTTGTGATGTTTTGTAGGTTCAAGCGGTTTAGACAAAGGTAAAGACAAGGCTTGAAATTAGAATCGTGGAACTAGAAGGAACTACTTGCTATTTTGTTGTATAGAAAGCAAGTAGAAGTCTCAACCCAATGTTATAGGGTTGGAACAAGTTTAAACATCCCAAGTGTCATCTTGAATATGGGTCACTTTGTGTATAAGTCTATTTGGTTCAAACTTGTATTTTAAGGTCATTTTATTTTGGGTCAAGTCATGGAGGTTGCTAATAACAATATAATGGAGTTTGTGTGTAAGTGTGTTATGTTATGGGTAAGAAATGGGCGTTTGGCATAGCGCCTAAACTGCGTGTATTTGGGTCTTTTGTATTTTTCGTAAGCACTTAAGTGCGAAACAAAATTTTATGATGATATGAATATCGCCGGTCTTAAAGTTTTGTTGCACTTTTAGAGGTGTTTACAAAATGCCAATTTTACCCACTATTGAATAACATGGGTCAAACATGTATGAAGCTTTCATGTAATGGTTAAGTTATGTTTAATATGCCCTGCTTAAGTTCGGGTTCAATTTTATGAATTTCGTAATAAACTTATAGCTTCACTTTTGAAAAGAAAAATAAATAAATAAGAATTGCCAAAAGCACCGGATGTTTTAGTGATGAGGATATATTAAATAAAAGTGATAGTGTAACACCTCAACCTTTCGTGTAATGATATATATACTTTTATATTCTTGTAAGGACCTCTCATGAAGTGAAGTTAAAGTAATTAGGACTATCTTTGCAATAGTCCTGCCACCAGGGACTAAACTTGTCAAATTGGTCAAACTTGTAAATATAACTATTTTACTCTAATTCATTCCTAGGAAAACTAAATTCCAGAATTCTCTCCCTCCTTCTACTGCTACTATACGACATACTCACTCATCTATCTCCTTGTGATTCTTAGGTTTGAATTCAAGTTAGTTTTAAGCAAGATATCATCCTACATAAGCTTATAAACGAATAGGCTAGGGTTTCCATCATCTAATTTAAGGTAAAATTATGTCTTGATTCTTCTTTCACATTTTAGAGCTACTTTTGTAAGGTAAACGTTCTCATGTTGTAATTGCTTATTATTGTTGTTATATTTGGCTATTAGACAAACTAACCAAGATATTTATAATGATATTGTGTTATCGTATGTTATGTCATTTACTTACTAAGTGTTTTGCTAACATGTTATAGTTGTGATGTTTTGTAGGTTCAAGCGGTTTAGACAAAGGTAAAGACAAGGCTTGAAATTAGAATCGTGGAACTGAAGGAACTACTTGCTATTTTGTTGTATAGAAAGCAAGTAGAAGTCTCAACCCAATGTTATAGGGTTGGAACAAGTTTAAACATCCCAAGTGTCATCTTGAATATGGGTCACTTTGTGTATAAGTCTATTGGGTTCAAACTTGTATTTTAAGGTCATTTTATTTTGGGTCAAGTCATGGAGGTTGCTAATAACAATATAATGGAGTTTGTGTGTAAGTGTGTTATGTTATGGGTAAGAAATGGGCGTTTGGCATAGCGCCTAAACTGCGTGTATTTGGGTCTTTGTATTTTTCAGAAGCACTTAAGTGCGAAACAAAATTTTATGATGATATGAATATCAGTTTTCGGTCTTAAAGTTTTTGTTGCACTTTTTAGAGGTGTTTACAAAATGCCAATTTTACCCACTATTGAATAACATGGGTCAAACATGTATGAAGCTTTCATGTACTGGTTAAGTTATGTTTAATATGCCCTGTTTAAGTTCAGGTTCAATTTTATGAATTTCAGAATAAACTTATAGCTTCAGCTTTTTGAAAAAGAAAAAATAAATAAATAAGAATTGCCAAAAGCACCGGGATGTTTTAGTGATGAGGATATATTAAATAAAAGTGATAGTGTAACACCCCAACCTTTCAGGTAATGAGTTATATACTTTTATATTCTTGTAAGGACCTCTCATGAAGTGAAGTTAAAGTAATTGGGATTATCTTTGCAATAATCCTGCCACTATGGACTAATCTTGTCAAATCGGTCAAACTTGTAACTATAACTATTTAACTTTACTTCATTCCCAGGAAAACTAAATTTCCAGAAATCTCTCCTTCCTTCTACTGCTACTACACGACATACTCACTCATCTATCTCCTTGTGATTCTTAGGTTTGAATTCAAGTTAGTTTTAAGCAAGATATCATCCTACATAAGCTTATAAACGAATAGGCTAGGGTTTCCATAATCTAATTTAAGGTAAAAATTATGTCTTGATTCTTCTTTCACATTTTAGAGTTACTTTTGATGGATAATGCTTAATGATTAAGTCTTTATGCTATTTATGGGTTCTTGTAGAATTTTACATGATCATGTGAATATATGATTTTCAAGAAATCATCAAGAACCCTAGTAATCATGTATAAAATGATTAGAAAAAGCGATGGGCATCCTAATTAGATGTTATGACACCATTTTGTGGTGTTAATTTTCAGAAAACGTGTTGGTGTTGTTATATAAGCCACAAACCAAACACCCCCTTATGGCTTCTTGATCCACTTAGTGCTTATTATGATAAGCTTTATCAAGCTCTTAATAAGCTCCATATAATTTATATGTTCCTAGGTTATACGGGTTAGCCGGGGACATCTTGTAAGGATCTCGTGTTCATTCAAGCGGTTTTGAGGTGAGTAACATATTTAAGTGTAGAAACGGGTCCTTAATAACTCGTTAATGTGCCACTCTATTTGTGGTGCTTCCATTCATGTTCACGTAATATACTTGTGTTACGAGTATATAGTGTTGTAATTAGATATTGTGTGCTTAAATAAATTACATATGGAAGGTTTATATGTGATATATGTTAAACGGGTCAAAACAGCCCCGAATGACCCGTTTAGATTTAGTTAAGTGTTTTCAGCCTAAATATTACAATATTATTTGTATAGCGTCCTAAGTGGGCGACACGGCTAAATTAGTCGTCCTAAGTGGACGATTTGCATAAATATATGCTTTACAACCCGAAAGAAGGGTGTAGACGTCCTAAGTGGACGACATATGTTATTATGTCATGACATGCTCCGAAAGGGAGCCTAGACGTCCTAAGTGGACAACCGAGCCTTTATTAGCATCTCATTTTGTAAAATGAGACTTAGACATCCTAAGTGGATGACCAGTGTGTAAAGTGGCTCAAAGTCATGGAGTATATGACTTAGATGTCCTAAGTGGACGACTAGAACATTTTTAGTTATACTGAACCAACATGGGTTCACAATGTCTTTAGTGGGCGACTAGTATATAATAACAAACAAGTACTCATTGTCTATGAAGCAACCATAATATTATGCCATGTTATGATTAGTATCTTTTATATGTTATCTCACTAAGCGTTGTGCTTACATTTCTTTGTTGTACTTGTTATAGGTGAAGCTAGTGGTAGTGCTACAAAGGGTACGAAGACCGAGAACTAGACCTCGGTGGGATACTTGGGTAATGAGTCTTTTCCCTACACGCTCTCTTACCAAGAAACGCCCTAGATTGTATGCTTTTGTGTATGAACATATAAACTCATGGTTATGTGATGATCTAAGTAGATAAGTAGTTTCTTTTATAGTTTTAAATGGTGTTTGGCATAGTGCCATTCTTGCCCATATTGACCCATTTTTATCATGTACGGGTCAAGGCGAATGATATATGTTATGTACAGTTTTATTTGTTAATATAAGTGTTGGTGTTAATATAAAATCAGTCCATGTAAAAAAAAAAAAAAAAAAAAGGGCGTTTCAGATAGTCATATGTAAAATGACGATTTTACTCTTACACGGGATGTATGTGAGTGAGCATAACGGCAACATAGACGGCAGGTTAAAAAAAAGGATTACGTGTGTAATTCTTTGCAAAGTTAAAGACGGTAGATGCAATATGAAACTACCAAGGTTGTTAGACGCAAATTTCGACAAACCAAAAGGACAATCCATGTAACTTGCTCTTAGTATTCAAGATAAAACGAGTTTTGTTTTATTTGAAATGACATTTGCATGTCTAGTGACAAAAAGAATTTTCCAAACTTATGTATTGTTGGGTACTTGTCACCTTTCTATCGTCTCTTCTCATTATACTTTGGCCTTTTCCTTCCATCGACATTCTTCTCATTATACTTACTTTATTGTATTGTTGGGTGTGTTTGTCTAAGCTTATCTGATAAAATTATAAACTTATTGAAAATTTGATAAGTTCATACATATGATTTATGAGCTTATATTCTTTGTCTTAATAGCTTATGAACTCTATTACGCTTAAGTGAATATGTTAATAAGCAATTAAGAGCGTTAGGTACAGTTGGTGTCGTGTGACGGTGCCATAGACAAAAGTGATGCTATCTCAGCACTTTTTGTCCATGCTCACGACAACAAAAAACCCTTCCATTGTACAAAAGTGGTGACCTGGAGTAAAAGTAGTGCCCTGGATCCACATATACCTAAAAAAATAAATAATAAAATAAAATAAGTTATGACGTGAGCCGGTAGTTAATAGCCGATAGGCTCTGGCACAAGGTCCAGTATAATGTCTCGTGCCATAGGGTGACACCGAAGGCTATGGCTTGTGCAATCAACCCTTGTACCAAACATTCTAAGAAAATGAATTTATGAGGTTATCGATCTTTTGATAAACTCACTAGCCTATCGAATAAGCTTAGACAAACACCTTTTACCATTTTTCGAGATGAATTATGGCTTTCATTTTAGTTTTTTTTGTTTCTTTTGCTTCTTTCATTGTTTTAATTGTTTGTTCCCATTTTTCTGAATTAGTCGTATAATTAAGTTTTTGGTTTTCACTAGAGAAGATTAATTTGTGGTTGTTATGACTTATGATCATAGACACGTGGTTGTTGTCTATTGTAGAGAGTAGAGACGTGTGTCTTCTTGTTTTATTAAATTTATCGTGTTTGATGTTGATAATATATGCTTGTGGTGTTGATGGATGGAAAGGAAGACAAAAACGATAACGATGATGTAATCTTCAAATAACAATCATTAACAATGTCAATTTTCAATACGTTTTATTTTAATTACAAAGAATTACGTATGTGTATACGTGGTACATAAATATGAGATTTCTTGAGACGTACTACAAAAATATAACATGCCATCTTGATTCTGCTATGCCTACATAAAACTCCAAAGATTATATTCTTATTTCATTTTTCAACCATGTGATGTCAAGCAATGGAATAAAATTAGTCAACAAATAAATATATATTCTTTCTAGATTTATATCTCAATGTTGTTGTCAAATATGTAAGCTTTTATCCTAAAATGTTTTACCAGAAATGATTTAGAAGCCTAAAAATATGATTACGTACTTTTATACTTAAAGTGAAGTGTTTTCATTAGATTTAGAAACCTAAAAATATGTTTTATTATCATTTTCACGGGCTAATGTTAGATGTGGTTAGATTAGCTATTCCATCAGATTAAATGCTTAATATTTGATATGGAGGGACTTTATTTTAGAAACCATCAATCCCCTACTTACCAAGGGACAAGTATCAGCCGTTGGATCAAAAACATTTTTAATGATAAAAAACGGAGGGACTATTATTGCCAAAGCGTGAAACTTCCCAACCACAAAAACAACACACGATTTCATTTTCATCAACAAAACAAAACGTCCCTTTCTCTCTCTAAAGTCTCTCACTAAAAACAAACACTAACTATCAAAATCAACAAACAATTAACCGTCAAAATCAAAAAAAAAAAAAAAACACAAAAACACATCAATCTTCACCTGAAAAAGAAAAAGCACAAAAAAAATGGATCAAAACAAACCTACCAACTCCGAAAACAAAGGTACGAAGCTTCAAACTAATTATTTATATGTTATTTATGTATCTATACTGATTTTATACTTATTTATGAATGTTATTGCTATTTATGAACATTTTTATGTATTTTTTCTTTGTATTAATGACATGCAATTGATGATTATGTATTTATTTGAGATTTTCTTTGTCATCTTGTAAAGAAGAAGAAATTTATGAAGATTTTCTTGATATTAGATGTTTTAGGTGTTTTAGGTGTCATCTTGTAAAAGCAGTTGTGGTAGATGTGGTAGTGATTTGGTAGTCTTAGTGGTTTAGTTTTGATCTTGGTAGTGGTGGTGGTGGTGGTAGTGGTGGTAGTGGTAGTGGTGGTGGTGGTAGTGGTAGTGGTGGTGGTGATGCTTGATATAGTGGTAGTGATAGTAATAGTGGTAGCGACGTCGATTTGACTTTTAGCGTTCTTCGTGATAATGCATATGTTTTAGCTTGTTACGAGTATAATTTTGATGTAACTTATGATGCGTTTTGAGTGTGTGGAGAAATATTTTATGGTATATCACTAGTGATAAAAGCAGATGTAGCGATAATTGATTACTTGTCACACGATTAGAGATCATGTAGCGATAAGCGATACATTTTAGTGTTTTTGTGGTAGAGGTGGTGGTTTAGTTATGACTTTTCGTAGTCGTAGAGTTACTAGTAGTGGTAGATGGTAGTGATGGCGATGAAGAAGCGACTTGAGATAACTTGTATATTTAATGGTATATCACCGGTGATAAAAGCAGATATAGTGATTTTTTTTTTTTTTTTTTTTTTTTTTTTTGATAGTATAACAAGCTGTGATGATAAGCCGTTATCGTGAAATAGCTATATTTCAAATACATTTTTATTAGAATTTATAGTGTCTTTTGTTTTACATAACATAAGACATTAAAATTTTGATTTTGAAAAAATGTAGAAGATGATATTACAAGCATCCGGAGACAATACAAGCTTTAAGCGGTCGGTTTTATGCGCTAAATAAAACTTTAAACATAAAATTGCGAGACATTCATTTGTTTCTTAAAAAATTTGTAAATGCGGTTTTGTCGACAAGCAAATTTTTGAGCGTATCTCCGAGATTCAAAAGGAAAAGGTAAATTCAACATATAAGCATGTCTCCTATAGAAAAATATCAACTATGATAAACCCTGTATGTATGCGGCATACTTGTTTTTGACATTTAGCTTATGTGTTATATCACCTGTGATACAAATTGATATGACATACTTGCAGTAGAATGTTATAAAATTGTATGACGCATAAACATTCAGAGTTTATATTTATCAGCAATAAATATTCATGAAAACTTACTTGGGATTTCTTTTGTGCAGATTTGAATACAAGTCTAAAAGAAATGAAAAAGAAAAGAAGCAAGAAACAAACTCCAATTCAAAAAAGCACCATATCAAGAAAAAAACAACCACCAACAACAGAAACACCAACACCACAAACAACACTACCACAACAAGAAACACAACAGCAAACATCTACACCTCACTTTGAAAACAACCACAAAATACACGAAGTCATCGATAAAACTACCTATCTAGAAAAGACACCCACAAATCGAGATAACAACCATTGCACGATCAAGGCTTGTCACACCATTAAATCAAGCATCACCGAAATGACATCACCGAAAACACACCAATAACAACTCTAGCAATCATAGAAACCACACCAACACCACCAACAACCCACCAAAACACCGAGCGACACCATCCGAACCAACACGAAACAACAACCAAAACAACACCGAGCGACACCCCAAGAAACAGTCATACCCAAAGAAGCAAAACCAAAGTTGAAACCCAAGCAAACAAAGAAAAGAAAAGAACAAGCAACAGATTCACCAGTTGCTGTAACAAGATCAGCATAAAAAAAACAACAAACCGAAAAACAAAAGCATGAACAAAAAGGAAAGAGAAAGAGAGGGGAAGAAAAAGCTGAAGATGCAAGAAAGAAAAAGAAGGAAGAAACAAAGAAAAAGAAGGAAGAAGAAGAAAAGAAAAAGGAAGGAAAGGCAACAAATCAAAAAAAAATGAAAGAAACGAAGAAGAAGAAGAAAGAAGAAGAAACAAAAAAGAAAGAAGAACAAAGGAAGAAGGAAGAAGCAAAGAAGAAGAAAGAACAGACGAAGAAAGGCAAGGAAAAAATGGAGGTGGAAGATGAGGAAGAAGAAGAAGAACATGTCATTCCATTCAAGTCGTTGAGAGCTAAAACGACTGTCCAACCGTTTTACGATGCAACACATTCGCTGAGCCCAGAAAGAAGGAAAATGGTCATGGCAATGGGATTTGGAACAATGATTGATTTCCCGTTGCAAAAAATCCCTGGAAAGCTGCCCTACTTCATATTGACACATATGGATATGAAAAAGATGCAAATAAACTTGCCAAATGGGGGTGTCATAAAAATCAAACCGAAAACGATTAGGGAAGTTCTAGGGATACCAATGGGTCCGAGAACACTTTGCTCGGGACGAGAAAGGGATTGCGATGGCGTGTTTGTGAAAGCAGTTTATGGCACAATTCCGGAAAGAAAAGGATAACAACAACGACATTATCAAAGGTGATTGATCTTGAAGAAGCAGACTTCACCTTCGGATGAATTTCCTAATCTTTGTTTGCAAGCTGTCTGGAAACTGCTATATGATTCGATCTTTGAAGTATCACGTCCTCCAATTTCGAAGACACGGAGGAAATACCGACAATTGGTGGTGCACATACATTTGGAACTGTATGAAATTAAGCAAGGAAGGCTGGGATGACTCAACAATGGAAAATTGGTACTATGGACCTCATGCAGCATTCACGGTAAGTCAAAGGTTATCTTTAAAACAAATATGATGTAGGGTATCACAAGTGATACTTTAACTTAATGACATATAAAATGTATTCTATCACCAGTGATATTACAAGTTGTTTTTAAAAAAATAGATGCCATGTACAATATCACTTGGGATACTAAAAAAAGATTAATCTACCACTTCTTTTAATAAGTAAACGTTTTAATGATTGTTTTTTTTCTTGAAAAGCGACTTATCTACTTGCATTTCACAAAGTTCGATCTAATGGATGTGTCAAGAAAATGGCGACCATCGAAATTGGAACACAAAGTCGATTGAGAAAAGGCAAGACATGGAGATGGAGATCGGAGGGTTTGGTCATGTCATGGTAATTGAAGAAGAGGATGAGAGTGAAGAAGGAGATATCAGGAAACAGAAAGAGGTAAATACTTATAATTAATATGAAAATTTGAATATATCACTAGTGATAAAAATACTTATAATTGCTTTATTTAATTAAAAACACAACAACTATATGAAGCTGTCGAAGAAAAGTTTGAAAGAGTATTGAATGAGAAGAAAGAGTTAGAAAATTTTATAAGGGTAAGCATGGAGATATACCCGGGAGATGAAACAATAAGGTTATATGTAGAAAAATACAACACACAATTCCAGGGGAATCTTCAAATAGATGAAAATGGTAGAGTGATTGATAATCAAGAAGGAACGAGCAGAAGAGATGGAGGAGATGATGAAGGCAGGAATACTGAAGGAGGAGGAGATGATGAAACTGATGATGAAAGTGATGATGAAAGTGATGATAGTGGTTCTTTCTTCCTCAGTAATGAGGATGATGATGATGATAGCGAAGGAGGAAATGGAGAAGAAGGAAACAACGATAAAGAAAAAACCACAAAAGAGACTCCTGCAGAAACAGATAAACAACTGGTTAGATAATTATAATCTAAAGTATTTATCTGTATACAATATCACAAGTGATAAATTTTACATAACAAAATGGTAAAAATACAGTGAAGAAGAAGCAATTGCAAAAAAAGCGGTGAGAAAGAAGCGACCGAAAAAGAAGCTCGAGAAAAAGCGGTGAGAAAAAGAGAATCGAAAAGAGAAGAAGAAGAAGCGGAAAAGGTAATATCACAAGTGATAAACTCTAAAAATATAACAAAGTCATACAATAAAACACTTTTTTTTTTAGTTTTATTTATTTATTTATTCTTTAATTTTTATTAATGCAGTGCAAAAAAGAAGCGCATCAAAAAAGCAATGAAAAAAAGCGATCAAAAAAGCGAAAAAAGAAGCTGCTGACAGAAGCGTGAAAAAGCAACCGAAAAAAAAGCGCAACAAAAGAAGCAAAAGAAAAGAAGTCGCAACAAAAGAAAGCTGCGACAAAAAAGCGGTAGAAAAAAGCGCAAACAAAAAGCAAGAAGAGAAAAAAAGCCATTGCAAAAAAGTCGCCAAGATAGAGTGAAAACAAAAGAAAATCGAGGAGGCTACAAAACAAGCTCGGGAGAAAGAAGGAAAAAAAAAAAAAAGTTAGCTGTAAAAGAACTTGCCAACAAAAGAGTAAAACAAAAGGTTAAAAGACTCTCAGATATACCAATTTAGTGATATTGAATCGCAAACATTAAGAATGAATGTGAAATGAATCACTGTTATTGTTGTCAAATGTCTTGTTGATGGTTAGATTGTGGATTGTTTATATGACTAAAAAATAAAACAAAAATAAGCCGAAACAAAAATAAACTCGTTAGACATATAAACTTTAAAAAAACAACTTGCACAACTTTTGCATATCTAAACATTATTAGATGCTTAAAAAGCAGTTGAAAAAGGCGATGCGACAAAAAACAAGCGGTGAGACACAAGAAGAAGAAGAAAGGGCTAAAGTTGCGAATTTCAAAGCCCGAAATTCAACACAAGGCATTCGGGACTCGAGAAAGATGTTCTTGAACAAAGCAACAAAGAAAATGAAAAGAGGAAGGAAAAAGGATTGCTAAACCATCAGTGTACTTGAAATCACCTTATATGAACAAGAAGGCAGACACGATGGAACCGTTAACAGAGTCTGAAACAATGCTAGCTAACAGCTTATTTTCGATGGAAGGAGATATAATGTAAGATTTCAATTTCCTGTTAGTATTAAGGTTATGTTATTTATCACAAGTGATATGCTATATTTAAGAACCTAAATTTTATCAACTGTGATATTAAAAAACAGAGAAGACGTATTCAATGATGGCAAGGGCACACCAGTACCAAGAATAGTAATGCAATCAATTGCGCCGGGCTTGCTAATAGAAAGTCAGGTGATCGATGCATTCGCTTCGGTATTGAATCATGAAGAGAGAAAGAACAAAGTTGGAAAAATGAAGACAAGATACTACTTTCCAACGGATGCGGTGGTAAGATATAAAACTTCCAAAAAATGCAATAATATATCCATGCGTTTCAAAATTATATAATATGTATTTTAAATTATCTTGAATCTATTGTTATCATACAATTTGCCGAGATTACGAAGAAAGTAAAAGATGAAAAAAGCGATGTGACAATTTTGAAAAAATGATGAAAAAACTCATGGTGAGGAAGAAGCAAAGCGGAAATTGAAAGATGTGAAACTTGTCTTCTTTCCGATAATTGCTCACGACCATTACTATGTCATAGTTTTCAATGCGGAGAAGAAGGCGTATTGTAATCTTGGACAACGACATTTCGGATCGCCTACAAGGATAAATACAAACCCAACTTCGATTTTGTGGTAAGCAATGTACGAACCGAACTCTGTTTAAAATACTTATATCACTAGAGATAAATTGTAGCAAGTAATATTTTGTTAATTTGCGAAAGCAATTCTTGTAAATTTACGATCAAGGCTTCACACCCAATCCTCAATACGATGTTGAAAGAAGCCGACAAGCGTGTTAAAGATGAAATGGAGGACAAAGGATAACAAGATTGATTGTGGCTTATACATGATGATGCATATGGAAACATTTGAAGGTGAAGCGGGACCAAGTTGGAAGCCAAACATCATTGATGAAAGGAATCACGAGATATCTTGAACAAATGACAAGAATGAGGATGAGGTATGCAGCTAAGATACTGTTACATGAAGTGAATCAAAAGAGTGAACTCATGTCAGAATATGCAATCAAGTTTGCTGAAAAACACAACCATGATGAGAAGGAGATTCAAAAGGTGGTTGAAGAAGCTATCAGGAAGAAGATAGCTGAAGAAAACAAGCATTAAATCTATTTAATGCTATTACAAAACAATTTACATTTCTGTTTTAAGTATTTAGATTTCTAAACAACGTAGATGGATTAAAGTAGGTTTAAGAATCTGATATGCAAAAAACAATAGTAGGCCTGCTGGGCCACGGAATGTGACGGACAATGTCCAAGTTTGGGAAATACCTAAGTAGATGGGTGGATCTATTAGGTACATGAATTACATTCCACAGTCTTGGGAGATTGAACTACATTTTGTTTTGGATTTTGCATATTTTAGTTGCATTTACATTTTGTTACGCATTTTAGATGCAAGTAGGGCTAAGACCACGAAATGTGATGGACGGTGTCAAGTTTGGGAAATACCTAAGTAGATGGGTGGATCTATTAGGTACACGAATCACATTCCACAGTGCGGAGATTGTACTACATTTTGCTCGAAATTTGCATCTTTTGTTGGAAATGCGGGCGTATGATTTTAGATGTATTTTACGCTTTGTTCTTGATTTTAGATGGAAGTAAACACTTTTGGGTAATATGAATATAACCTTGCTTATGTTCTTCTGCGATATATGCATGTATCTATCACTATATATATTTATCTTTGTTGGATAATTCATAGAAGATTTCGCTACTCGATTACCTTTAGTTTAAATAAATTGAATTGGTGAACCAAAGATCGATAAATTTAGGATTATGATGAATTTTTTTTCAAAGTGTAAATGATTTATTTGCGATACTTTGGTAAATGATAAGATATTTGCCAAGGCCTACTTGTCCTTAACGTGTATATCAAATTAAGAGATTGATTATTTTGCAATGACATACTCTGTGAAAACATGTTAAAACTGGTAAACAAAAACTAGCCTACCAACAAAATTTAGATCTTGAGTCACCACAAAACTAGCCTACCAACAAAATTTTCTTTTTCTCTTTTTTTTTTAAATGTATCACTTGTGATATTAGAACATATCACCAGTGATATAACTAAAAGTTTATTATATCACCTGTTATGAAATGTCATCTAACAAAAAAAGAAAAAGCAAAAAATAAGTAAGGATTAATTACTTCCAAAATGTATTTTGAGATGTGAGCTTGTATGTCCTTGCTGTGAAAATTTTCAGTTGACTCGTATAGACAAGCTTTTCAAAAAATGTATTTAATTGTTTATCACAAGTGATATAAATTAAAAAAAGCAAAAAAGTTTACATAAAGTAAAAATATAAGGACTGAAAATGTAAAGTTCAATAAAATAAAACCCAGATCTGAAAAACACACACACAAATAAAAAAAACACACACCAAGAATCAATCCTTGAAAAATAAGCGACGAACCGTTGAACCAAATTCAAAAATACATAAACATGAAGGAATCGCAACCTCAACAAGAAAAGGAAAACAATCATTGAAAATATGGATAATGATGCGACACTCATTTCGATATTATTTAAAATTAATTGAATTTTATTTCTTGTTTGCGTATTTTATTTGAGATTTATATGCATATTTTATATATGTTTTGCTTATTTTAAGATGTCTTGAAACAATGATAAATTCTGAATATATTTAAAAAAAAAGAATGAAATGATTGTTCAAGATATATGTAATATACCAATTTATCTTACGTGATTTAAAAAATATGTTGAAGACAAAATTTTATGCTATTGAATTAGAAGTTACAATAGCGACGACTCATGTCATTGATTGTTAGATGTTTACATTTGTAGAAACTAAGATAGTTGTAGTTTTGGGATATTTATAAATTGAGGCACATTGAAGTTTGATTGTAGTTTGATTGAAGCTCACTAATTGTTTTGGGCTTACAACTTCATTCAAAATGCATCTTGAAAAGAACTTAGTTTATACATTTTGAAGTTGTAACTACTTTGAGTGAACTTGTAAACTAAGGGACATAAATGTATTTGTTTTGGGATCGTTGAAACTTTTTGGGCTCATTATAAAACAAGGTGATTTGGTTGTTAACATGTAGAAAAAAAAAAGCGAAAAGGTAGTTTGGTTGTTAAAACGTCTACCCAAATTTGGTTAATTTGAAGATTCAATGTGTGAAATTGCCAAACAATGTATAAGCTGGATTTGCTATTATCTGGATGAGCGAAACCAAAAAGAAGAAAACAATTAGCAAGTAAGAAAAACGTTTTAGAGATTTGCATCAAAAATGGAAGAAAAAGAAAAAGGGTTGGAGGAAAAAAGAAGATGATGAAGGAAGAAGCAACAAAATTAAAGCACGAGCAAGAAAAAGAAGCATCGGAAAAAGCTACGAGCGGTATATGAAAAAGTGTTTTGCGATAGTTATGTGAATGCTATATCACAAGTGATAAATGCTAAAATATCACAAGTGATAAATGACAAAAAATTTATTTTATTATTTTATTTTACTACGGGATGCAAAAGAAGTGAAAAAGAAGATTACACAAAAATGAAACAGTGAAAAAGAAAATCACGAAAAAGCAGAAAAATCGAAAAAAAGCTGCGCAAAAATGATAATAAAGAAGATAATCGTGAAAGAGAAAAGGAAAAGGAAAAAGAAAAATTGGTGAAATGGAAGATGATGTAAGCGAAGAGATTGAAAAAGATTCAAAAAAAGCGAAAGGTGTACACAATAGTCAAGGGAAGGGCATCAGTTAAGCCACTTTTGAGGCAATGCGTGGGTTAAGTGTAGAAAGAAAGAAGGTTATAACACAAATGGGTTTTGGAGACTTGATAGAATTCCCAATAAATGAAATACCGACAAAGCTTGCCTTCTTTGTGGTAGACGACCTCGACACGAATCAATGAACCTTAGACTTCCAACGAGGAATTTAAAATATCTCCACAAGCGTGCATGAAGTTCTCGGACTACCAAATGGATCAAGGGCGCTAGAAAGAGTTGAAGGCCAAAGACAATACAACGATAAATTTGTTGAAGAATGGAAAGATCAATTCAAACACAACAGTTTGACAACAAATGCCATATCAAAGGAGATAACAAAAACAACAAACACAGTTTCATGTTCGGAATGAACATTTTAATGCTATTGCAAATACATTGGGAGGATGCGATAAAAGCTCTGTTGTCACAAAAGCGGTGTTGGAAAAGCGTGTTTGAAGGAGATAACGTGAAAGATATAGGCGGTGCGGATATATTTTTGATTGTGCAAGCTCAACAAAACATGATTGGTCTGCAAGAAAGAATAATAGAGACAGAGGTTGAGTATTACGGCCCGATTACATTCTTGATGGTAAGTAATAAATTTTAAATTATTTTTCTTCCTAACATAAAATGTTATAAAATATACATTCATTGAACGATAAAATTGTTGATGAAACGACTTGCATATTTACATTACACAAAGTTTGATCAAATGAATGTGCCGAGAAGAATACCGACTCTAAAAGTTGGAACACAAGTCATTAAAAAGTAGGAGATTCGAAATTGATTTCAACAAGTACTTTGGAATGGTGGAAATTATAGGAGACATGAATAAAGGCGAAGAAGATATTCAAAAGCGGTCGGTATAAAAAAATTAAGTTATTTGTTATGTCCTATCACAAGTGATAAAATAAATTATGCAAGATATCACTTGTGATAATCTGATAAAATATATATAAAAAAAAAACAATAATATCATTGTTGATGATGCATAACTAATATGATCTTAAATTTGAAATTCAATCACGGAAGTGTATCGGATGCTAGAAGATAAGATAGAAAGCATTTTGAGTGAGAAAGAAATGCTAGAAGAAACAATTAAAGAATACATATGTAAATTCAAAGGGGATGAAAGGCTTGACAATTTAGAGAAAGAATAAAAAGATTTTCGATGAACGGATGATTGTTTCAAAGGAAAAAGTCCATTCTTATCATCAAGATCTAAATCAACATCAAGAGTCAAGCTCCATCAAATTTGGCACAAGTGATGATGAAGATGGAAATAATGAAGTACAAAATCCATTTGCCGGACAATATCTGAACACGGAGATGAAAATAGCGAATCAATGATAATTAATGATCTTTGTAAAAACGATGAAGCAAGCGACCAAAATGGAGAATCGATCTATAATGAGAATGAAGTTGCGCAAGGTAGTGGAAACAAAGACGCAAGCAATACCAAAAATGATGAAACTGATGAAAACAACAACAAGAATAGACAAGAAAAGGATGAAGCTGTGGGAAACATCGATGGGAACAGTAACAAAAAGGGTGAAGCTGAAGAAAAAAATGAAGGGGAAAAAGATGAAACAAACAAGGTTACAAGTCAAAAAAGTAATGAAGAAGCTAAACATCAAAGAAAACCTTTTGATACTGATGATGATATTTTTGGAGATTTACTAAACAAAACTGATGAAGAATTTAGAAATGAATTGAGAGAAATACAAAGGCAACAAGCCAACATGGATGCAAAACGAAATGAAGAAGTGAACAGATATGCAGAAAGTGAGAACCGTGAGAACCTTAAGAAAGCAGAAAAGTGTTGAAGAAAAAGAACAAACAGGTCCATCTTCACGAGCCCTAGTTCCGTCTTTATACGGGGTCTCGACCAAGCTTTGATCTAGGATTTGATAGCCCGAGTGCGGTCAAAATCAAGTGATGAAGAAAAACAATATCGATGCACGAAATCTCCATACATGAACAAGAAGGTCAAGACGACAAAAATCTAACAGAGGTGGAAAAACTCTTGGCAAGAAGCATCTTCTGTATGCAAGGAAACGAAGCGTAAGTTTATATTTAAAATTTCAATATCTAATTTATTATGGTTATCACTTCTGATAACAAAACATATATAAGTTTCTTATATTTATCACCTGTGATACAAAAAACATTTACCTATATACACAGTTCCTTATACTTATCACTTGTGATATTGTGAACAGAGAACAAGTTTTAAGTGAGCGATAAAGGTTTAGGATTAATGAGAATGAATGTTCAATCACTAGCACCAACCTTGAAAATTGAAATTCTGTGATAGATACCTTTGCGATATCCTAAACTACGAGGAATTGTTCTCGGATAGAAAGATCAAGCGGCATTACTTTTATACATCAATGATGGTAAGATAAATTTTATATAAAATGAATGTATTTCTGTATTTAATTTTATTTATTAATAATAATAATAATATTTTTTTAATTGTCAATTAGCTACCAGGAGTATTACAAGATAAGCCAGAATTGTTCACTGACAAAGTAGATAAACAGTATGATATGTTTGAACACTTGATTGCTATTCAGATGGAAGAAGACACAAGCAGACTCAAATTTGATGATATTAACTTGGTATATTACATTACTTATATAAATTAATCAAGAAACTTAGTATATAATTTTAAATTTAATACCTTTTTCATGATAACAGGTATTCTTCCCAATAATAGCACATGGACATTACTATCTAATAGTTTTCGACATCGTTAAAGGAACATCTGTCATAATTGACAACAGCGATTCGGATGCAACATCTGAAGAAAAGTACAAAGAAAATTATGAGTTAGTGGTAAGAAAAATTATTTGATTATTTATGTTTTACCGATATAATATCACAAGGATACTAGTCTATAATTGACATTTTATATTATAAATTTCGGAGGCGGTTTTGTAAGACACTTGTCAACATATGAACATCCGGCAGGATATGAAATGATGCATCAAACACAAGAACCGAAATATTAAAGATGGATTGGCAAACAAAAGCGAGAAAAGATAGATTGCGGTTTGTACATGATGATACACATGGAACTCTGAAGGAAAAATTGGATCAAGATGGCAACAGGCATTCTAAAGGAAACACACAAACAACATCGAATTCGGATAGAAAATATGAGATCAAGATACGTAACAAAGATGTTGCTTCATGAAATGAGCGAAAAATGGAAGATGATGTCGACTATGCATTAAATTTTCTTGCGAGAAAACAAGGACGAAAAAAAGTAAAGAAGCTTGTCAAGGAGGCAATAAAGAGAAAGTATGCGAGAACTAAACAACAATTGACCGGCGCATAATGTTTTATGTTTGGTTTCATGTAACAACAATTAGTAATCCTCTTGACTACTTATTAATCACGATGGCGGACTATCGTTTTGTAAAACAATTATCTTTATCGTTGTCAAAGTTGTAAACAATGATGATTTCTATTCAGTTGAAAGATTTTGGAAAATCATAATTCAACCTTGCTTTTGTTAACTTTATTAAAGTATCCAAATGTCGATAAATAACATGCCATAACAATATAATAGAACTAGATTAACAAAAAACTTATATCAATTATTCAATAAAGTCACAAAAGTAAACTCATAAAAGGTATAAGCATTTCATCAATTTTGTATGCTTTATCACAAGTGATAAAAATGAAAAATGGAAGAAAAGTAATAACAAATAGAAAATAATCACAAGTGATAAAATTGGATAAGACATAACAGATAGAATGCACCTCAACCTCAACCTCAACCTCCATGTCCTCTATTGCAGTGGTTGCGCCGATGACTCCACCTCAACTTGTACAAGTACTCCTTCAGCAGAGCTACCGCCTACTTCAGCATTATTAGTCAAATATTTACCTTTGTCTGGACAAGTAGCCTTGTTATGCTCCGTCGACCCACAAATACTGCACGACTTCTTTTGCTTCTTGCTTTTATCAAATGCTTTCTCACGTCCACCCTTGATCGCTCCTCATAAACCCCTTATTGCTCGCTTCGATGGATTTTAACATAAATTTTAGTAGGCTTCTTTATACCCATAAACTCTTCAACAATTTCGAAACATTACGGGAAGGAGCAGGTTGGCAAATCGGCCTCAACTTGAGTTTTCAACTTCTTGACTTGTCTACAAAAGAAGTCAACTTTCCTTTATTGTTACTCATCATATGAACACACGACTCAACTAACCCGGTTGCCTCAATTGCAAGCCTCTCTATTTCTTCATTGTTACGACCATAACGAGCCTTTTGCCTCCTCAAATCGTGAGGAATCAAATCCTTGACCAACGCCTCGTAAATCTTGATGCGGGATAGAAACAACCTTGGAATTCTTGAACACACAAAAGATGTGACGACACAAAATACCACATCGAACAAACGGTGACAACAACAAAAGCAATGAACCATCTACTTTGTTATACAACACCTCATCAAAAAAAAAAAAAAAAATATATATATATAAACTTTTATGAACTTTAATTGAATATATCACGGTGATACCTCATATAAAACATAAAAGAACATAATATCACGGTGATATTAAAAGAATATCACAATATCACAAGTGATACTAAAACAATAACAACTTTTATGAACTTTACATGCATAATATCACACGTGATACGAGATATAGACTTATAAACAAAGAAAGTAATAGATAATATCACTGTGATACTTAAAAAAAACTTGTAAAACAAAAAGAAATGTACCTTGTACTCTCCAATGTCTTTTGATACAAATTAAGCTCTTCCTCGGTATTATGCAAGTACTTTCATCATCAACCACTCTTGGTACAATCTCAGCATCCGGTTTTTCCTCAGATATAACAGAAACATCGCAACCTTCACCACAACTTTTAGACTTGATAGAACATAACCATGAGCCATCAATTATCTCTTTCTGAACAAGAACAAACAGCTTACGAGTATAAAACCTTGCTGCATGAATTTCAATTGCTAATGGCGTCAACAAACAAGGAAATGAGTCAATCGACTGATGATCTAATCTTTCTTGTATGTATCTCTGTTTCTCCATTGCAGACTCATAACATACCATGAATTTAACAAGAGTAGAAGTAGGAGGCGTGAAATGTGAAAAAAGCGAGTTCTCACTCTCGACCTAGATGTGGTCCTCATCGGTCCACATGAGGAGAATCAACAAAAAGCGAGGAATCCATGGCATACGATCCTATACATCTTATTCAACCACTTATGATTTAAAAGACCAAATTCAACCATCAACTCATTCCATCTCAACTCAAACTCTTGAGGCCAATATACATGTTCCAAACAATCTTGTGAAATTTATTCTTAAAATCGGTATCATCATAAATTCTCGATACAATCGAAAGCGATAAAAAGATAATCATTATAGACAACAAATGATCACAAAAGTATCACAAGGGATACAAGGGATACAATGCCAACAAGGGATACAAAAAGTATCACAAGTGATACAATCCAAAAGATGCAAATATCACAAGGAGATAAAAGATGCAAAATATCACGAGAGAGATACCTTAGGCGGAAGCTTTTGCATGATATGCCACATACAAAGCACGTGCTTTGAATCGGGAAGAACTTGACTATAGCCTTACGCATTGCACCATCTTGATCAATAACAATGATATTTGGAGAACGAACAAACGCTTTCTTAAATGCTTGCGATAACCAAACATAAGATTCGATAGTTTCATTCTTAAGAAGACCGAACCAACGATCGCGGATCTCCTATGATTATCTATTGCGATAAAAGGCACGAAAACCATCCGGTATCGGAGAAATAAAAAGTATCTCGGTGATAATATATACAAAATGTAGAAAAAGCAAATGCAAATATCACAAGAGATACTAAAAGGTTCAAAAACATACTTGTTAGTTTTGTATGTGGCATCAAATGAGACGATATCGCCAAACTCTTTGTAATTCAATTTAGCAACTTGATCATTGAAAAGAGTCCAATAAGCTCGGCGTTCTCAACAAGATAATCAAAAAGAAGTCGATGTAAATTTCATCCGATCTTCCATACGGTTAATAAGCATTTGTGCATCGCTATCTCCTATAAACAGTTTATACCACGAACTAGATTGTTAAACTCGGTCTACGTACCATGAACAAGTCTTGAGGACCCTTTCAACCAGTATACAAACTATGAGCTCTAGTCGCCCAATATTATAATTGAAGCTTTAATTATAAGCAATTTGCTCAGTGTATGTTAGCTTCCTCTCACTCTTGGACAAATGCTTATACTCAACACGATCTAGCTCATGATTATGTTCCACATCGAACGTAGTAAGCCTATATTTTCTATTACCAGGCATCATATGAAAAACTGCACGTGCTTTGCAACCAGTAATTCTAAAGTTTGAAGTCCTCACTTGTTTGTCACCTTTCTTAGGAGCTAACGTATTCAAACGAATTTTCTTTGGGCACCCTTCCCTATTGCAAACTAAATACTTCTCTTTTACAAATCCATCCCTTAATCTTTTATGTTAGACTTTCTAATACCAAATCCTGCCTCTGAAGCATATCTCATGTACATACTAATGCAATCCTCAACAGAATCATAAACACTAAACAAAACTGGCAGCACACTAGCAGAAACTCTAGGAACCCAAAAAACCGATCCACCAGGAGTATCAATAAAATCATGATGAATAAAAGATGAAGGAGTTTTCAAACCACTAGAAGCTGTAAAGAAGGTGATAAAACACAAAGTCAAAAAGCATAACACAATAACTTCAAAAATTGTCTTAAAATATCACTGGTGATACTATACATTATTTGAAATATCACTGGTGATACTATAACAGATGATTGTACAAAAAATACTAAACAGAAACAAACAACACATCCAATAAAAAACTAACAGCTTATTTAAAAGCAATATAACATCTACATTAATATACTTAAGCACTATCATAACAAAAAAGCACAAAAACCTATAACTCAGAATTCAGTAAACATAAAATTGACAACAACTATAACTCAATTTCAGTCAATATATGCAACAACTGCAAACACAGCTATTCTTCTTAAACATACAACATCTGCTTTAACAAATCACTTCCAAAACACTAGATTTCGACTACTTTGACTACGACAAAAGCGCTTCCAAGACAAAAACACTAACGATACAACTATCAAGCACCAACACTATCACTCTTCTTCATTCGAATAACTATGCAACAAGCTGCAACAATAACGACCTACTCATAGAAATATCGAACATCGCGATGAAATCAAGTACACTACATTTACGATTATTTTCGTTAAAAGCTTAAAATTAGAAGCAAATTACTCTAAAACCTTAATTAGAAAACAAACTATCATCAACTTGGATATCATTCTTTGAAACTACACAAATTAAAGCGAACAAAAACAAATCAAACTAACGACATATAAAAGCAAAATCAAACTAACGACTTCATGAATAAGCAAAAACCTAATAACACCACTAAATATCACGGTGATACAAAGCGAGTAAACTAACAATTTGAATAAAAGCTTAAACACCTTAATTAAACACTTAATTAACAAAAGCGACAATTAATAAGCAGTTAACATAAAAAAAAGTGAATTAAAGCGAAAACTCACATGATGCATTATCATCAACGTTAGAAGCACAAATTGAACTCGTAACATCTAAATCAATTGAATCTTCTCCAACGGGAACTTCATTAAGATCAAAAATCTCCATTCGCAAAATTAAAGAAGATAATTACGAAATTGAACGATAATTGAAATTGAAGATAATGAAGAATTGAAGAAAATAATGAAGAATTGAAGAATTACGGTGGGATAAAGTGCAAGGCGTGGCGGAGATAGCGGTGGTTGTACGGTGATGACGGTGGAGGATGTGGTGGTTGACTGGTTGTTATGATTGCGGTAACCGTTTATGGAGGAAATCCGAGGAGAGAAAAGTGTGTGTGAAAGCAGTGATGAATGAGGAAAAAAAAAACGGTATATATATTGGGGTAAAAATAGGTTAAAAGGTTTTAATCTTAGATTAATTACTGACCATTAGATCAATCCAAATAGAAGGTGGGGATTTGTCCTTGGTAAGCACCAAAATAAGAGTATGCAAATGAAAATTCCTATTTGCGCAACACTCTCTCAAAAATCTTAAAACATTAGTTCCATTTGCGAATTTGTTAACTCTCATTTATCAATATTCAATTCCAAGTTGCAACTCATCTCCATCTACCAAGTCCAGAAAGATGACAGTTTTGTAAGTTTTTATTTTAAAAGATTATCATAAAAACTTTGTTTATATTATTGCCAAGACGTTTAGGGCAATAAATGTCGGTGGACATATGTGTATTCTGTTTGATGTTCCTATTTTGAATAATTATCCACTAGATAGTTTATATGACGTTTAGGATAATATAAAGGAGTTGATTTGTACACTATCAAAAATGATTGGCATACTCAAATTGTGAGTGTTTGGACAAATATACCATCGCATTATTTTTAGTTATGTTTATCATATTCTGAAAGGGTATAAATGTCCAAACACTCACAATTTGAGTATCCCAATCATTATTGAAAGTGTACAAATCATCTCCCATAATATAATGTCAACTTGATATGTATATCCTCATTTCTTTGATAAAATTATTGGATTGGACTTGTAAAATCATTTTGACAATCCTTTTTCTTTTGAAGTGCAGTAACATACATTATAAGTTTTTATTAATCAAGTAACATCAAACTATCTTAGACTAGTCGTGTTAAAATAGTACCAAAACAACAAATTTAATCACCCAACCAACCATCCTTTGATGATACTTTTATTAAAACAATATACACAGATGACAAGTCTTCAAAAGGATGCTTGCCTACAGATACAAAATAAAGTGATAGTCCCTCTATAAGGTGCTATACAATACTCATACTAAAACCAAACCTAACCAGACTAAACAATCAAGATCAAGATGATCTTGAATACAAAACTAACTAAACAACTTTGATCTTGAAGAAACTTAGAGAAACTTGTATGTGAAAATCAACAGATGAAAAGTTAACCAACCCTAGCTGGAAGACACCTTATATAAGCCCATATTTCACTTTACATCCTGCACATACACAAAACTAACAAATACTGCCCAAAGTTATAGGTTAGAAAAAACAGTTATAAAATATTCTCATAACCAACCCCGAAGTTTCATAAGTTTGAAATGTGATGTTATACTTTTAACAAGTCGGCTAAAAAGTTGACAATCCTAGCTACTCGTAACCAACCCTGAAGTTTCATAAGTTTGAAATGTGATGTTATACTTTTAACACCCCCCCTCAAACTGATGAAACATACAGTTTATCATACCCAGTTTTCTAACCATTACACCATGTTGCACAGAACCAAGAGCCTTTGTTAACACATCTAAAGTTTGATCCTTAGAACCAATATTCATTGTTCTAATCAAACTAGAAGAGACATTGATTCACTAGATAAAAGGGCTTAGGGGTATGTGTATGGATAAAACCTCAATATCGATATCAAAAATAATCACGAAGATAGATTCAAAATTCCTTTAGGAAAAAGAATATCAAACCAAATCCCGTGTGTGATCGTTGATACGGATTAGTCAACCCGAATCGTTTCCCAACGAGGCATGAATTGCCAACGTCGTTATTGGTTTGGAATTTAATGCTCGATGTTTTGATTTGTAATTTGATTTTATTAAACTACGGGAATAGGAAAAGTAATTAAGGGAATCTATTTTACGGGAAATCCTAATGCAAAATTAACTAAAAGTAATTAACGAAACGTAATTAAAATGCAACTACGTCTAAATTATATCCTAAAAATGCCTAAAATTACTTTTACTCTAGAAATGCAAGTTGAAAATTAATTATGAATTAAAACTATTTTTTAGGATTTTTCTGGATTTTATTAAAATTAAAAACTAATTTTTAACTTTTAAATCTAAATGAAAATACTAAAAATTGTGAAAATTAAAGGGAAAAATATGGAACTATTTTTATAAAATCTAAAATATCCTAAGAGAATTTTCAAAACTATTTTTTTATTTTTCTGAATATTTTTCTATTTTCTACAAATTTAAAACTATTTAAATCTAATTAATTGGCTAAAAATTACAAAATAAGCTAGGAAAAATCTAGAAAAATTATTTTTTTGCTTTTTGTATTTATCTTAATCTATGAAAATTGAAAAATTATTTTTTGGAACTTTTTCTTAATTATTTGCAATAAAAGCTATTTAAAAGTGAATAAAAACTGTTTTAAATAGAGAAAAATACCAAACAGTGACTAAAAATTATGAAAAACTCAGGAAAATTCTAAAATATTATTCTAGTTCTATGAAAATATAAAATATGATGCTTATGTGTAAGATAAGAGAGCTGCAGTGTAACTGTATAGCAAATAAGCACTTATGAATAAGCTACAAGCTACTAAACTGAATTCTGGTTAAAGGGAGCCCAAAAGGATCTAAAGAGAGTAGAATTAAGCTATGGGAGCATGCAATAAGCTAATGATTAAGGAAGGTTTAAGCTAAAACAGAAATTACTAGATAAATAAGCTAATAAGCTATAAGGAGCATACAAATAAGCTATTGGGAAGGGGAGTCCTATTAAGCTACCTATCCTAAGTTATCTAGGAGTGATTTAAGCTATACCTACAGTCTAACAAGCTTTGGACACTTATTTTGATTGCTGAAATGACAACAGTTAAGGTTGAAGAGGGGGGACTTTGAGCTTATTTTTAAGCTGGCAAACAGTCTTAATAATCCAATATGAGCTGAATCAGATCTAGACCATGTGCCAGAGACTACAAAAAACCAAATTTTTAGAACTTTTGAAGCTAAAAGAAGGGATTAAACAGTTCTGGTATAAAGGGACTTGGGACTGGACTCAGTGTATGCTGATACAAAACTGTGACAGAGGACAATTTTTAAAGCCAATTAAGAGCTTGTAAAAGCTTTTGGAATTTTGTAAAAACTGAAGATAAGCTAACTATTACCACTAAACTTTATGGAAAACTAATTTTTTTTGGATTTTTGAGTACATTAAGACCTTGAGAATTGATTGAGAAAATGACCTTTTTACTGTTTTGACAAAGGTTTCTTTGACAATCACCAAATTAACCAAACTGACCCAAAGGCTTTTAAATCAATTTGACATTGACTGAAGACTTAAAGACAGACTAAATAGGACCAAATGACCTCCAAAACAACAATGAAAAAAGGTTTACACTACTCACTGCCATATAACTGTTTTTACTAAACCTATAGACTCAAACTTAGAAATAAGACTTGTACCACTTGAAACTAGAAAGAGACGACCAGAACAACTTAATTACTGCAAATGAAACCTAATGAGAGCTTATTCAAACTCAAAAGAATGACCAAGAGTGGTGAACAACCCACAGTGCCAAACACCCCTTTATCAAGGGTGTTTGACAGATTTGGTCTAGAGAAGACCTTTGATGCTTGGATTCTTAAGAGAAGAAGGTGTAGACACTCTTCTAAAAATGAGAAAAGACTGTTTTCATGACTGAATAAGTAAACATAATAAGGAAATAAGCAGTTTGACTTTTTATTGACTTTTAGCAAAAACTGATTAAGACTAAGATATAATGAATATGAAAAGCTCATATAAGCTATACAGAGCTTATATGAGCTTATAATATCAAAATCACAAGCTTATTACTCAATGGAACAGTAATGATCAAGATCAAATGAGAAAAGAGGAAATACTTGGAATTTTTTTTTATTAAAACTGAAAATGAGATTACAATAAAAACTGAGATTACATGAAAGCTTTAAGAAAACATTTATAAACTACTGAAAGATTGAAATACAAGAAACAATAAGCTAATTTTAAACTAAGGAATTGCACGATTACAATGTGAGCAAAGGGGTCTATTTATAGCCTTCAAGAGCCTTGGGATTCCTCTTGGAAGAGCCTAGAAGGCTTATCCACAGCCACAAATCATCTCTGAGTCACTTCCTCCAATCATAGCTCTTCAATTCACATGGTGAGGTGTATCGGCCAATAGGAGAGCTTCAAATGGCCACATGGGCAGTCTTATCTGACATGTCAGCTTCTAGAAGGATTGGAGATGCTTAGTACGAGGTAATAGGTGGGTGATTGGGTGTGGGTAAAAACGGGCGTGTTTGGTTTGGGGAAGAAGGGTACTGTAGGGCGCGTTTGGCTTAGTTTATAATATTTCAAGTTGGTTGACCGGGGTGTGGGTTGTTTGACTCGGGTAAAATAGCGGGTAAACGGGTATTTGGGTTGGATATATTGGCCGGGTTGTGAGATAGCTTAATGGACCGGGTATTTGAGAGATTTGGGCCGAGGGTAGGTTATGGATATTGGACTTTGGATTTGGACTAGTTAAGTGATCCAAGAGCAACCATAGGGACTAAAGATGTACATGCTGAATTTCCAAGGACCAATCTTGTAAATCTGAAAATCTCTTTCAAGGGCTACACTTGACATTCTTCAAATAATCCAGGGGCTGATTTGCAACTTTTGAAACTTGAAGGATCACTTTTGTCAAATGCTGAAACTTGAGGGGCCATTTTTGACATTTCTTCAAACTTGATTTTAACTTCTAAAAATCATCCTCGGAGAATAAAATCTTCATAAATGCTCAATTTTGATCTTCCGGCTCGGCTTAAGCTCTCTTAATCTCTCGTGCTCGGATTTACGTCTGATTTGGCTCCTTTTTGTGTGTTTTACATATCCGCACTGCACAAGCATAAACTCAAGAAAACCACAAATATTAGCAATAAACGGCTCTTTCTTGGTTATTTTGGGTCATATTTGATAAAGAAATGATATGTGTTTTTGCACATATCAGACATTCTCTCTAATCAAATGAACATTAATATCAAAATATTTAGTCTTTTCATGCATGAAAGGGTTAGCAGAAATCTGGATTGCAGACTTATTGTCACAATGCAGATCTACTGGTAACACATTGTCTTGCACACCCAAATCCAATAAGATTTTAGGAACCCACATTACCTCACAGGTTGCAGATGCCATATAAGTGTACTTAGCCTCAGCTAAAGACTTTGACAAAGTATTTTGCTTCTTACTTTTCCTTGAAACCAAATTATCATTGACAAAAACACAGTATCCTGAAACTGACTTTCTAGTGATAGGGCATTTAGCCCAGTCTGAATCAGAAAAAGCAATAACTTTAAAACCTTTTTGACTATTGTTAAAACTAATACCACTTCTAGGTGCAAGTTTCAAATACCTCAACACTCTCAATCTAATCTTAAAATGAGACTGCAAAGGAGCATGCATATTCTGACTGAGACAATGAATATCATAGGCTATATTAGGCCTAGTCAAAGTAAGATATATCAAATTTTCAACAAGCTTCTGATAAGATGTTATATTTTTCAAGTACGTATCCTCCTCATTTGCCTTATGATTTAAGACAATGTTCTTAGGAAAAGGAGTTAAAACAGGCCCACAAGCAAGCAAACCATATTAATGAAGTAACTCAAGACGATACTTCCTTTGATTTAAGCATAAACCAGTTTTGGTTCTCAAAACTTCAATTCGAAGAAAGTATTTTAACGCTCCCAAATCTTTGATTTTAAAATATTTTAGAAAACCTTTAAACTTTTCAATTTCCTCTTCACTATTACCAATGATGACCAAATCATCTACATATACAAGTAAGTACAAAACAATACTTCCTTTATTCTTTTTAAACAATGAATGATCATTTTTGATTGCTCAAAACCAGCCTCAAACAAAGCTTCAGACAGTTTGTGATTCCACTGTCTAGGAGCCTGTTTAAGACCATATAGAGATTTTTTCAATTTGAAAACTTTGTTACTACCTTCTTTAAAAAACCCTTGTGGAAGAAGCATATAAACATCCTCATTAAGATCCTTATACAGAAAAGCATTATTAATGTTCATTTAAAAAAAATCCAGTCATATTGAACTGCAAGTGCAACAAGACACCTTACGGCTCCCATATTTACCACATGATTAAATGTTTCTTCATAATCAACACCCTCTTTTTGATTATACCCTTTAGCCACAAATCTAGCTTTATACCTATCAATTTCACCACTAGCTTTATAATTAATTCTAAAAACCCATTTTGACCCAATAGGAGTTCTTCCTAAAGGTAACTCAACTTCAACCCAAGTATCATTCTCATACAAAGCATGCATCTCATCATCCATAGCATCAACCCCAATTAATATCTTTTAAAGCTTCTTAATAAGAATAAGGTTCAGAAGACTTATTTAGATTAGAAACAAAACAACAATTCTCAACACTTAGAAAAGTGTGATTAGCATACTTATTAAGACCATATTTGACTTTGCTATAAAGCACAAAATCATTCAACTTAGCATGTAATTTAGAAGTCCTAGAAGACCTTCTATGACTAGTAGTTCCCTCTTATGTTTGACTTTGTAAAACATTTTTAAACCTAGGAACATCGATATTTTCATCATTAATTCCCTGAGAACTAATATTTTCATCTAAAGGAGTTGCAGTCCTATCAATCACAGGTTGCTGTGAACTCTCAGGATGTTACATCTGCTCAAAATTAGCAGCCTGATCTGTGTTCACAGCCATACCAGGCTGATAAAGACTACATTCTCTACTAACAGATGTTCCTTCTTCCATCTCTTTATCTAAATTATCATCATAGGGACTTTTTGATTTTTGACTCAGACTCTGACTCAACCTAATAAAAAAAGGTTTAAGTTTAAAACATCAAGTTCAGACACAGTAAAAGGTTTTTGACTCATTTTATAAGGAAATATAGTTTGATAAAACTTTACATCCCTAGAATAATAAACTGACCTCTTTTCCAAACTCAAAAGTTTGTATGCCTTTTTTGGGTAAAGGGTTTCCCCAGAAAATGTATTACTCCAAAAAAATGTTTAAGTACAAAGGATATGGGTGAGTCCCATATCTCAGCCAGTTATATAGGTGGTAAAGCTAAAATAAAAATACACTTCCAATCATTTAAAACAAGAAAACAAACCACTACTCAATAGATTACATTTGACACAAAACAAACATAAACTAATGTCTAAAGTTCTTAGGTATTCTTTTGTCAAAGGAATGACAAAAGGCAATTTGTCTAGCAGAAAGCTCTTCATGGACTTCATCATCATCATCATAAGGATCATTATCATAGGGGTCATCTCCGTAACTCTCCCTCAAACTTTCTAATAAACTCTTCTTCCCCTACCTCCATTTCCACTCTCTCCCTTAAAAGAACCAGCAATAACAAGAATACCAGATGCTAAAAAATTAGCAATATCATTATCAACAGATTCAACCACATCCTTACAATCATGATAAACCAGATAATAAACCTTTTTAAAAGGATTACCCTCATCATCCACAAGAGTAAAATTCCCATCAATAATTAGCTTTTCAAGCTTCTCAATTTTCTCAATAATAAGAGTAGTACTAGTGCTACTAGTTTCAACATTCCATAACGAAGAGCCACTAGCATTTGCCCCATTACTAGCCAAATTTGAATTTCCCCCATTGGTACCCAACTCTCCATCATTTTCCTTACTACCAAACTCCAAACCAGCCCCATCTTTAGTAAAGTCACTAGTAACACTACGAATACCAGCCTCATCAGTATCAACCATATTTAGAGCATCAAACGGATTCGATGTAGCAATATCCGTCCCACTTGTACTAGTCACTTCAGTGATCTTCTTCTTGATAGCATCTGGCTTCTTTGACACATGCTGATACACATGCTTCTTACATTTTGAAGGGCTAAATTTAGCCCTTTTTCCCACCTCAATACCACAAAACGTCTTCCTTTGAGGCATTTGAAATCCATCATTATTCTGTGTTTGGTTTTTAAGATCAACAAGCACTCGTTTAGGGCATTAGGTCTCCTCATGGCCAACAACCATACAAACACCACGACGAGGTGGTTTCCACTCATATTTCACACGAATAGTATGCAACACACCACCATCACTATCCCACCATGGATCAACAATAACCATCTTCTCCTTAAGCTCCCGATCCACCTTAATGTCAATCAAGGAACGAGCATAATCATGACGCCCCCAAGATTGCATCAACATAGAACTCGTGTATGCGTCAAGCATGATAGGAGTACCCAGTTTAGTGGCTATGGCACTCAACCCGTCTTTAGTAAATGCAGCAACAGGGATATCATGGATTTTCACCCAAACAAGAATAGATCCTAAATCCTCTTTCACAAATCTCGTCCTAGGAATCCATTATTTAAAAATAATAGGATCAGAGCGAATAAACCGAGGTCCATTCTCCAACACCCCATTCAAACCTTCCATTGATGAGAACTTGAAGAAAAACAACCCCTTTGAATTCATCATAGCACGAGTCAAACCATACTTTTTCCATGCATTTTTCATGTAATTTTCCACTACGGGAAACGCAACCCTCTTTCCAATAGAATACCCGAAAAGACTATTTTAAAACTTGGAGTTAGCAACCAAAACCGAAGACATCGGAATTTGTACCTCAGCCTTGACATTCAGAGGTTTACCCGTATCGAGTTCACGAAAATTAACTTTACGATCATTAACATTAGAACCAACCTTGCTTGCAAAGGAAACCAGTGCACCAATACCCAGTTCATTCCCATATTAGCAGCCATTGTGTCACACCCTCGCCGGAGGCGGAAACACGAGGTGTAACGGATAGGAACATAAGCACAAGATAATAGAACATACCAACGTTAAGATTAAACAGAAATAGTATACCATTACAATACCAGTTTAGCCGTCATCGGCAAATATATTACAAAGTTTAGATTTCAAAATATTTCGTTTTATTACATAACGATTTGTAGTGACAAGTGAAAACTTCGTTATGCAAGACCTGGTAGAAAAGCTTACTAACGATCACCGAAATGCATGAGAGAAAAACGGGTCAACTATGAAAATAGTTGGTGAGTATACACGTTTCCGTAAAATAAGAAAACTCGTAAGAAATATTCAAAGGTTTCGGTCATCGGAAATAGTCCACAAAGCAAAGGCATCAGAATCCACTCGGCCCAAGTTCGCCCATACAAAACTTGCAAACGTGTGTTCACAACCCATTGCACAAAATATAGCGTATCAAGTAGTCAAGTATAAGTGGTCATAATAGTTCACAATATAGTACCACGTATATAATAATGTATGCCGTGCAAAGCCCTAGAATAAATAATATGCGTCCGTAACATAGTGGACGAGAGGTTAGCCGACCTCTAATAGCGCTATCCTTACTACCTAATAATAGAGACTAACAATGCGAATGTACGAACAAGACATCATACAACTATTATATACAATTAAGAACACTCCGAACAAGGAGAATTTGCACACTCCACCAATAAGGCGAGAATTTTGAGAACGCCCGTAACATAGTGAGACACTCTGCTCCGGACCGGGGAGGATTTAGGTTGCTACGAACAAGGGAGACTTTATAGTGATGCTCCGAACAAGGGAGACTTTAGGTCAAGGTCATAACACGTACGGTTCAATAAGTCCAAACAAGTCATAAGTTTATATTTAAGTTCAAGGATTTGTTTCAAGTTCAAATTTCAAGTCAAAGAGTTCACAAAAGTAAGAATCAATTCAATTCAAGTATGGTTCATGCATTTCGTCCCAAAAATATAGCAAAACGGTAAAAAGGGGGGTGTGATTACTCACTTGATGAATTGATACGACGACAAAAGTGGTTACACCGAAATGTAGCGTGATCTCGAAACTGACCTATTATGAATGATATGATATGTAATAAGTCATGATGTAATGTTATGCATGTAATTCGGATGATATTTATACCACATATGAATTTTTGACAATAATACTTTTCGTCGAAAACAAATAATCTTTTAACGTCTTGACCATTTTTAAACTACTTCACATATATTTACTTTGAAATGATATCCGACGATAATCATTTAGTGATTTATTGCGAAATTATAACTTTTCGTCGTAAAATTATGTCATTGAAATTTCCATGAAAGTGACAAAAACGGCCTCTAAAATCTAGTCGTAAAATGGTGCAAGTCAAGCGTTAGGAAACGAACTCAACGGTTTTGGGAAGCTTGTATCATTATCTCAAAGTTTTAGTACATGAATTTCTATCCTAGAGGTCTCGAACATAAAGAAAAATAAAGGTTAAGTATGGTACTTTAGTCCAAAGTATAGTTTAAGGATGTTTTTCGGCCAAGTTTGAGTAAACGTATCTAATTCATTACAACTCCGCTAATCAAATGGTCAGACATTTTGGAAAATATACTTGGCGATCTCACTTTTACTAGAAGACATCACTTTATAAAAAGTTTTAAATCAATGTTAAAAACAACCTTCAACTTGGTCTCTAGTTTTGCCGTAAAACTTGCCTATTTGAAATTTAATAGTTTTTCTTATATAATAAAGTTACGGCAATATTTGTAAACGTGTATAATTTAATCGTTACAAACCGTTTTCACGCTTTTAAAGGTCCTTAGCTTTGTATCAAAGTATACTAACATATTTTGACAAGTCTAAATAATTTACAACGCCCAAGCTTCATTTTTGACTCGTACAAAATAAGCAATACATCTTTGAAATTTCAGAAAATTATAGTTTTCGCCGCCAACTTGAAAAATTCATAACTTCTTCGTTATAGCTCCGCTTTTAATCCGCTCAAGCGCCACGGTTTCGCTTTTAAAGTATATTTTCTAAATATCTAGGCCAAAAATTTTACCCACTGTCGGATTTTCCGATTTTGAAAATAAGGACAGACCCTTTTGCAAACTTGTCGAAATGAGTTTTTTCGCGCCAAACCTATTCTAATCCATTCAAAACAACTCCGAAGCTATTCTAATCCTACCATACACCTTCTTAGGGTGTCATGGGTTCCTAGACATCACCAAAAATAATATATAACAAGGAGTAATTATAGGATGACTTATATATATATATATATAACACTTAAAAACCTTAAAAAGTGGTATAAACATCACATAACTTGCATGTTTTACTTGTGCATAATAAAAATGAACATAGAAATGAATATGAAAAATAATGATATGTATGAAATGCTTACTAGTAGTTGATGAGGTTAATGAGAACAAAGGATTTTTCCTAAACACCCTAGGTTTTTATTTCAAAACCTATACAAAGAGTATAACTAGAGTGTTAAAACCTTGTCTTGAAAATTTTGGATGATCTTCTTGGTCTCCTTGGTATGGCCGGTTGTAGCAAAGAAGAGAGGAGAGAAATATTTTTGCTTTACACTTTGGAGTATTAACTTGTATGTGTAATGTGTATAAGTATAATACTATATTAATGTAAGATATTTGTAAGGTTTAAATGAGTCACCCTTGTTTTGTCGACAAGGGTGTAGGTACATAAGCAAATACATTTTTTTTCCTAAGTCATTTGATGTAGAATAAATGTAATTAGATGTATACTTGTAAGTTTAGTCAAGTAATTAAGTGTACATTTAAGCTTGTAAAGTAGCGTTAATTAAAAATAAATTTTAACGGGTCAAAATAAAACATATTGATGTCATAAAAGTTATAAAAATACATTTCTTGCAAAAATTTGAGTGAAATGATAATTATCGTGTAATATTTAAGAAAAACCGTCGTAATTATATAAATATAACAATTTATATACGAAATAAATTTAAAACACCGGGTAAACTAATAATAATATTTTTATAAACTTAATATGATTATAAAAATATATTGGGATAATTTTTGGAAGTAACGAATCAATTGTTCAAAATAATTAATTACGCGATAGCGTTTATTTAATATGAAAATTACGCGTTTAAGGTAAAATGCAAAACCATGAATGAACAACTATGATGATAACGATGCCAATGAAATGTAGACTAAACCTAGTCTATATGAAATGCCCTGATGATATGATCATGAATTCGCAGCTAAACCATTAAGGTTACGCGAATTTGAAACTCGTAAACCTAGCTTACGATAAACGATGAATAATGAAGCATGAATTGTGATTTGAAAAATGACCTGAAATTGAGAATTGTGACATTCTTCCTATGTCAGCGGAATCACGTCCTCGTGATTCAATTAATGATACTATAGTCCGAACCTCAACAAGGGTTCTAAAAATTCATGCTCGTACGAATAGTCTAAATGATCATGTCAATGCTCATGCATATGGGTTCTCCATCCAACTAAATACATGCCCGTGATTAGATTTGATAGGGTAAACTTACCCAACACCGAACGTATCCCTCAAAAGACCTTTTGAGTAAAAACTTGACTCTTAGCTTGATTTTCGCAACTCATCAAACAAGAACCGCTCACTAGATCAAGCTAGGAATCAATTTGTTAGTATGATAGATTCAACATCCTTGAATGAAGTCTTTTGAAAGATCCGTTGTTCTTGGATTTGCTTACACAAATCAAATCAACAACATAATTTACAACTAGAGTCAATATCGATAGGTCTCAAATTAATCAATGTCGTGAACGTGGTAAAAATTGGAAGGAAGTTATGCACTCAAAATCATGTCGTACATAAATAAGGTAGTTGTTCGAAACAATGTACCCGTTACGCGTTGCGGGCTTCCTCGGTACCCAGATAGAATGCTCGACCACGTGCGGGGGGGAACTTCAATGTTCTGATCTTGTGGGCCTTCTATTGCCAACGCCAGATTTGGACGATTTCCTTCTTGGTTGGGTGTTCTTTTCAACTTTGGGCAGGTGTTCCGAAGGTGATCCAGACTTCTACACTCGTAACATGCTTTTCTTTGTCCTTGGTTCCCAGTCCTGTTTGAGCAATTCCGTGCGATGTGGCCCGTCTGTCCACATTTGTGGCACTTTGAGCGATCTCTGAGTGATGATAATTACATCGAGTACACATAGGATGTGGACTCAGATATCCTTTGCGCCCCGAGTGGTCGCCCATAGTTCCCCGGTTATTCGTTGCCTCTTGTTTTCTTTGGTCCCGGTCTCGACTTCCACGATGATCATCCCGCCGTGTTCGCCCATTGTCGCTTGCTTTTGTTAGTTCTCCGCACCTAATCACATCATTTGTTAAGCGATACGCCATGCCCACGCCGGCTTGCAGAGTGGTTGGGTTCGATGAGGTGATGTCCTCCCATTCCGGTATCAATCCCCATATATCGGTCGATCAACTTCTCCAGTGGAAACCATGAGGAACCATCCTAGTTAACTCGTGGAAACGGATCGTGTACTTGTCGACTTCTACTCCAACCATCAAGTGATTCCAAAATTCCGCTTCAAACCAGACTTCATCTTTTCTGCAGTACTCATCGGTTAGTAGTTTCTTAAATGCTTCCCAAGATAACGATTGGGCCCTCTTCCTCTAGTCTGCGGTTGGTTGTTCCACCGTGTCAATGCTCGACCTTGTAGTAGACCATCGAGAACTCAACCTTGTTTCCTTCAAAGACACCCGTGATACTAAGTTTCGACTCAACATTCTCGAACCAGTTAACGAATTCAATGGCACCCTCGGTACCATAAAATTCCATCGGTTTGCATGTCATGAAAGTCTTGTAGTTGCATCCATGACCGGTGTTTGAAGTACCTTCTCCGTTGTTGGTTGTCTAGCATCAAGTGCGTCATAATTTGGGTGAGTAGATCCGCTATTCGATCGCGTTGTTGTTTGGATTGTCATTGTTGTTTGGGTTGCCGTTGTTGTTGACTCTCGAGCGTGTGTTTCGGCGGCCATGATCCCGTAATGGACCAAAATATCGGGTTGAGTAAATGACACTCGGACGAAGGCAGATGAGGTTTAGAACGGTGGTAATGTGTTATAGTGATCGAAATATGACAGGAACAGAGACATGCTATGTCTAACAAGTCGAAAGATGGAAAAGAGAGGGTATGAATAAGATATGGTAATGTAGACGTGAATATAAAAACATGCTATGCATACCCACCCAACCAATGCAGTTTCAGGTGACCAGACTCTAAAGACTAGACTAAACATGATTTAAAAGTACCACTCTTATCATTGCATGGTTCTTCATAAATTAGACATAGTTGATCAGGCTATGTATAATTTATGAGTAACGATGCAACGATAGGACTAGTTGACTCGGATGATGTTCGATGTTTAATAAAACTTTATTCCGGTTATAGCTGTGATTTTTTTTTTTGAAAATCGGCATTCTCTATAACCTTTGTCTCTGATACCAATCTGTCACACCCTCGTCGGAGGCGGAAACACGAGGTGTAACGGATAGGAACATAAGCACAAGATAATAGAACATACCAACGTTAAGATTAAACAGAAATAGTATACCATTACAATACCAGTTTAGCCGTCATCGGCAAATATATTACAAAGTTTAGATTCCAAAATATTTCGTTTTATTACATAACGGTTTGTAGTGACAAGTGAAAACTTCATTATGCAAGACCGGTAGAAAAGCTTACTAACGATCACCGAAATGCATGAGAGAAAACGGTCAACTATGAAAATAGTTGGTGAGTATACGTTTCAGTAAAATAAGAAAACTCGTAAGAAATATTCAAAGGTTTTGGTCATCGGAAATAGTCCACAAAGCAAAGGCATCAGAATCCACTCGGCCCAAGTTCCGCCCATACAAAACTTGCAACCCTGTGTGTTCACAACCCATTGCACAAAATATAGCGTATCAAGTAGTCAAGTATAAGTGGTCATAATAGTTCACAATATAGTACCACGTATATAATAATGTATGCCGTGCAAAGCCCTAGAATAAATAATATGCGTCCGTAACATAGTGGACGAGAGGTTGGCCGACCTCTAATAGCGCTATCCATACTACCTACTAATAGGAGACTAACAATGCGAATGTACGAACGGTACGTCATACAACTATTATATACAATTAAGAACACTCCGAACAAGGGAGAATTTGCACACTCCACCAATAAGGCGAGAATTTTTTAGAACGCTCCGTAACATAGTGAGACACTCTGCTCCGGACCGGGGAGGCTTTAGGTTGCTCCTAACAAGGGAGACTTTATAGTGATGCTCCGAACAAGGGAGACTTTATAGTGATGCTCCGAACATGGGAGACTTTAGGTCAAGGTCATAACACGTACGGTTCAATAAGTCCAAACAAGTCATAAGTTTATATTTAAGTTCAAGGATTTGTTTCAAGTTCAAATGTTCAAGTCAAAGAGTTCACAAAAGTAAGAATCAATTCAATTCAAGTATGGTTCATGCATTTCGCCCCAAAAATATAGCAAAACGGTAAAAAGGGGGGGTGTGATTACTCACTTGATGAATTGATACGACAACAAAAGTGGTTACACCGAAATGTAGCGTGATCTCGAAACTGACCTATTATGAATGATATGATATGTAATAAGTCATGATGTAATGTTATGCATGCAATTCGGATGATATTTATACCACATATGAATTTTTGACAATAATACTTTTCGTCGAAAACAAATAATCTTTTAACGTCTTGACCATTTTTAAACTACTTCACATATATTTACGTTGAAATGATATCCAACGATAATCATTTAGTGATTTATTGCGAAATTATAACTTTTCGTCGTAAAATTATGTCATTGAAATTTCCATGAAAGTGACAAAAACGGCCTCTAAAATCTAGTCGTAAAATGGTGCAAGTCAAGCGTTAGGAAACGAACTCAACGGTTTTGGGAAGCTTGTATCATTATCTCAAAGTTTTAGTACATGAGTTTCTATCCTAGAGGTCTCGAACATAAAGAAAAATAGAGGTTAAGTATGGTACTTTAGTCCAAAGTATAGTTTAAGGATGTTTTTCGTCCAAGTTTGAGTAAACGTATCTAATTCATTACAACTCCGCTAATCAAATGGTCAGACATTTTGGAAAATATACTTGGCGATCTCGCTTTTACTAGAAGACATCACTTTATAAAAAGTTTTAAATCAATGTTAAAAACAACCTTCAACTTGGTCTCTAGTTTTGCCGTAAAACTTGCCTATTTGAAATTTAATAGTTTTTCTTATATAATAAAGTTACGGCAATCTTTGTAAACGTGTATAATTTAATCGTTACAAATCCGTTTTCTACGTTATAAAGGTCCTTAACTTTGTATCAAAGTATACTAACATATTTTTGACAAGTCTAAATAATTTACAACGCCCAAGCTTCATTTTTGACTCGTACAAAATAAGCAATACATCTTTGAAATTTCGAAAATTATAGTTTTCGTCGCCAACTTGAAAAATTCATAACTTCTTCGTTATAGCTCCGCTTTAATCCGTTCAAGCCGCCACGGTTTCGTTTTAAAGTATATTTTCTAAATATCTAGGCCAAAAATTTTTACCTACTGTCGGATTTTCCAGATTTTGAAAATAAGGACAGACCCTTTTGCAAACTTGTCGAAATGAGTTTTTCTCGCGCCAAACCTATTCTAATCCATTCAAAACAACTCCGAAGCTATTCTAATCCTACCATACACCTTCTTAGGGTGTCATGGGTTCCTAGACATCACCAAAAATAATATATAACAAGGAGTATTTATAGGATGACTTGTATATATATATAACACTTAAAAACCTTAAAAAGTGATATAAACATCACATAACTTGCATGTTTTACTTGTGCATAATAAAAATGAACATAGAAATGAATATGAAAAATAATGATATGTATGAAATGCTTACTAGTAGTTGATGAGGTTAATGAGAACAAAGGATTTTTCCTAAACACCCTAGGTTTTTATTTCAAAACCTATACAAAGAGTGTAACTAGAGTGTTAAAACCTTGTCTTGAAAATTTTGGATGATCTTCTTGGTCTCCTTGGTATGGCCGGTTGTAGCAAGAAGAGAGGAGAGAAATATTTTTGCTTTACACTTTGGAGTATTAACTTGTATGTGTAATGTGTATAAGTATAATACTATATTAATGTAAGATATTTGTAAGGTTTAAATGAGTCACCCTTGTTTTGTCGACAAGGGTGTAGGTACATAAGCAAATACATTTTTTTTTCCCTAAGTCATTTGATGTAGAATAAATGTAATTAGATGTATACTTGTAAGTTTAGTCAAGTAATTAAGTGTACATTTAAGCTTGTAAAGTAGCGTTAATTAAAAATAAATTTTAACGGGTCAAAATAAAACATATTGATGTCATAAAAGTTATAAAAATACATTTCTTGCAAAAATTTGAGTGAAATGATAATTATCGTGTAATATTTAAGAAAAACCGTCGTAATTATATAAATATAACAATTTATATACGAAATAAATTTAAAACACCGGGTAAACTAATAATAATATTTTTATAAACTTAATATGATTATAAAAATATATTGGGATAATTTTTGGAAGTAACGAATCAATTGTTCAAAATAATTAATTACGCGATAGCGTTTATTTAATATGAAAATTACGCGTTTAAGGTAAAATGCAAAACCATGAATGAACAACTATGATGATAATGATGCCAATGAAATGTAGACTAAACCTAGTCTATATGAAATGCCCTGATGATATGATCATGAATTCGTAGCTAAACCATTGTGACACATTGGGACCTTGAAAACCAAATTCCTGGACACTTCAGGCATTAGACTACTTTTGACAGGACTTGGTTCATTCTAATCAATAAGAGAGACTCGGTCATAGATTCGTTTAGCGGTGCTCGAACCCAGACTGTTTCCCTTTATTCCCAGGTTTTGAAACAGATTCAGCACCTTTAGCAGGTGTAGAATCCTGCAATGATGAGTAATTATCACAATTAGGTAACGCATCATCTCCAACCATGCACCCCTGAACAACATGAGTTGTTTTCAGACCCAAATCAGATTCCAACATTCCACCTTTATCCCTATCTCTCAACACCCATATCATGAAAAAAAACCAATCAATAATTGACCCTCAAAACATCAATAATAACCAGCAGAACCCAACAGCAAAACGCAAAAAACCTAAGGGGGCGTTTGGTTGGGGTATTTTGAAATTCCGGAATTTTAAATTCTAGAAAATTTAAATTCTTGAGAATTTAAAATTCCGGAATTTAAAATACCTTCGCATGTTTGGTTGATGAAATTTATATATATTTTTTATATTTTTAATATAATTTTCATAAATATTCTACTTAAAAGTTTATAAAAAAGTTATAAAAAGTTTATAAAAATTTATAAAAAGTTTATAAAAGTTTATAAATAATTTATGAAAAAGTTTATAAAAATTTATAAAAAGTTAATAAAAATTTATAAGAAATTTATAAAAAAATATATAAAAAAGTTTTAAAAATTTATAAAAATTTATAAAAAGCTTATAAAAATTTATAAGAAATTTATAAAAATTTATAAAAAAAGTTTATAAAAAATTTATAAAAAAAAAGTTTATAAAAAATTTATAAAAAAAGTTTATAAAAAATTTATAAATATTTTATTTAAAAGTTTATAAAAAAACAATAAGAAAAAAAGTTTATAATTTTTTTTTCAAGCAAATTAAAATTTCTCACCTTTTGGAGGCATTTTGATTCCCTCCATTTTGGCAATTCGGGGAATTTTAAATTACTTCAAATGCCCACATTTAAGTTACCAAACAGGGCATTTGAAGGGAATTAAAATGCAAATGCCTCCAATATCCTCCAAATTGCCCCAACCAAACGCCCCTTAAGGATCTAGGGTTTCCTTTGTAATCCCGAAACAAAAAAAATATCGTCTTTTAGGGTTAACACAATCACAATAAAGAATACCTTTAACCAGAATAAAGTGATCGACAACAACTGTTAGGTCACTAGATTTACAACACAAGCTTACTAGAAAGAGATAGAGGCGATTGAACAAGTAAACCAAACACACACACACGTTATACTAAGACAGTTATGCGTAGAGTATGTAGTGAAAGAAAAACTTGACAACCAACCTTCAAGTGAAGGTTTACAAGAGTATTTAAAGGCAAGGAGCTAGGGCAACACTCCCACTCCTTCCCTTTTCCTTATTGGACATGGGCCTAAGCTTATGGGCCTTCTATATAAGCTTGACCTTAAACAAACATAAAGGCCATAATAAGCTACCTATTACATATCAGAAACTAACACTTGAATTATGGTTTAGGAGTGATTCCAACAATCTCCCCCTCAAGTGTTGATGATGAAAAACGATGAAGGCATTGATGTAATAGTAGCTTTGACGTCTTCTGACATTCTTCTTTCTTGTGAGAAGGAATGCCTTGATTCGAACAATCTCCCCAGTGTAGAGAGATAGTTTTCTTTGAATAGTTATGCTTTGGCGTCATCTTTAACTTTGTTCTTTGATCATTGTTCTTTGTGATGAAAGTGATAGTATGTTGTTGTCTCGCATCAGTGCGCCTCAGTGCGCTTCATTGCTACAAGGTGTCTACGTCATTCTTCAACATGCTCACACGCTTTTGACGTTGGAATTGAGATCGATGAAGTTCTTTAAGTCTTTAACTTTGTACATTCTTTGATTTGACGAAGAATCATTTCGATTGTTGTGTTGCTTTTGGATAGAACTTCCATTAGTGATGATGTTGGCGTGAGCATGAGAAGAATCTGCACGATCATCCCGCTCCGGAGCTTCCATAAGAAAACATTTCAAACGGTTAGTAATAAGCGGATTCCGGCACTTACAAGTTTGAACTTCGAGAGTGTTATGACATAGTGTGAAAACACAACTCTAATTCTTACAAAGGCCGTTCTCGAACCTGAGTCCCACAAGTGAGATAACGCGATGTACCGAAGTACATCTGATTCGAGATGAGTCGTTGAGGTACACGAAGCATCACCTCACGATAGACCGCTTGAGACACACTAAGCGTAATCCACGGGAGTTACCGTGACTGACTTTGTCGGTCGTTTGATGTTGATCCGGCAGAGTTTCCATTCAATCACCGAGGATCACGAGATATGAGCCTCTCATAAATGTTCTCGACAGATTGCTAAGATCCGTGAAGGACTCGATAACGTACTCACCGAAATTTTTATTGTTGAACGTCAAGTGATGAAATGTCAAGTGTACCTAAGAGATCTTTGATGAATCTCGTGGCTCTAGACTCAATAGTGCGCTTTTGGTTTTCTGGCGGAGACTAGGGAGAGGGTCTCCTTCTTCAATACCGGCGATCTCTAAGAGAACGCCAATAGTTTACATAGGGTTCCTGTGAGAATGAAACAAGCTTCATTGAGAGAAACTTGAGTGGCTAAGAAGGTTTAGTGCATGCGCCATCGGGTCCATGACGACTTTTAATCTTCAATACCGCGCCACTAAGTGACAACCAAGAGTATATGAATTGAACCGGTGGCGCCCTAAGTTGAATAATTTGGAGGGCTATTTCTTTTCACCCTTTTCTTTGCATTTCTTTTAATTCTTCAACTCCTTCTTTCTCCGATTCTCATTTCTCCTTTTATAATCATACCTAAGGACTTCTAAGTACTAACTATTTGTGATGTCCTTGGGTAGATCCCTCCGACTCTGGCGGATCATAGGACGGTGATTCCTAACCTTAGTCACCTTATAACTCCATGACTAACCTATGTTGCCATTAAAACCCTTGTTGTGAAGAATCTCTCAAAGGGTTTGTAAATGAAAACATGTTTGAACCGTGAGAGTTTTATCTTTTAGCGAAATACTCCCCTCCACATGTGCTTTAGAGTTTTGACGGAAATCGCCTTTGTGTGGGAAGAGCGCGACTTTTGAATTGATCAACTCAAGATAGACAATCTCTCGCGAGACACGGTTCGTTGCATAGTTAAAGAGTTACATTGACGACTTTTAGGTGACAACTAGCTCTAATAACTATCTTGAAGGTGTAGACAAACCTCGAAAGGTTGTCATACCGTCGAGTTCATGTCTACCAAGAGTTTCTCGAATGGTACTTTCTACTTGGACAAGTCCTTTTGAGACACGTTTACATTACTAGCGAACTAGCTTGAAATTATTACCCGTCCCGGACAAGTCTTTTCGAGTTACTAACAGTTTAGTACCGTCAATTCGTTGGTTAAGTCTATTACACGAAGATTCATTTTCATTTACACAACATATTTCTTATCACATAATTTTCTCCCCCTCAAAAATGGCATATAAAATGTTATTTTTGAAAAGTTGAGAATAAATATGACCATTTCGAGTGTTGCGGGAAGATGACCACTATGAACAATTTGTGAACAAAGTTTAATTCAAATACTCCCCCTCAAAAAGTGATATAAACGGTTGAGGTTTTGAAAAACATACGGGGAAGTACTTGTCTTTTTTAGCAAAACCTTGAAAATTGAAAGGTTTGATAGGTTTTACTCAAAAATTAAGAAGCTTTTGCTCCTTTTATAAGGATTGAGGCACTGAAACGTACCACAGGGTCCTTTCTTGACAATTACGGGTTGTACACTGTTATGTGTGCACAAGCCATTTTAGGGAAAAGATGAAATAAGTATGAAATTAACCTTTCCCCAATTGACGATGTTTCTAAATTAGCTCCCCAAACCGATAATCATCTTTAGCGATTTGAAACTTTGATGAAGTTTACATTTCCTCTAACTTTTGAAGGTTTCAAGACGTGAAATTTGTAGATGAGCGATAAACCACACAAAGAAAATCGACTAATTGCGGAAGATTCGCTCGAGGGTAACATGCCGAAATCAACAAGATCTTCTCGTATGTAGACGCATCACACCAAACAGACCACGAAAGGCGAAATGATACGACTTTCCACGAATGTTGTGGTCTTCGAATACACATCACCGTGAATATGCAATAACTCGATACCAAGACCGTGTGTGAGGCATCATAACATCATATTTGGGTAACTTCACACAAGATTACCCGTGAAAGTTGAGACGATAACACCGAATTAAGACATTTGAACTACATATCGTCTCATTTCTTCGCCTAATTGAAGAAATTCAAGAAGGCATAGGGTTTTCGGAAGGAAGCACGTGGAAAAACAAAAAGAAGCAAGGACGCCACACTCTCTCCCCTCGATGTTTTCAATGAATCGAATCATACACCACGTATGTTGATGATGAATTGAAGACAAGGAAACCATATATGAGGAGACAAGTGAAACCATGTATGTCCAATTGATCGAACAAGTGTGAAGTACCAAAAATATTTCGAGAGAGTCAATCTGCGATAAAACATCTTTGTTCATTATGTTGATCATCGGTGTGTCGGTGTTGTTAGAAGCAGTTTGATCTTTTGTTATAGAAGATTCGGTTGTTGTTGTAGATTCGGTGTATCCGAAATTAGAGTATTATCGGTTGTGCAATGAAACATTCGATACATCCGAAGCACGACTTTTGGCGTAATCTTTAACCGAGGAGCAAGCAATGTTTCCAATTCATGACGATTAAGTACAATGGTGGAACAAATTGATGGATCATGATATTTTTGACGGTGAGAAACGGATCCTCACTGTTTTGCGGTAGGAGCCATAGCTCATGTACCTGCATAGAAAAATAGAAGGGGGCAAGAAAGAAGAAACATGGATCCCAAGTGTAGCGGGTTCCGGATGTTAGAGGCATAAAGATGTAGTGTCAATTATCTTCTTGACATCTGAACATGCTATTTTGATAAGTTCCTTTCCTACCTCAGGGATGGATGTAGAGGGTTTCACACTTGTTATGGTGCAACTCTTAGTATCTTGCCTGTAGGAATCCACCTAAGACCAACAACGTTGAAAACTTTACCCGTTGGTATCCATCTAAGGTTAGATCTAAGGGATGTTGAAACTTCTTTTGGGAAGAATTTGCATCCTATATTGATACACCTATTAGGTTTCTAAAATTTTACGTTTAGAGCAACGGGTTTATTTCTAACTGTTTGTTGAGTTAACTTAGGTTTTGGTTTGCTACTATAGGTAGTGTTCAGTAATACACTCGAAGGTGATACACTAGGTCGTGAACCTAAAATTCCATCCTTTTGGAGTAGGGCCCTTTTCCTAGCCTTTTCTAGATCATAGTTCTTGTATGCGTCATTTGAATCATATGAATTTGTATGTTTAATGCTCGGTTTAGACACAGTGTTTGAACTAAGCCTAGATTGGCGAAGCGACCACTTGTGCAGTGTATAACGTAAACAGTTTAATGAAACATATTTAATAAAAGCGAAGCATTATTCTTAGGCCAAGAATGTGGGTGACTGGATTTGACAAATGAGTATTCTCAACAACTTGGGAGGCAAACCGTGGTTTTGACGATTTTGATCGTTCGATTTAAAAGCGGTTGGTTGTCTAACTATCGATTGGTTTCGATTGGTTGAAGAGACGATTTCCCAAGATTGTTGGTTTTGTAAACTTAGTATCCACACTCTTGCCGCTAATCTTCTCAATTTGTTTTGTAAAGCAACATGTGCAAGCCCTTTGCTTGAATTTGAGCCTTTAAATGCTCATTTCATTTACTAATGTATCCACACGATTACTTTGATCATTTGAAGACCGACCATTGTGTTTCAAGAAAAGATTTTTTTGTAATTTAAGTTCAAGAGATACAATGTGCCTCTAGTTTTGAAAATCTTTATGAACCGAGCAATGGTCTTTTGAGAAGAATGATTTGATTCAAGAGTTTGATTTGACGTTTGCTTGAATTGTTAACAAGTAAGGACCGAGACATGAGATAGTTGTTCGGACATTGTGCAACACATCGGTCAACCTCTCCTTTATTACTAAATTCAGGTTGCTCAAGATGTTGTGTCGCATTTGCAATCGTAATATGATCAAAAGAGATTGTACCTCGACCATCCGCTCGTGTCGGTGTCATAGGTGGGTAAGATATCTTCCTCAACCATTTGTTCTTCGTCACGCTTGGGCTCGGTGTTGTAGTTAAGTATGATATCTTCTCCGGACCTCTTTGTCATCACCTTTTCAATGCTACAACCTCATTGTCCGCATTGACATCGATTGCGCAGAATCACAACATTCTCAACGTCCATTTGAGCATTCCTTTCATGTACATAAACTCTTTCACCTTGCACATTGCGGGATATCGGAATTTGATGATGTCGACGCTCAATGCCGAGCGAGCCACGTATCCTTCTTTCAATGCCACAAATGGATCTTTATGTTCGAATCCATTTCACCTTTCTGCGAGAAGAATCAAAGAGATGAAGGTGCAAAGTCGATATAGCACACAGAAGGTCGATATAGTGAATTGCAATTTCCCTCCAAAATAATTTTGAAAATTTTTGACTCTCAAAAATTTGCAATTCACTATAAAATTCAATTCTAAGGTTGTAAGAAAAATTTGAGATATGACAATTTTGACGCCAAATTATACCCGAAAATTTGAATTTAGGCCCAAAATTTGAATTTTGACCAAAATTTTCACAGATTAAACCAAAATTTGAATCTCGTAAAAATTGAACGTTTAGTCTCCCTAAAAATAAATTTTACTCAAATTTTCCCGCCATTTTTTTTTTTTTTTTTTTTTTTTGATAACTTATGTTGATGGATCTTTGTAGTCGAATGAACCTTTGTTGATGAAGTATCCTTAGGCGAGAAATCTTGTTGAGTTTATGATATATAAAATATAATAAAACATAAAGACATCAAGAGTACACAATGGAAGACTTAAGATCATAACAAATAAATTAATTAATCGAAAGTATGCGTAACGCACTCTCTTGCGAATATCAAATCCCTCGAGCAAAGCAAAACCACCCTCGAGCAAAGCAAACCAAAGAAGTACTTATTGGTGTAAGAATAATGTCTTACAACCACGCTCTTGTACACACGAATTAACCAAACGAATCAAGCGATTGCTAGATCTAACACAAGTCCTCGCTTAAGAAAAACGAAACCAAACTCCCTTACTTGGGGTGTTCGGCCGAATATGGACTAGAGAGAGAGAGAGATCTAGGGTTAATTCAATGCACAAGTGTATGAAACCCTAGAACCTACCCTCCTTATATACTAGTAGGTAAACTTAGGGAACAAGTTTGTGAATTAGGCTTTGTTTAGCCCCTATGGCCGCCACCAATGCAAGCCCAAAGCCCATTCCATAACTTTTCCAAGTTTCCATTTCTAGTCCTTCTTTCCATTTAACGGTCGTTAGTCATTTTTCCGTTAAATACTTAACGATCGTTAACCGGACTTAATGTGTAATAATTAATCGTAAACATAAACATTAATTATTAACTTTAATTCTCATTCGCTAATGTGTGCAATCCGTGGTCACGAGTTCGAATCCGACATTCACATGTTTGTAAATATATACATTTCCAACAGCCCCACTGGATATGTTTACAAAACGTGAAATGACATTGGTTAGCGCCTAGCAACACGCCAATGCCCCCAGACAACTCGTGTATGGTTTTCTCGAGAAAACCAAGTTTGATGATTCATCATCATATTCATCCTTTATTTCTAATACCATGTTAATAAGAATATGGATCTTACTCATTTCTTAATTAACTATTCTGCTTCTCGCTTTATATGATTGAGTAAGATTACCAATTCTTCGAATGTAAGACCTTGGGTATGGCCATACAAACATCTTAACAATCCTACGAGGGCCCAAGAGTATTATACTTCAAAATGAATTTGAAGGAAACAAATCCCATTTTGACTACAAGGTGATTCATAAATTTCGCAACACTTCGAAAACAACCCTTATAACTACCGCACACGTAGCGTTAGATTGCTTCACAAAATGCACTACATCCATGACATATCTCTTGTATCTCAAGTCGAGGATAAATATCCATGATATACTTAATGACAAAGATCCATAAAGTATCATCATGCGGGTGGGATAAGTCCTATATTCAATTCATTGAATATCATCCGAATTAGTCATGCTACGCATCAATATACTTTCAAGTATATTCTAACTAATACTCGATTTGTCTTAATTCAATATCATTCCCATGTTATTGATTGACAACGGACTATTTAGAATAACTTAAGTTATTCAAGGATTTAAACATGCAAATATAGGACAACATCATAATAAATGAATAATAAACATAACAAAATACTTTATTTCATTTCAATAATAATGTTTACAATATCCTTTATCTAAAATACTTAGTCACGATGGGCATGAAACTACTAGCTAAACGAAGTCCAAACTTATCGACAAATGATTAAGTTTTTCACCGTGCAAGGCCTTCGTTAACGGATCCGCTAGGTTATCATCTCGTGTGAACTTTGAGCAACTCAATTTCACCTATCTCGACTTGCTCTCGAACATAGTGATATTGTCTAGGATAGTGTCCGTGCCCTTCATGACCTGTGTTCATGGGCAAAAGTAATTGCAATTGAATTGTCACAATATACTTTAATAGGATTTTCAATCGACGATAACACCAAGCCCCAAACAAATTTCCTTATCCAAACAGCTTCCATGGCACCTCGACGCCGCTATGTACTCACTTTCAGAAAGCGTACATCGCAAGTGTTGTCTGCTTTACTCTTCCAATCCACAAGACCTCCATTGATGACAAAATGTAACCCGCTTGAGACTTCAGATCATCTTTGTCACACTTCCGTGATGCATCGCAAGAACTCGTAATGCATAGCTCGCTCGATTTCCTCCATACACTATGAACATATCTCTTGTAGCCCTAAGGTACTTGAGAATATGCTTAACAAAGCCCGTTGAATTTCACCCGGATCTCGTTGATACCGATCGGTCAAGTTTTGAGCAAACGCCACATCAGCTCCTTGTGCATCGCATCGCTGCATATGATAGATCCCACACCAAGCATAAGGAACTTTCTTCATACGCGCCACCTCCGCAGTGTGAAGCACACCTTGGTCGCTCAAACCATGATTCACTTGCATTGGCAAAATCCTTCTTGAATTTTGCATATTGAATCTCTTCAATATTTTGTCAATGTAAGCACTTTGGCTTAAACCAATTAGCCGCCTTGATCTATCCCGGTAGATCTTGATTCCGAGTATATATGTCGCTTCCCTAAGTCTTTCATCGAAAAACATTTACCAAGATAGGCTTTCACCTCATTTAGACTTGGTATATGATTTCCATGATTAATATGTCATCGACATACGTAATAAGGAAAGTAACACGACTCCCACTAGCTTTGTGATATACACATGGCTCATCAAGATTCGAGTAAATCCAAAACTTTTGATTTCTCCATCGAATCTTTTATTCCATTGCCTTGATGCTTGCTTTAGTCCATAAATGGACCTCTTAAGCTTGCATACACGGTTAGGAAACAATGGATTCACAAACCCTTCCTACTGTGCCATATAGATGTCTTCATCTAGACGGCCATTCGTAAAAGCGCTTTGACATCCATTTGCCAAATCTCATAGTCATAGTGTGCAGCTATAGCTATGAGAATCCTAATAGCTCTTATGTCCGCTACAGAGAGAATGTCTCCTCGTAGTCAACGCCATAGGTTTGAGTAAAACCTTTAGCCACTAGACGAGCCTTGTAGGTGTGTACATTGCCATCCATGTCGCTTTTCTTTTGAAGATCCACTTACTCCCAACGACCTTAGCCTTGGGAGGAAGGTCAACTTCAATCCGACATCATTATCTTTCATGGATTGCATTTCATTCATAGCAATCGCCATTTATCCTTTTCGTGATCACCATGGCACTTTATAGTCAAGGTGTTCATTAAGATCCCCAACCATATTTTCCTCCACCTCACGTTAAGACATAGACGGTCAGTGCACGATAGTCCTTTCGCACCCACGAATGGGAACAACTTCGTGAGGAGCACCTAAGCTTTCGTGTTCTTCTTGAAGTTGGCTAGTGGTTTCGTAAGGTGTTGTATCTTCTTGATCATATTCCGGATCATATACTCTCCCATCGAGTTCTTGAGATATGAGATTCCTTTCAAGGAAATCTCCATACCTAGCCACGATGACTTTGTTCTCACCGGTAGTAAAAGTAGTAACCCATAGTTTCCTTAGGGTATCCTACAAAGATACACTTAACAGATCCGCTTGAGCTTATCGTGTGTCACGCTTAACAAACGCTCACATCCCTGCACCTTTAAGTAAGAAAAGTTGGGAGTTTTTCCGTCCATATTTCATATGGAGTTTTAACAACCTTCTTCGTTGGAACCATATTCAAAATGCGAATAGCGTTTCAAGGGCATAATCCCAAAAGTAAAAGGTAGAGTCGAAGTTCAAACATTGATCGTACCATGTCAAGTAAGGTACGATTTCTCCTTTCGATACACCATTTTGTTGTGGAGTATAAGGAGATGTGAGTCACCGGATAATTCCACACTCGCCTAAGTAATCTTTGAACTCTTGACTTATATACTCACCACCTCTATCGGATCAAGAGCTTTAATCTTCTTTCCAAGTTGTAATTTACTTCACTTTTGAAAACCTTAAATGTTTCAAAGACTTCATGTTTATGTTTAAGTAAATAAACATAACCATAACGATCGAAATCATCCGTAAAGGTTAAGAAGTAGACAAGACCACGCTTTGACACATGTCTAGTGGACCACACACATCGGTGTGTATCAATCCAAGTAGATCGAAGCCCTTTCCACTTGTGGTGAAAAGGTTTCCTTGTCATCTTCCCAAAGAATGCAAGACTCGTGATTTGTCAAATGATTCATCATTGACCGCTTGTAAAGCCCATCGTGTTGCGCTTTTCCATGCTTTCTTGCCAATACGGGCAAGGCGACAATGCCAAAGATAAGAAGAGTCACAGCTCGACTTGCTCTTCTTATTGCTAATGCTATACAACTAATTATTTTCATTGGATATACAACCATCCATATCAATTTCAAACACACCAAGCATAGGAATTGCATTAAAGTAAAAACATTATTTAAAGAAACCGAAATTCCATAATCGGTAAAAGTGTGCACAAAACCAATATCTTTTAACAAAGAAATCGAAATGACACCCCTAACAATGGAGGGTGCATAATGACAATTATTTAGTTCTAAAATTAAGCCCAAGGCAACACTAAATCAAAAGTCCCTATGGCTTCGACAAATGACGCTTTCCATTTCCAACGCACAAGTATCTCTCTCCACAGTTAGCTTCTTCGCCTCTAAGTCCCTCGCGATGTATTACAGATGTGAGTACCACATCCCGTATCATATATCCGTGAATTTAACTTATGAGGAAAAGAAAATAATTCAAACATAAAAATACCGATGAGCTAGGCACCATCTTATTTTTATTCAAGGCACTCATTCGTATAAACCGGACAGCCCGCCGGTGACCCGTGAGTTGCAAGTGGTGGCAAGACAAATCCTTCTTAGGATTCTCCTTTTCTTTCCGTGGTTCTTCTTAGGAGTGGTGGGATGACAACTTGTTTCCTTTCCTTTTCCTTTCCTTTCTTATCTCGCTCATGCGGCTTAGGCTTATTCACCCTACCACCTCAGATAGCGAGCACAGCAGTGTAGGAGCCTTCTTTGGCAATCTCTTCTCGTAGTCTACAAGCATTGCATGTAACTCATTCACCGCCTTCCCTGCAATGCATGTTAAAATTGCGGACAAAATCACCAAATCGTTCTCGACATGGAATGATTGATGAGTCCGACACATACATCGCTCGAGTAACCACAACCGAGCTTCTCCAATTGGTCCAAGTGATGTTTCATCTCAAGGACGTGGTCGGAGACAGATTTGCCAACCTCCCCGCCTCGCACTGTGAACCTTTTCAATTAGTTCATACAGCTCACCGCCGGTGGCTTCTCAAACATACGCTTGAGTTCATCTAGCATGCTCATAGGCGGATAGTGCTCAAATTGTTTTTGCAATTGAGCGACATCCCCGAAAGCATTAGACACGCCACATCATTATGCTTCTCATATTCAACACGATATGCCTCTTGTTCAAGAGCGCTTGCCGTGTCGAGAGGAGCATTAGCAGAGGTGTAGTCAAAATTTCAACCCTTTGGCAACACGAAGGATGATCCTAAGTGAACGATGCCAATCATTGAAATTAGGGCTACCACTTGTCCTTCCAATCATATCTTTGAAAGCGGCACTCAAGAAGCTCATAGTGTTATCGATTGAGCCATCTACGTAAAAAGTTCAAAAACCATAATTAGTATTTTGATAATTTTCCTTTTCAATAAACAATTAAATACCCAAGGTTCATATTCATATAACCAATTAATATTTATTGAAAACTAGGATCCAAATTGTCATAATCTCATCACATCGCTTGATCCGTTAGTGATGAACCTTATACGTAATGGTAGAGCATTTGCTCAATTGCCAATTTCAATTGCAATTCCTAGATTTATGGGATTTACATATAGCCAATATCAATCGCCATGTAAACATGTTTTATCCCATCTTATGCCTTGAGTTTTCGCTCACCGCCTAACTCAATTAAGTTGTCCAACTTAAGAAACCGCAAAATCGTCCATGCCCGCTCTCACGACACGTGGACATTTTACCCTTTGATTAAGATCTAAGTCACTCTCACGCAAATAGAAAGTAATCTTAGGTGTTTCCGCTTCGTTGGATGGCATATAACTTAAATTAAAGGGTAATAGTTTTGATGTTAAATCAAATATGTACAAAGATGTCATGCATTCATCTTTGTAGCATAGTTTTATTAAAACATTTATATCTTGTTTTAATGTATAAGCTTTTCATCATCAAACTTTAATTGAGGTATTGGGTTCACCAATCAAGGAATTAGTGTTAATTATCATCCATTATACCGCACTTTTGCATAAGTGTAAACACTTAGTGTTTCGGATAATTACCACCTAAGTGGCGCATGGAATCAACACGACCGCCTTAAGATGAGCTTGCACATTTAATGACTTACTAAGTAGCTCCACTCGAACTTATTGTGGGGAGAGGACTGTGCACGCGCTAAAGCACAACCTTAGACATCCATTCGTGTCTGCATGCGCACTTCTTTAAACCCCTTTATTAGTTCATTCTCATGGGTGAGCTGCTCGGTCATTTGTACCAAAGTCATCAATCAATTAAACGATTATGATTACTATTCTTAAAATACATGTTTCACCATTGTTTAGGTCGGTTTATTTTTCTTGTAAAATACCCTTGTTACAAAACACAAACAAGCAAGTATTTGAAAAATAAACAAATAAACAATGAATACATAACAAATAAAAGTCATGCATATCAAATAGCCACATGCAAACGGTTTTGATAAATCTTATTAATAACCAATTTTATATCTGTCAATATGCATATATTTAATTAAGACTTCCACCGCTTTCATCTATGTACAAGGTGAACCACATGCATCGATTCATCGATTATGTAAGTCAAAACTAAATATATACCACATAGCACATAATTGATTAAATTAATAATTATTGAGGTCTTCCCAATTTAAGATCTATCATAATTTAATGTATATCACTTAAAACATGAAAGACATACAATAAAAGCAGATCCATGATAAAACATGCGATAATTATCATGGATATAAATTACACTTAACAATTAATGCAATTAAACAGAGTTACGATATACACATAAAGTTGCATGCATCTTAGGGTTTCTAATCCAATTAAAACAATAGTTTACAAAACCCTAATTAGGGCACCAAAAACGCCTCAAAATTAGGGTTTAGGTTTTGCAAACCCTAGATCTAAGCATACAAATAATAACACATTCATGTTTATTTTAATTATGTGTTTCAAGAATTAATTACTTGTTATACAAGGCTCGTGATGCCACCGTTGAGTTTATGATATATAAAATATAATAAAACATAAAGACATCAAGAGTACACAATGGAAGACTTAAGATCATAACAAATAAATTAATTAATCGAAAGTATGCGTAACGCACTCTTGCGAATATCAAATCCTCGAGCAAAGCAAAACAACCCTCGAGCAAAGCAAACCAAAGAAGTACTTATTGGTGTAAGAATAATGTCTTACAACCACGCTCTTGTACACACGAATTAACCAAACGAATCAAGCGATTGCTAGATCTAACACAAGTCCTCGCTTAAGAAAAACGAAACCAAACTCCCTTACTTGGGGTGTTCGGCCGAATATGGACAAGAGAGAGAGAGAGAGATCTAGGGTTAATTCAATGCACAAGTGTATGAAACCCTAGAACCTACCCTCCTTATATACTAGTAGGTAAACTTAGGGAACAAGTTTGTGAATTAGGCTTTGTTTAGCCCCTATGGCCGCCACCAATGAAAGCCCAAAGCCCATTCCATAACTTTTCCAAGTTTCCATTTCTAGTCCTTTCTTTTCCATTTAACGGTCGTTAGTCATTTTTCCGTTAAATACTTAACGATCGTTAACCGGACTTAATGTGTAATAATTAATCGTAAACATAAACATTAATTATTAACTTTAATTCTCATTCGCTAATGTGTGCAATCCCGTGGTCACGAGTTCGAATCCGACATTCACATGTTTGTAAATATATACATTTCCAACAGCTTACGGACACATTAAGAAGATTCCTATGTTTCCTCTCAGCAATATCATTCTGCTGAGGTGTATATGCACAACTTGTAACACCCCGCCTTTTGAGCTTTAAACCCTCTAATTTACCTTATATCAGCGGAAGCGTCTAATCTTACTCGGTCTCAATTAATCTCTTGATTCCTAATAGTAGCTCATCTGGGTTGAAAATTTTAAAATAGTTTTGGGTTAGCCAAAGGCCTAGTGAGAATTCATGGTTTTCACGTACAAAACAATTCATATAAAATCAAACTTATAAAATGATCATGCAATTTGTTCAAATCTCATATAAGTGTTATTCAGTATAGCATATTCTTAATCAATTCTAATACAAACAACTCAATATAAACCAACAATTCAATTTATATCACGTTATAACATATACCAACTATTTGTATTTCCGTTCGATTCAACATATACCTGTTCGGTTCAACAGTTCCAACGATTCAACATATACCCGTTCGGTTCAACGGTTCCAACGATTCATATTGACGTTCGGTTCAACGGTTCCAACAATTCATATTACCGTTCGGTTCAATGGTTCCAACTTATTCATATTCCCGTTCGGTTCAACGGTTCCAACTTATTCATATTTCCGCCAACAATTCATATATCACAGTTCAATTTTCACAATTAAACGGTCCACAATCTAACGATTCACGATTCATAATTTAACAGTTCACGATTCACGATTCAACATTTATATATCTCATCATATGAATATGGCAAATTCACAACTTCCACATATTATCAAATAATCAGAACACGTAGCAAATAATGATCATTTAAACAAGTTTGCATGATAATATCTTTTCAACAAAAAGTGCAACCCAATTTAAAAGCACATGAAAACTCACCTCGAAAGTGCTCGGAATGAAAGTTCACTTGTGTTAAACAAGGTCTCCTACAATTACAATAAAATCTCGCTAAGATTTCACACAAGTTCAATACAACATTATTCTTCAATTATATAAGGGTCCTAGTTGATTGGTCGAGCCTCTCTTAACTATCTAAATGATTTTGGTAACCCTTATAAAACCGAAGATGGACTTAACACGTTTATAAAAGGCTCATTGTAATCCCAATGATTAATTGATTATAGTTGTACAAGTTTAAAAGTATTAACTTGATCACAAGTAAAATATACGTTTAAATACTCAAGGTTTTCAAATACCCACCCAAAGTCATATACCTTTTTACAACGTTTTATAAAACTCAACACAACTTCATACCAAGATCAGTTATATACAACAATAGGTGTCAAATAAAAAAACACAATAGTAACAGGTTGTTCATTTTTTTATTCCTCTTTCATTAGGTAACACTCAACACAAGTATTCATCTCTATTTATTATACATCAACGTTCCAACTTTTCATTCAGTCAACATGTAATTCTGTTGTTTTTTTTTTCTTACACTAAATAGATAGTAAGGCCAACAAGATTGGTGATTTTTTATATATATTTAAACAAGTTGAAGAAGCTTAGTCCCTTGTCATTAAGAAACTAAAGTTTACTTACAAATGAATCTAAAGAATTTGTGTCTAGCATAATATTAGCCATATCTAATACCACATGAAAAGTCAATAACATGACCAATTAAGACACAAATAAATGTACCCATTACTGTCGCATTAAACCAAATCCCAAACGCAACTAAAATTAATATACAACCCATACGCTCAATTACATGTAGCATTAGCAGAATCAAGTTTGTCTAACGGATTAAAATTCGACCAATCAACTATTATATAACATGCCTCTTTAGTAAATTGTACATTCAAATACAAAATCAAAAGAGAAACTTACTTTACTTGACAGTGGAAACACTCGAACAGAAAGTCGAAAAGTACCGCACCTCAGTATCTCCCTACTGCTGCTCACTTACCGCTAGGGTTTGTGTGTTCTTAAATGTGTTTTTTTTAATAATACGTATATGTGATATATAAGAGACTTAGGCCCATGAATATCTTGAGAATCCCGGTTTATATGAAAGTCACGTATCATCTATATGACCAATTCAAACAATAATCTCTTTCAAATCTCCTTAACATTTAGCATAACTAAACCCCAAAGGTTTTATGATAAAACAAGTACAACCCTTATTCATTTACTTACTTTATATCTAGTCCAACAAACTAAAAATAACACTACTTTCATGTGATAAAAATTCGGGTATTACAATTCTTCTCTCCTAAAAAAAAATTTTGTCCCCAAAATTTAAAACAAAAGAAGACATGGGTACCTTGTCATAACATATCACTTAATATTCTTAGCTTTATTATGCAACTAAAAATTCAAATATAACCAAGAATGTTTGCAACAAGGATAAAAGTGAAAGTTTCATCAAAATAAACCAAACTTAATAATTCGAACACATCAAAATGCATAACCCTAAAATAATCGAAAAGGTGCTACTAGACGTCACATGCTTCTTTATTATCTCATTTATTATGCGGAGTGTCTCAAACATTCTCAGCAGTCAGTTGAAAAACTCTTCCCTTTGTATTCAGTGGTTGAGTATCTTTGTACTCCACTCGGTTGCCTCTATATCCGATTTTCTCTTGGGGATCAAGAGGCTTCCATTCAGGACAATCAGCAATCTTGTGTCCGGTTTACGATACTTATTTTGCGCGTCGTTCGGGGTCAAAGGAACTTCCTTTTCTTGAGCAAGTTTTATAACACCTAGGCGGTGAACCTAATTGTTGTAGTGTAGTATTAGGGTAAGCCACGGGTATTGATATCGTTCTCTGGGGAATAGGAATGCTAGTGAGAAGTTACTACGCTAAGGTTGGGGTTGAGGAAGATTATTTTTATCTTTTATGTTTTTAGGAATTAGAAAGGTGCAATTTTGGGGTTTGGATTTGGGGTTGGTATTTCACCGATTACTCTACTTATCTAATTATCTAATCTAAGGTGTATGTAGTCTATGTCTAATTATTGTGTGCTCGTATGATAGTTTAAAGATGTATTTACTTAGGTTTTATTACTCCTTAATTATCTCCTATTGATGGTTGAATTGTCACGTCCTTATTCTTAATCGCGTTGTGTGTCTAAAGTCGTAGGGTATCGTTTGTCCCTAACTCTTTGAAACTACCAAAGGGTCTCGTCTACAAAATCTCTAGGAATTATAAACTCTAACTCTAAGGTACTCTTTGGATGGTTTAGCCTACAACTACTCTAGGTGTTATAGTCTAAGGTTCACAAAGATTAATCAAGCATTAACTACACAACGAATGACCTATCGCATTACTAGATCATTAACAATTAAGATAAGAGACAACCAATCAATATTCAATAATTAAGTTTCATATTCCTAAGCAAACACACAAGTAAATTAGCGGACATGGAGAACATGCAAGCATACACACAAATAATTGAAGACATAATTGAATTAATGAAGTAAAACACTTATCTTGATGTAAGATAGGGTTTGGAACCCTAAAATCTTGTACAAGACAGCCTTGGTTCGGTTTAGGTTTTACTCAAAAGACTACACAATAAAAGCGAAAATTCGGATTCTATATATAACATTACAATCGCGACGCCACCTTATGATTTGTGACGCCGTGGTCGCCGTCATTAAGGTTTCGTCTTGGCCACGTTAGTCTTGCGACGGTGTCACCTTATGCTTGTGACGCCGTCCCCTTGATCTCGGCGCCGTGCGGATCAAGTCTAGGCCGTGCGAGTTGCGACGACCTACTCTTTTAAAGCGACACCGTCACTTGAAAATATGCAATTTGGCTCTTGAGCCATCACAAAAGTGATGCGACGCGTCACATTTAACACCGACGCCGCCCCTTGTATTTCAAAGTGATCTGAGTGGCTCGATTCTTGACTTTAGCCATTTTCTTCGTATATCCGCTTTTTCGTCCAAATAAGTGCCATTCCAGCAATTTGCCTTCAAGAGACCTAAAAAGTGAAAAGGAACGATATTAAGTAATAACGGATACAAAAGTAATCAAATAAGGGCATAAACGACCCCTCAAAAAGGTACATTTTAAATCCTTATCAAATATCCCTACACTTGGTATTTGCTTGTCCTCAAGCAAATGTGCTTTTAGCCAATTAATTTATAAGTTAGGGGTCATGAAGCATTGGTTTAAAACAATCCACAACACATATAAGCCCCAAAAAAGTCATAGCAAGCACGGAAATTACATACTAGCACCTCATATGGGGTGTTTGGATACTCACATCTCTCGGGTGTATATGAAATATAACAAGTTGGAAATGGAAGATAAACTCTCATTAACCGGTCCTAGTACATAGATTACCATAGGATTGAGAATAGATCTAACCTCCATCGCTTTGGCGTAGGCACCTAGGAAAGACTATCAAAGAGGTCTTTAAAGGATTGTAATGTTAGGCTTACGGTAGGGAAACAAAGGGTTTGGTGGGATAGGCTATTTAGTGGTGGCAAGTCAAAAATCTCTATGTTACAAGCATACGAATAATGGCGTTGCTAAGCCAAGACTCGACACTCTAAACTCTAGATAACTGAAACAAACAAACATAAATTTAAAGATAGATGTAGGATGGTAGCCCTTTTTTTTTTTTTTTTGAACACTCTATTTTTTCTTTTCTTTTTTTTTTTTTTTTTTTTTTCATACACTTTTACTCTACCATCCTCTAAAGTAACATCAAAATGATAGGGATTTATAGGCACATCCTACACTTGAGTTTTATTACTCTAACACTAATTTGACCCAATTGAAAAGATCAAAACACTTGGAGTACATTATTACATAAATAAAGGAATTTGAATAAAGTTCCCTTCGGTCATTCATAAACTTTAACTTTTCTCATGAGTCCCAATCGTCCCAAAACTGTGTACAAAGGATATGACTCGACTTAGCAACTTATGCAAGCAACTAGATAATTGAACTAAGGGTTTGGGGTGATAATATAATGCACTAAAAGTGAGTGCATACAAGGTAGGCTAAGGCGATTTGGGTGTACATTTGGGGGTGAGGTGTAAACAATGCTCTTCATTGATATTCCAGAAAAACCGAAACATCACGAGAACCGCGAAAAAGATAGGCTCTGAGGGGTTAGCTAGGGGTATCGTGTACTAAAGATGAGTACAATGCAAGGGTGTGGGGGAATTACTCAACCGATGTGGAAGAAGTAATTATATTACGGGTATCAAACAAGGGTTATCATAATGCCTCTTATCATTTAGTTATTCCTAACTACACAAGTGTAGTCTTACTCGCGATCTCGGGATGCATCACAAAACAAGTTCTAGAATCTAATATACTACCGGTTCACACTCTAAGCATTAAAGATGAATGCTTTAATTCCTACTAATCTAAGGGCGATCCTCACATATTGGGTGGAATTTGGGTGGTAAAGGGTTTTTGTGCTAGTCATATAACTTCCTTTCCGTGAGACGATTTTGTTAAGACTAATGGCCCACTCCTATATGTCATGAAAATTTTAAATTTGGTGCCAAAATTACCCTAACCGACATTTTCTCATGGTTTATTACACAAATACAATTGGACAAAGCAAATAATCAAGGATAAGCATAGTTTCAAAGTTCCGTTTATTTTCCATCCTACACTTAAACCGAACATTGTCCCCAATGTTCTCCGAAAGTATCAAAGTTATGATAATAGAAGGTAATTAAAAGCGAAAGAAACTAATACTCCCCGATTAGCTCGGTAGGATCCGTGTAAAGTGGTGGTTAAATCCTTTTCAAGAAGAATGTATCGTGAAAAGCTCCTTCCAATCTTATGTATCTTCTTCTTAATAAATTAAATCGCACACTTGAAGAAAACAAATGAACCCTTAGCGTAAAATCGCGGTAATAATATATATAAGACTCTATTAAACTAGGATATAATGCTTGTGGAATGTATGTTTCTGAATTTACGGAAAATTAAGACACGAAAATTCCAAAATTTATAAGTAGCTCGAAAACGAGAAAATGTAATCTGTTGTTTTACTCCTTCGACGCGTCAGTTGCGATCTGACGCCGTCGGTTATCCCGACAAAAAGCGGTATGCGATTTTCGGAAAATTTATATCTTTAGAATCGGAAAAATTTCTGCAAAACATCCATTATGACTCGATACAAGCATTTGACTTGAACAAACACACATATATATCTTTTAATTAATTGTTATTCTCATGTTTACGTTTCTTTTGAAAACGTGTGTAATCCTCCCTACACTTATCCTTTATGTAAAATACTTTTATATGCAATTAAGACGAGGTTAAAAACAAAATAAAGCATTTTTACAAATTTAAACATGAGAATAAGCAATCAATAAAAGATATATGACACTAACAAGCAAACAATTTAGCATGGGTTGCCTCCCAAGAAGCGCTTTTCTTTATTTATGAGTCTTGTAGCTAGACTCTTAGTCGTGCTCCTACATACCGATATAAGTAAGCCTATCCTTAACAATGTCATAAGGATCAAACTTATCATTTAAGTTCCTAGTAGTACGTTCGGTTCGATATGCCTTTTCAAACTTCTCTCCATCGGGATCATAGATTGTTATCCTAATGTGCCACTCTCCATTACCATCACTAGGCGGTCTATTCCAATCCCACTTATGTTTAGGCTTCTCAATTTTCCACTTATTCATGACAAGGTTGACGGGCAAACTTCCTAGGAACTCGGCCATCTTCCTAAATACTAAGGCGTCCTCGAACGGGTTCACTTCCATGTCCCTAGCCATTTCTTTTTCATGGAAAGTTGCTTTACTAGCAAAGACTTCATCTAAGTAGAAAGGCCGTTGGGGACCTATGAGGTTCTTATCTATCCAAGGTCCATATCTAGAAGGCGTTCTATCCAACCTAATCTCATATGGGATTTCCTCTTCTTTGTAGTATGTATGCTTTTTGACATCGTAAATTGACCTAGCACTCCCCTCTCCTACCACTATCTTGGACATCTTACAATCAATGATGGCACTAGCGGTAGCTAACAATCCTCTTCCTACTAGTAATGGGCATGTCGGGTCCTTATTCATGTCTAGCACATGGAAGTCGGCCAAGAGATTCAACTCTTCTACGTGTACTACCATGTCTTTTATTATCCCTACCGGATATGCAACACTACCGTCCGCTAGACCTAAGATGGTTTCCGTTGGTTCTATCTTACCTAAGTTAAGGCTTCTATGGAGGGACAACGGAACAAGATTGATGCATGATCCTAAGTCGGATAGAGCATCAAGAGGTTTGGAAGTTCCAAGCCTACACGGAAGAGTAAATAGCCTAGGATCGTCTAACTTCTTAGGTAGATTATTTCGCACAAAGGCAGACCCATGTTTTCCAAGTTTAAGTTCCAACCCATATTTTTCTTTTAAAGCATTATAATAAGGTGCATGAGCTAAGACTTCAAGAACCGGTTTTTCTTGATGGAGTTCCTTGTACTCCTCCTCTGGATTAGGTTTGGGTTCTTGGTTGACGGGTTTCTCAAGAGTAGGTTCTACCAATGGTGCAGGGCCTTGGTACCTCATTTTGGATTGCTTGGAACCCTTGTTGATAGCATTTACCGAGTGAACCGTTTGGTGTGAGGGACATGGATATGCACTATCCCATGGTGAACAAGAACATGAAGTCGACGAAATCGAATTCACTTTTGGGTTCTTTATAGTATCACTTGGGAGTGCTCCAATTTCCCGTTCATTAAAGGCTTTAAGAGGGCATCAAGCTTATTTGTCATCTCGCCTTGTCTTCGCTTAAAATCGGCTTCAAGCTTAGTCAATTGAGTCTCTTGAGATGACATGAATCTAGATGCAATTGCCTCAAGATTAGTGGGGTTCCCGGTGTTTAGAGAATTGAACCTATTAGGTGGACTAGATGAGCTTTGGGGTGTGCTTGAGTTTTGGTTCCACTTAAGGTTAGGGTGATTTCTCCATGAGGGGTTGTAAGAGTTTCCTAAGTTGTTTTGTTCGGGCTTGAAAGTGTACCACTTCTCTCCCGCTCCGTCGGCACGCATGGGCGTAGTCCATAAAAGCTTGTTCGGGAGTCTTGTGCAATCACGAGTGTCATGGGGACCACTACATAACTCACAAGGAAGAGTGATTTTATTCACTTGATGTGAAGACTTAGGATTTTCGTAGGAACTCATTAGGAATTTAACTTGATCTTCAAGTTCGAGCATCCTACAGTCGGAAGGTTGTGAGTCAATGGGAGGCAAGGAGATTGCCTTAACGATTTTGGGTAACTCACAGGGGTCATTCCAACTTCCATTGTCATAGAGAGCAAGGTCCTCTATTATACCCCATGATTCTTCCGCGGAGAGATCACTAAGTTTTCCACCGGCCGCTTGGTCAATGGATCGCTTGGTAGGGAAGTTGACATGATCATAGAAAAGTTGGACTTGGAGCCAAAGATCAATGCCGTGATGAGGGACTTTATGAAGTAAGTCCTTGAATCGAGTCCATGCTTCTTAGAGAGATTCACCTTGACGTTGTTGGAACATCAAGATGTCATTCCTAAGCTTAGTGGTTCTCCCCGGTGGGAAAAATTGAGCAAGGAAGCGAGAGGTGAGATCATCCCAATTTGAGATAGAGCCAGCGGGAAGTCGCTCAAGCCAATTACTAGCTTGGTCCCGTAGAGAGAATTGGAAGAGACGCAGACGCGTGGTTTCCGAGTAGTAGCATCAAGGTCGATGGAATAGACAATTTTAAGGAAATCCTTAAGATCTCGATTAGGATCTTGAACGAAATCCATGGAATGCACATCCGTTTTGCACCAACCGGATGGTGTCGGATCGCAGGCCGTAGTTTGGGCTTGATCGGGAAGCTCAATGGTGTTCCTATAGCCTAGGTGGCTTGGTCTCGAGTATTCACCAAGAGTACGGGCTCTTGGCGGGTCATTTGGTGGTAGGTTGATGAATGGTGGTTGGTTATCACCTTCCATGATGAAAAGTGATGGGTTCTGAACAAAGGTCATGAAGAAGGGGATAGACTATGAGGAAGTTAAAAATGAGAAAAATTTACTTGATAGGAATCAAGCAAAGAAACCTAAGCGAGATGGACTACTAACTAGCTATTCTATTCCCGGTGGCGTAAAAACTTGATAACGCTACACGCGTCGTTCGGGTCAAAGGAACTTCCTTTTCTTGAGCAAGTTTTATAACACCCTAGGCGATGAACCTAATCGTTGTAGTGTAGTATTAGGGTCAGCCACGGGTATTGATTTCGTTCTCTGGGGAATAGGAATGCTAGTGAGAAGTTACTACGCTAAGGTTGGGGTTGAGGAAGATTATTTTTATCTTTTATGTTTTTAGGAATTAGAAAGGTACGAATCTCGGGGTTTGGATTTGGGGGTTGGTATTTCTACCGATTACTCTACTTATCTAATTATCTAATCTAATGTGTATGTAGTCTATGTCTAATTATTGTGTGCTCGTATGATAGTTTAAAGATGTATTTACTTAGGTTTTATTACTCCTTAATTATCTCCTATTGATGGTTGAATTGTCACGTCCTTATTCTTAATCGCGTTGTATGTCTAAAGTCGTAGGGTATGCGTTTGTCCCTAACTCTTTGAAACTACCAAAGGGTCTCGTCTACAAAATCTCTAGGAATTATAAACTCTAACTCTAAAGTACTCTTTGGATGGTTTAGCCTACAACTACTCTAGGTGTTATAGTCTAAGGTTCACAAAGATTAATCAAGCATTAACTACACAATGAATGACCTATCGCATTACTAGATCATTAACAATTAAGATAAGAGACAACCAATCAATATTCAATAATTAAGTTTCATATTCCTAAGCAAACACACGAGTAAATTAGCGGACATGGAGAACATGCAAGCATACACACAAATAATTGAAGACATAATTGAATTAATGAAGTAAAACACTTATCTTGATGTAAGATAGGGTTTGGAACCATAAAATCTTGTACAAGACGACCTTGATTCGGTTTAGGTTTTACTCCAAAAGACTACACAATAAACCGAAAAATTTGGATTCTATATATAAGATTACAATCGCGACGGCGTCACCTTATGATTTGTGGCGCCGTCGGTCGCCGTCATTAAGGTTTCGTCTTGGCACGTTAGTCTTGCGACGGCGTCACCTTATGCTTGTGACGCCGTCCCTTGATCTCGGCGCCGTCGCGGATCAAATCTAGGCCGTGCGAGTTGCGACGACCTACTCTTTTAAAGCGACACCGTCACTTGAAAATATGCAATTTGGCTCTTGGAGCCGTCAAAAGTGATGCGACGTCGCATTTAACACTGACGCCGTCCCTTGTATTTCGGTGATCAGGTGGCTCGATTCTTGACTTTAGCCTTTTTCTTCGTATATCCGCCTTTTCGTCCAAATAAGTGCCATTCCGACAATTTGCCTTCAAGAGACCTAAAAATGAAAAGGAGCGATATTAAGTAATAACGGATACAAAGTGATCAAATAAGGGCTTAAACGACCCTTCAAAAAGGTACATTTTAAAACCTTATCAGTTTCTTACATCTAAAACAAACCCAATCAGCTTTACAGTCCTTTGTTGCATGTCCCGTCTTCCCACAATTACGACAATCATCATGCCAACATTCCCCCTATGTGTGTTTTTGCATATCGTACATGGTTTATAATCACTTGCATTCTCCATTTTCTCACCAGTTATTTTGATCTTTTTTATGTCATCATCCTGATTCTCTCTCTTTATTTTGTTGTCTCTTGCTTCTTCTAGTTGACGGCTATTCTCTTTCTCAACCATCAAGGCAAGTTCCATGGCTTCTTGAAAAGTTGAGAGTCTTGCTTGTTGAACTGGACCCCTAATCCCGGCTCGTAAACCCATTATATATCGTTTGATTCTTCTTTCCTCAGTAGCTACCTGGTATTTTGCAAATCTTGCCTTTTCATTAAACTTTGCCGTGTATTTCGGGACTGTCATATCATTCTGTTGTAGTTTCAAGAATTCCTCCTCAATCTTATGCATCAATCCTTGGGGACAATAATTTTCCATGACCAACTCTTCAAATTGTTCCCATGTCATAGCACTCACAGCTTCATTACCACGAGCGATCCTGATCATATTCCACCAATGTCGTGCTTCTCATTTAAGCAAATGGGATGCATACTTCACCATTTGTCCACGTGAGCATTCACTAATTTCAAAGATGTCCTCTGTCTCCTTTAACCAGTTGGTGACAATCACAGGGTCGCTATCTCCATGAAATTCGGTCGGTTTGTAGTTTAAGAATGACTTGTAGCTACATCCGTCTCTCTGGGCTTCTTCATTTCTTACCCTCTCAGCATCTTCTGCGTTTTTCCTATCTTGTTCAGCCTTTCTTTTCCTTTTTTTCTCCTTTGCAGCTCTCTTATCTTCCATTGCTTTTCTTCTCCTCTCAGCATCTTCATTTGCCTTTTTCTTCTTCTCAGCCTCTTCTATATCTTTTCTAGCTTCTTCTGCCTTCCTAAAATTTTCTTGACTTTGAGCCAGAATAGTGGGCATGTGTTCTAACATAATCCTTATGATTTCGTTACTTAGTTCCTCTTTGGTAACAGGCACATCTTGGTTCTTTCCTGGATGTTGCTTGGATCCACCGCCACCATTTCCTTCCATTTCTCTGTGCCTTGAAATTTACAAGAATATTTAAAAGACGGGTATATTTAATTATTACTAGATATATATTAAGACAACATCTTAGTTTGGGTCTATATCTATATAAAGGCATCTAATTCATCTCAAAAGACAAGTATAACCCTTTATCTTTAGTGTGCCTAGAGGGCAAAAGTATCAAACCTTTTCGCAACTGAAATACTTAATCTTGGTTTAAGACTAGGTTCCTAACACCTAATTCACTTAAACCTAGCTCTGATACCAACTTTAACACCCCGCCTTTTTGGAGCGTTAAACCCTTTAATTTACCTTATATCAGCGGAAGTGTCTACTCTTAATCGGTCTCAATTAATCTCTTGATTCCTAATAGCAGCTCATTTGGGTTGAAAATTTTAAAAGAGTTTTGGGTCAACCAAAGGCCTAGTGAGAAATCATGGTTTTCACGTACAAAACAATTCATATAAAATCAAACTTATAAAACGATCATGCAATTTGTTCAAATCTCATATAAGTGTTATTCATTATAGCATATTCTTAATCAATTCTAATACCAACAACTCAATATAATCCAACAATTCAATTTATATCATGTTATAACATATACCAACTATTTGTATTTCCGTTCGATTCAACGGTTCCAACGATTCAACATATACCCGTTCGGTTCAATGGTTCCAACGATTCATATTGCCGTTCGGTTCAACGGTTCCAACAATTCATATTCCCATTCGGTTCATCGGTTCCACCTTATTCATATTCCCGTTCGGTTCAACGGTTCCAACTTATTCATATTCCCGCCAACAATTCATATATCACAGTTCAATTTTCACAATTAAACGGTCCACAATTCACGATTTAATGATTCACGATTCATAATTAAACAGTTCACGATTCACGATTCAACATTTATATATCTCATCATATGAATATGGCAAATTCACAACTTCCACATATTATCAAATAATCAGAACACGTAGCAAATAATGATCATTTAAACAAGTTTGCATGATATTAACTTTTCAACAAAAAGTGCAACTCAATTTAAAAGCACATGAAAACTCACCTCGAAAGTGCTCGGAATGAAAGTTCACTTGTGTTAAACAAGGTCTTCTACAATTATAATAAAATCTCGCTAAGATTTCACACAAGTTCAATACAACATTATTCTTCAATTATATAAGGGTCCTAGTTGATTGGTTGCGCCTTTATTAACTATCTAAATGATTTTGGTAACCCTTTTAAAACCGAAGATGGACTTAACACGTTTATAAAAGGCTCATTGTAATCCCAATGATTAATTGATTATAGTTGTACAAGTTTAAAAGTATTAACTTGATCACAAGTAAAATATACGTTTAAATACACAAGGTTTTCAAATACCCACCCAAAGTCATATACCTTTTTGCAACGTTTTATAAAACTCAACACAACTTCATACCAAGATTAGTTATATACAACAATAGGTGTCAAATAAAAAAAAAACACAACAGCAACAGGTTGTTCATTTTTTATTCTTCTTTCATTAGGTAACACTCAACACAAGTATACATCTCTATTTATTATACATCAACGTTCCAACTTTTCATTCAGTCAACATGTAATTCTGTTGTTTTTTTTCTTACACTAAATAGATAGTAAGGCCAACAAGATTGGTGATTTTGTATATATATTTAAACAAGTTGAAGAAGCTTAGCCCCTGGCCATTAAGAAACTAAAGTTTACTTACAAATGAATCTAAAGAATTTGTGTCTAGCATAATATTAGCCATATCTAATACCACATGAAAAGTCAATAACATGACCAATTAAGCCACAAATAATTGTACCCATTACTGTCGCATTAAACCAAATCACAAACGCAACTAAAATTAATTTACAGCCCATACGCTCAATTACATGTAGCATTAGCAGAATCAAGTTTTTCTAACGGATTAAAATTCGACCAATCAACTATTATATAACATGCCTCCTTAGTAAACTGTACAATCAAATACCAAATCAAAAGAGAAAGTTACCTTACTTGACAGTGGAAACACTCGAACAGAAAGTTGAAAAGTACCGCACCTCAGTATATCCCTACTGCTGCTCACTTACCGCTAGGGTTTGTGTGTTCTTAAATGTGTGTTTTTTTTAATAATACGTATATGTGATATATAAGAGACTTAGGCCCATGAATATCTAGAGAATCCCGGATTATATGAAAGTCACGTATCATCTATATGACCAATTCAAACAATAATCTCTTTCAAATCTCCTTAACATTTAGCATAACTAAACCCCAAAGGTTTTATGATAAAACATGTACAACCCTTATTCATTTACTTACTTTATATCTAGTCCAACAAACTAAAAATAACACTACTTTCATGTGATAAAAATTCGGGTATTAAACAACTAGTCTGATATACGACACCCATGGTATTTAGAAAATCACTCGTTTACTATTAACAAATTATGTCCCATTATCAGACCTAGTTATTTTGATTTTCTTTTCAAACTGAGTTAAAACCATTTCAAAGAAACTAACAAACATTCAAACACTCCATCTTTCATTTTAAATATATAAACCTAAACAGATCTGCTGAAATCATCAACAATGGTCAAAAAATATCTAAACCATTCCATGATAACCACTTTATAAGGACTACACACATCTAAATGTATGAGCTCACCAAAAACAGTAAATTTATGTTCACTTATAGGAAAAGAATCACTGGTTTTCTTAGCCATATGGAAAACCTCACATGGCCCATGATGATCAACTTTAGTAAGATTTAAAGATCCTTTTAAAAGTTTTAACACTTGATTAGCAGGGTGACCAAGTCTATTATGGCAAACTTCCTTAGACATAAAACAATTAAAAAACTCACTATGAACTAAACAAGCATAAACATAACTTTTATCAAACAAATATAAGCCACCAGATTCACTACCAGTCCCCAGCACTCTCTGCGGTTTCAAATCCTAAATATAACATGTAGTCTCAACAAAACCAACTCTTAACTTGCTATCTTTAATCAACTTGTTAACATACATCAAACTAACACAGTACTTTGGAACACCAAGGACATCAAATAAACATCAATTTCAAAATGTTTAGTCTTTTCATGCATGACATGGTTAGCAGCAATCTGGATTGTAGACCTATTGTCACAATGCAGATCTACTGGTAACACATTGTCTTGCACACCCAAATCCTTTAAGATTTTAAGAACCCACATTACCTCACAGGTTGCAGATGCGATAGACATGTACTCCGCCTCAGCTGAATACTTAGACAAACTATTTTGCTTCTTACTTTTCCATGAAACCAAATTATCATTGACAAAAACTCAATAATCTGAAACTGAACTTCTTGTGATAGGACATTTAGCCCAGTCAGAATTAGAAAAAGCAACAACTTTAAAACCTTTTTGACTCTTATTAAAACCAATACCACTTCCAGGTGAAAGTTTCAAATACCTCAATACTCTCAATCCAATCTCAAAATGAGACTGCAAAGGAGCATGCATATGTTGACTCAGACAATGAACATCATAGGCTATATTAGGCCTAGTCAAAGTAAGATATATCAATTTTCCAACAATCTTGTGATAAGATGTTAAGTTTTTCAGGTACTTATCCTCCTCATTTGCCTTATGATTTAAGACAATGTTCTCAGGCAAAGGAGTTAAAACATGCCTACAAGCAAGCAAACCATTATCATGAAGTAACTCAAGACAATACTTTCTTTGATTTAAACATAAACTAGTTTTGGTTTTCAAAACTTTAATTCCAAGAAAGTATTTTAACTCTCCTAAATCTTTGATTTTAAACTTATTTATTAGAAAACCTTTAATCATTTCAATTTCCACTTCACTATTAGCAGTGTTGACCAAATTATCTACATATACAAGTATGTATAAAACGGTACTTCCTTTATTCTTTATAAAAAATAAATGATCATTTTTTGATTGCTCAAAACCATCCTCAAACAAAAATTCAGACAGTTTGTGATTCCACTATTTAGGAGCCTATTTAGACCATATAGAGATTTTTTCAATTTGAAAACTTGTTACTACCTTATTTAAAAAACCATGGTGGAGGAAGCATATAAACATCCTCATTAAAATCCCCATACAGAAAAGCGTTATTAATGTCCATTTGAAAAATCTTCTAGTCATATTGAACTGCAAGTGTAACAAGACACCTTACATTTCCCATTTTTACCACATGACTAAAGATTTCCTCATAATTAACACCCCTTTTTTATTATACCCTTTAGCCATAAGTAAGCTTTATATATATCAATTTCACCACTAGCTTTGTAATTAATTCTAAAAACCCATTTTGAACCAATAGGAGTTCTTCCTAAAGGCAACTCAACTTCAACCCAAGTAACATTCTCATACAAAGCATGCATCTCATCATTCATAGTATTAACCCAATTAATATCTTTTGAAGCTTGTTCATAAGAAGAAGGTTGAGAAGACTTATTTAGATTAGAAGCAAAACAACAATTCTCATCACTTAAAAAAGTGTGATTAGCATACTTATTAAGAGCATATCTGACTTTACTATAAAGCTAAAAATCATTCAACTTAGCAGGTAATTTAGAAGTCCTAGAAGACTTTCTATGACTAGTAGTTCCCTCCTCTTTTTGACTTTGTAAAACATTTGGAAACCTAGGAATATCTATATTTTCATCATTAATTCCCTCATAACTAATATTGTCATCTAAAGGAGTGGCAATCCTATCAATCAGAGGTTGCTGTGAACTCTCAAGATGTTGCGTCTTCTCAAAATTAGTAGCCTGATATGTGTTCATAGCCATACCAGGCTGATAAGGACTACCTTCTCTACTAACCGATGCTCCTTCATCCATCTCTTTATCTAAATTATCATCATAGGGACTGGGACTAGGAGTTTTGGTTTTTGACTCATATTCTGACTCATTTTTGAAGGAAATATAGTTTCATAAAACCTTACATCCCTAGAATTAAAAACTGACATGTTTTTCAAACTCAAAACTTTGTATGCCTTTTGATACAGGATTTCTGACCAGGTCTACCTATGGCCTACCTAATGCACTAACGGGCAGTGTACCCGATCGCATGTAGTGAGGGAATGATAAGACCGAGGTCTTCCCAAGAATGGTTGATTCCTAGCTGTCTAATTAATGAAAATTTTCACATAATATAAGTTTAAAGGGTAAAAGCCATAAAATAACAACGTACTTTTCAAGTTTTTCCGACTTGAAACACTTAATTTTTTATTACCTTAGTTCACCAACGAACTTTCAAAATTTGTTAAGACTTCACCCCTATGACCCGTTTATATTAAAATAATAACTTAAATGACTATATTACCCTTGTATTTTTTAAAATTTGTTCCGACTTCACCAACGAACTTTCAAAATTTGTTCTGAATTCAGCCATATGTCGAGGGTAATATACTCATTTCAGTTATTATTTTAATATAAACGGGTCATATGGGTGAAGTCGGAACAAATTTTGAAAGTTCGTTGGTGAAGTAAGGCAATAAAAAAGTAAGTATTTCAAGTCGGCAAAATTTGAAATGTACGTTGTTATTTTATGGCTTTTACCCAAGTTTAAATGATAAGTTCAATTGATAATATTTAAATAAATCACGTGATCAATTGGGTTCGTTCTCTGGTAAACAAGCTAATGGGAAGGATATTGATGCAATTCTCAAACGAGTTCATCCACGAATGGATAGTGGCAAAAGCCGGTAGACTCCTATGGTCAATTCGTCTACCCTATTTAACATAGCCCCAATTTGTATCAAAGGTATTACCCTTCGAAATGGGAGGTCTCAGGTAAGCTATTCTAAGTCATTAAGTGTCGGTGTTTACTATCGCAATATGTGGTTTCTAAAAGTCACTAGATTCCTGATTCATGTGGGGTTTAAATTCGCCGGTCCTCTTTTGGTCAATTCGTCCCGACCTATGGTTCCTAGATTCCTCACCAAGGTGATTATTGGTCACCCGAGATCATTCGGCAACCTATTGACAGTCATTAAGTACTGCTACATGCAAGATTCATAAGAATGTGTGCCCGGGAGCTAGCATCTTAAACACACATCCCTAACTTCTTAAGTTCATCCTTCAGAATGGTGATCCTTTGATCAATTCGCACAAGAGGGATAGGTAGTCTTTTGGCCAATTCTTGCCAACCCCTTCTCTACCTACTTACTTAGGGTCAGTTGGTCAATTCTTTAGTTGGTCAACTCTCCTAAGCAAATAAATACGACCGCAGCTCAAAACTACCGAAGCTAGGGTAACTACCAACGAACTATGCATACATACACTATAAACAATTAATAAACACAAAAGCATTAATAATAAAATAGTCAAAACTAGGCTAGTACCTAGTTTCCACATTACAAATATACCCTAGTGGAATGACAAATCAGACAAGCATATAAAACAATAAATAAACAAGGAATTGGCATCGATAAATTAATTAGCTATTAATAAATTAATAGAAATTTAATAAGAACACAATAGAAATCAATGCACCAACAATTAATTGGAATCAAAATTAATATTATAAATAATGAAACCAAATTAATAAAAAGAGTTGGAAAAGTGATTACAAATCGTGCCAATAAAATGCTATCGCCAAATTGAGTACCGGGCAAAACTATCGATCTCCAATTCTTGTTAATTCTCGTACAAGAGATATAATATATATACTAATAAAGTTTAGATTCTTTAAAACTTTGGCCCCTGAACTTGCGCAACTTTTCTCTTGAGTCGTTGTGGTTCATTTTTTTATTATTTACACAAGTAAATGTGTAAATATTATGACAAGTTCAGCCCCTCTTCATACTTCTGTATTTATTCTTTAGTCCTTGAAGTTAATAAAATAAATATTAAATTGCCGTTTTTAATCCCTGGACTTCAAAACTTTGCGCCCAAGTTATTAATTACGGCGTAACTAAATTCCGAGTTACGCCGTAATTCTTCGTCCGCATATACTTATCCACTCCGTAATTATCTCTACGGCGTAACTAATTTGCCATGTTAGGCCGTAACCTTCACATAAATAATTACGGCGTAACCTAAAGAGTTGGTTACGTCGTATCCTTCTCCATACCATATTTACGCCGTAACATTATCAAGCGGTTACGGCGTAACCTTCACAAATATTTCTTAGGCCCTCGTAGTATGAGTTACGGCGTAGTTCATCGTGTTGATTACGCCGTAATTTATCTTGAGAATATATAATTGCACTTATTGCCATGAAATCATGCATCTTTTACGCCCCAACGACTCATTCGTCCTGAAATGCAAATATGAACGAATATAAACGAATTAAGTACCATATTAATACAAATGAGGTAATAAACACGGGAATTTGATATGTAAAATATCAGGTAATTTGATGTTATCAAATATCCCCCCACTTGAACTTTACTTGCCCTCAACTAGATCTTTTAAATAATTTCTTAAAAAGATATCTCCTAAGAAGTCTTGGAAGATATGAGTTTAAAAATCACCTAAGCTAGAAAATTCCAAACCGAGCACCTCACGAAATGGGAATCGAAATCACACTCTCTCTCATTATTCTACGTGTTTATATTTTTGGGTGATCACTCAACTGCTCAGTCATGGCGAGTATTCTATCATAGGCTTGGCAAAGATACTAATTTCCACCACTAAAGTCTATAGATGTAGCTATTCTAAAAGGAAATGGGTTGACACAACATAAAGGCTTACGGGGTTATTTTGTCATTACTAACGAGCTACGGCGAAGGGGACAAAACCAATGATACATGACCAAATCCATAGCCAAGACACCAATGATTGCTCGCTTCCTCACCTAAACTCGATTCACGACAAAGGGTAGGATAAGACATGGGAAAACATTTAATGGGTGTAAAATAAAAGGCACGAAACAAATAATTTCCTAAGTCCACAGTCGCCCCACCACTAGTCGCATTCAATCCCATAGCAAAAACCGAGGGTCAAGAGTCAAGGGGTTTTCAATACACGAGTCAATGCATATAAAATATAGCTTAGTGCCTCATAAACTCCATAAACTAGGAAAATAAGATGCATTAACTCAGCCTTCATCATCAATGAAAAAAAAAGTATGTACTATAAAAAAATTAAAATTTGGGTAATTTAAGCACATATTTCGACCAAAAAATAATATAATTAACCGTTTCTATCTCTCATCCCCCCACTTGAGATGCACAATGCCCTCATTGTACAATTAACGACTAAAACCGAAAGGTGAGATAGAAATGTACGGGTTTCTAATTTTATCCGTAAAAATATATCAAAACGGATATGTAAAAATAACGCCAGTTGAACAAGGCGACAACACTAATTATAAACAAACACTTGCTTGCATGCTTTTTTTTCTATTTTTTTTCTCTTTTTTTCATTTTTGTTATGCAAGACAAGGTATACATAAATAAAAACGATACGAACATATAAAGTACCTCCCACTTGAAATCAACTATTACATGAACCCGATTTTCTTCCAAAACCCTTTATTCAAAACCTGCGACTTCCACCGTGGAACCAAAATTGACTAACAGCGCCCGGACCATGGACATAAGGAAACTACAGGGTAGGGTAGGCGATAGGTGTAACGAAACAACATATATTGGGTGAACAAAATGAAAGGAAATGGTTCAGACGGGTATACTAGGGGTATCTTGCATTAATAATGAGTGCAACAAACAGGGTTTAACAAGGGGATTAACTAATCGATGTGAAAAGTCAATATTCACATAACATAAATGGATGGGCTATTTGGGTTTAATCCTAAAATTTCCTTATATCCGAGTTGCACTGATCACACCAAGTTACCTCAGTGTAATACTCATTATAATGGTCTCGAAAAGATATGCAAGGCCAAGTTCTAAAGTCTACTACAGCCACCGGCATACACATTTTTATGGTGTTATGTATAAGGGGAAAACGGAAAGGCTTATCCTCACACAATGTAAATATAGGGTAGGTGTGCTCGGTTAAGATTACTTCAGTTAAGTAATGAAAAACATGTCAAAATTTTACAAATGAAACACTTTTCATCAAAAACTAGAAAAATAAAGGCTAGTAAAATCAAGTGGGTGTCTATGTCTAATCTCTTCCCCTAACTTGGGTCTTACTAAGCATATAAATGAAAGATAAGAAGGGTTAAAATTGAAACGGAAAACTCCCCTGGATTTGATCCGTTTGATCAATAACGCATGTTAAAAAACATGCTCCAAATGTGCCTCCTTGAGCAACATCCAACTACACATCAACTCTCCATCACCACCATCAATGGTACTCAACTAGTTTGGACAAAAAGTGTTTCCTTACAGCCAAACACCACTCCATAATTCATCAACATGTATTGCTGCAAGAAAAAAACTAATACCAAAAAGCATAACTCCGGATAAAAAGCAAAAATAGCACGGAATATAGAAATAAAAACAAAATAAAACCTAACTCACTTTCGTTGGAATCACGGTTTCATTTAGCGAATGCAACAAGCCTTTTAAACCACTCGATGTCCCGAGTAGACGAGTGAAGTCTCGTGAGGGTTTACAGGGAACACACCCAGAAAGTTCATTTAACTACTAATACAATGTTATGGAAATATTTTGAAACTATTTTTAGAAAAAAGTTTCATAACATAAGATAGTTACGGTGTAACTGGATCGGCCCAGTTACAACGTAGGTTTAGTTGACTAGAGAATATGTGTACCAGGAAGGGGTTACGGCGTAACTGGATCGGCCCAGTTACGGCGTAATTAGTTACCCGAGAAAGAAAATACCTGGAACAGGGACATTACGGCGTAACTAGATTGGCCTAGTTACGTCGTAGTTATAATGAAGTGGGCAGATGGCCTTATGGATAGCCAATTAGGGCGTAAATGGATCAGCCCATTATGCCGTAGTTACGTACTGATGTCGTAGTGCCCAAAATTGCCAACTTTCCTACATGTTCACGAGAAGTTATCGAAACTCCTATTATCCATCCTTGGTCTTGATACCTGCAAACATGATAAACAAAACACGCAAAACCCAAAAACAAATCCTAAAAACTACTAACATATCCAAAAAGGTTTATAAAATAAAAACAAACAAAACTAAACCTAAGATAGGGACGGGTAGTCTTCCGACGAGCACTTTTCTTTAATCTCCTGAGGCTTTAAGTTAGACTCCTGCAACCGGCATCAATTGAACGTATCCAATCATGTCCATTGCTCTTCTAATCTCGGCTTATGACCATGTCGAGATTCCCTCCACTTGTTCTTCTTGTACCTGCACACTAACACTACCAGCGCATTAAATGTGTAAAATAATTTCATAAGCAACAAGTGAGGTTAATATAATATAATTAAAGATGTTTCAGACTTGGTTACGGCGTAAGTCCAATTACTAACTACGCCGTAACTTCAATCTGATAGCAATCTGTTATATAATAATAACAAGTTACGCCATAACAATTATTACTATGTTACGCCGTAACTTCAAGACAGAAGACATAAATTTCAGAATAATATTAATCAAACAACTAAAAATACAAAGATTGTTTTCCGGCAGCGGCTCCAAAAACTTGGTGCAGGATTTCTGCCCAGGTTTTACATTTATAATATCTCGTCTACCTATGGCCTACCTAATGCACTAACGGACAGTGTACCCGATCGCATGTAGTGAGGGAAGGTAAGACCGAGGTCGTCCCAATAACGGTTGATTCATGGCTGTCTAATTAATTAAATTTGTCACATAATATAAGTTTAAATGATAAGTTCAATTGATAATATTTAAATAAGTCGTGTGATCAATTGGGTTGGTTCTCTGGTAAACAAGCTAATGGGAAGGATAGTGATGCAATTCTAAAACCGAGTTCATCCACGAATGGATCGTGGCAAAAGCCGGTAGACTCCTATGGTTAATTCGCCTACCCTATTAAACATAGCCCCCTACTCGTATCAAAGGTATTACCCTTCGAAATGGGAGGTCTCAGGTAAGCTATTCTAAGTCATTAAGTGCCGGTGTTTACTATCGCAATATATGGGTTCTAAAAGTCACTAGATTCCTGCTTCAGGTGAGGTTTAAATTCGCCGGTCCTCTTTTGGTCAATTCGTCCCGACCTATGGTTCCTAGATTCCTCACCAAGGTGATTATTGGTCACCCGGGATCATTCGACAACCTATTGACAGTCATTAAGTGCCGCTACATGCAAGATTCGTAACAATGTGTGCCCGAGCGCTAGCATCTTAGACACACGTCCCTAACTTCTTAAGTTCATCCTTCCGAACAGTGATCCTTTTGGTCCATCCGCACAAGAGTGATAGGTAGTCTTTTGGTCAATTCTTACCAACCCCTTCTCTACCTACTTACTTAGGGTCAGTTGGTCAATTCTCCTAAGCAAATAAATACAACCGCAACTCAAAACTGCCGAAACTAGGATAACTACCAACGAACCATGCATGCATACACTAGAAACAATTAATAAACGCAAAAACATTAATAATAAAAGAATCAAAACTAGGCTAGCACCTAGTTACCACATTACAAATGTACCCTAGTGGAATGACAAATCAGACAAGCATATAAAACAATAAATAAACAAGGAATTGACATCGATAAATTAATTAGCTATTAATAAATTAATAGACAATTAATAAAAACACAATAGAAATCAATGCACCAACAATTAATTGGAATCAAAATTAATATTATAAAATAATGAAACCAAATTACTAAAAAGAGTTAAAAAAAAAAAGTGATTACAAATCGTGCCAATTAAATGCTATCGATCCCCTAGTTGAGTACCGGGGCAATTCGAAAAACGACAAACTGCTCTCCTTCTTCTGTCTTTTGCGGTGGCAGTAATGAGATACCACAGAATAACGAATTCTCCAATTCATGTTAATTCTCGTACAAGAGATATAATATATATACTAATAAAGTTTTGATTCTTTGCAACTTTGGCCCCTAAACTTGCGCAACTTTTCTCTTGAGTCCTTGTGGTTTATTTCTTTATTATTTACACAAGTAAATGTGTAAATATTATGACAAGTTCAGCCCCTCTTCGTACTTCTGTATTTATTCTTTAGTACTTGAAGTAAATAAAATAAATATTAACTTGCCGTTTTTAATCACGGGACTTCAAAACTTTGCGCCCAAGTTATTAATTACGGCGTAACTAAATTTCGAGTTTCGCCGTAATTCTTCGTCCGCATATACTTATCCACTCCGTAATTATCTCTACGGCGTAACTAATTTTCCATGTTACGCCGTAACCTTCACATAAATAATTACGGCGTAACCTAAAGAGTTGGTTACGCCGTATCCTTCTCGATACCATATTTACGCCGTAACATTATCAAGCCGTTACGGCGTAACCTTCACAAATAATTCTTAGGAACTCGTAGTATGAGTTACTGTGTAGTCCATCGTGTTGATTACGCCGTAATTTATCTTCAGAATATATAATTGGACTTATTGGCCATTTCATGCATCTTTTCCGCTCCAACGACTCATTTGTCCTGAAATGCAAATATGAACGAATATAAACGAATTAAGTGCCATATTAATATAAATGAGGTAATAAACACAGGAATTTAATATGTAAAATATCAGGTAATTTGATGTTATCACCTTTTTTCCAATTGCATACCCAATCAAAAAACACTTTTCGGACTTTTCATAAAACTTATGTGACTCTTTAAAGATAGCAACAAAACACATGCGCCCGAAACTCCTAAGATGTGATAGGCTAGGTTCCCTACCGTGTACCAAAGAAAAAGGTAATTTTCCATTCAAAATAGAGGAAGACAACCTGTTAATCAAATAAGTAGCAGTCAATACACATTCAGGCCAAAAAACAAGAGGAACCTCCCCAAACATAAGGCTTCTTCCACATTAAGAAGATGCCTATGTTTTCTCTCATCAACACCATTTTGTTGAGTTGTATAAGCACAACTAGTCTGATGTAACACACCCAAGGTATTTAGAAAATCATTCATTTTATTATTAACAAATTCAGTCTCATTATCAGACCTAATTACTTTTATTTTCTTTTCAAACTGAGTTAAAACCGTTTTAAAGAAACTAACAAACATTTCAAACACTTCATCTTTCCTTTTTAACATATACACCCAAACAGATCTGCTGAAATCATCAACAATAGTCAAAAAAATATCTAAATCATTCCCTGCTAACCACTTTAAAAGGACTCCACACCTCTAAATGTATGAGCTCACCAAAAAAAGTTGATTTATGTTCACTTATAGGAAAATAATCCTTGGTTTGCTTAGCCTTATGGCAAACCTCACAGGGACCATGATGATCAACATTAGTAAGATTTAAAGATCCTTTTAAAAGTTTTAACACTTGATTAGCAAGGTGACCAAGTATATTATGCCAAACTTCCTTAGACACAAAACAATTAAAAAACTCACTATGAACTAAACAAGCAGAAACATCACTTTTATCAAACAAATATAAGCTACTAGATTCACTACCAATCCCCAGCACTCTCTGTTGTTTCAAATCCTTAATATAACATGTAGTCTCAACAAAACCAACTCTTAACTTGCTATATTTTACCAACTTGTTAACATCCATCAAACTAACACAGTACTCAGGAACAACAAGGATATCAAACAAAACAACATCCTTATTAAGTTTTAAATATCCCACATGTGTAATTTTAGCCAAAGTACCATTAGGATGACCAACATTTAGTACAAAACAGACTATCATAATTTCCTCTATTGTTGTTACTAGAGTTATTATTCTAATTACTATTGTTTCTTTTCCAATTTCCATTTTTATTATCAAACGTTCTAGTTACAAATGCAGACACCTGAGCCTTCTCAGTTTTCACAGAAGTGGTAGGAATCCCTCAGTGGGATTCTTCCCTAGAGATAATCACAAAAGCATCTTTGACCTCGGGAAGGATTTCCCTCGTCAAAAGATTGCTCCTAATGGGCTGATAAATGTCATCAAGACCCATTAGGAATTGCATTAATTTCAAAAATTTCCATGATCACTAACTCTTGTCTAGCCTCACATGTACAGTCAGGTAGTTTGGTAAGAATATCAAACTCTCTCTATAGAGAGTTTAATTTGTGATAATACTCAGACACATGCAAGCCACCTTATTTAAAACTATTAATCTTTTGAAGCAAATTAAACACCATAGATCCATCAATTCTATCATACGTATCTTTTAAATCTTTCCAAACAACAACAACATTATCAGAAAACACATGTCTAGGATACATATGTTGAGACAAAGAACTCAAAATCTAGTTTAAAACAACAACATTACATCTATCCAACCTAGCAGCATAATTTGTTCTTAAACAAGTACCATCAAGAAACCCCATTTTGTTCTTAATATGAATAGCTAATTTCATAGCACTTGCCCAAATTCTAAAATTTTCTACCCCAGAAATTTAATCAGACACAATAAAGGCACAATTAGAATCATTTTCATGAAGATGCAAAGGATTACTCTGATCCAAACTACTAATCATAGTAGCCATAATGAAACAGATAATGAAACAAAAAAAACAAATAACAATCAACCAGCAAACAAGAGCAAACCAAACAAACAGAAACAAACAGATCAAACAACCAACAACAACCAAACCAATCAATCCTCAACTTCCAACAATCCCAAAAACCTATCCTCCAACAAACTAGACAAAAAAAAAACAAAAAATTAAACAAAATAAAAGAACACACATCCAAGAGGCAACAAGTACCAAGCAGAGTGAACTAGGACATGCCAGAGCTGGTTTATGTACTAGTCAAGCTAGCAGGTCAAGGAGTTAACTTGTCCGTTTGCACCGACTCCACTAAAATACTGTTCTCTTAAAGAAGAAGTATACTTATAGTGTTATTAGATCACAAGCAGAGAAATACAATACAATATCCATAGATTCACTTAGTCTAGGACTACTGTAAGCAAGAACTAGCCCAATAACCACAAAATCACCAGATCTCTCAAAATCCCCAAAAATCAAATTAGGGTTTCTATAAATTCAACCAAGAAACCAACAATTAACCTTGAATTCCTCGATTAATCGCCACCATAACACTGAATCACACTAGAAACAAGAATCCCCAAAATATAGGGTTTCAAGAAAAAACCCTAAATCTTTAATTGAGATCCAAAAACTTTGATTAACCTTAGAATCAACAAGATCCGACTATCAAATTGTTGAATCAACCAAAACCCTAACCAAGATTCACCAAGAAGTCAACCGATCAGAACCTATGGCTCTGATACCATGTTAAAATGGTACCATAAAACAAATATAATCACCCAACCAACCACCCATTGGTGATACTTTTATGTAAATAATATACACTGATGACAAGTCTCCAAATGGATGCTTACCTATAGATACAAAAGAAAGTGATAGTCCCTCTATAAGGTGCTATCAATACAATACTCACACTAAAACCAAACCTAACCAGACTAAACAATCAAGATCAAGATGATCTTGAATGCAAAACTAACTAAACAACTTTGATCTTGAAGAAACCGATAGAAACTTGAGAGAAACGTTTATGTGAAAATCAACAGATGAAAGTTATCCAACCCTAGCTGGAAGACTGCTTATATAGGCCCATATTTCACTTTACACCTTGCACATACACAAAACTAACAAACACTGCCTAAAGTTATAGGTTATAAAAAGTCAAAAAATAGTTATAAAATATTTTCATAACCAACCCTGAAGTTTCATAAGTTTTAAATGTGATGTTATAATTTTAACAAGTCGGCTAAAAAGTCAACAATTCTAGCTACTCGTAAACAAAAACCGGAATGCTGGAAACATTTAGTTGTAAAAGGTTGTAGCAAATTCTGGGGTCAACTCCAGAACTCATACAAACAAACCCATTCAAACTCATAAAAATTTAACATGAAATATAACTTTAGGCCACACACGCACAAACCAAACAATTAGGCAAAAAACAGACATCATTAATACAAGAATACACAACATATTATGTTACATAAGATTTACACATTAAGTAAAACAATTAAAGTTATGTTTTTCTCTTCACACAAATCTAATATAGAAACAAAATATGTACATTATAATTCACATTTATTTACTTTTGCTGCAATATTTAAGAAAGTAAATGAATAAATAAACAAATATAGGATTTTGCTGACAACAGGCCTTAGCGCTTTGTTTAAACAAGTTACTGTTATTACAATGTCATTAGTGAATTATCTTGATTGAATGAAAATCACTAAAATTGCAGAAATAATCCTGAAAAGGTGGATGCATAACGAACACTTAATTCTGATTGGTTAAAGTAGTCTATTACATCAAATTGTAAGAAAAAACATCCTCTTAACTACAACCCTAAGGGTAGTTGTTAGCAAAACCTATAAATATAATAGAATTATTAAAAAAAAAATTGTTAATTCTAACAATTTTCATACATTTTGTGTTCAAATGAGCTACATCAACTTACAATAACACAATGTTGATTACTTCAAACATCTTGTCAAAAAATCACTTCGAAATTTTCTTCATTTTTTTAATCAAAAGTCGAAGCTAAATATCAATAAAAAAACATAAAAAAATCACGATTCTTTATCATCAAGATTTGAAAAAATTCGTCATTCTTAAAACGGAGTTTCTCATTTCACTCAAATCTCTTCCTTTTAGAGTCCTTCCGATTCATGAACAAACCGGAAACGCCATTTCTTCTTGTAATCGCCTTCGTACTATCAAATGATGTGGCACCATTTCTTGATCACCTTCATCCTAATATTCAAATAAACTCGGCTCAGTATAATGAAACCAAGCCATGCTCACGTGTATATCAACTTCCACAGGCTTTGTTTTGCATCAATAATACTTCGCCAATATGTATCAGTCGGATTGAATTTCTCGAACTGAGTTGCCGAAGTGTTTGTTAGGAGAGATAATTTGTGAAGATGATGGGTACATAAATTATTAGAAGGTTTGTATCGACATGTCAGTTTTGGAGGGCATCTGAGATCGAAAGCGATAAGATGATTTTGATTCTTGTATTTTAACAGATTTGGGAATGGAAATAGAATATCCTTTTGGTTCTCCTCGAAAAACACATTTCTTTTTTGAACCCGTTTGAAAGATATAGACTATAAAGTCGAAATAAGAAATTTTAACTATAGAGTTCAAAGAGTTTTTAAAAAAATAAGGGTAAAAGACATAAAATAACAACGTACTTTCTAAAATTTACCGAGTTGAAACACATACTTTTTTATTAACATATATACCCACGTATTTTCGAATTTTGTTCCGACTTCACCCATATGACCGATTTATATTAATATAATATTATATTAAATAATATTATTTTATTACAATATGGGTAAAGTCGGAACAAAATTTGAAAGTACATGGGTGTATATGTTAATAAAAAAGTATGTGTTTCAACTCGGTAAATAGTACGTTGTTATTTTATGACTTTTACCCAAAAAATAACAAAGAAACAAGAAAAAGCAATTTTATTTTTATAACAAATAACAAAAGAACTATTGAAAGGAAATAAAATTCTATTATTTATACAGAGAGAAGTATATGAATAAAGTAATACTCAAACAAAAAAGGATTCGATGATCAACACTCAAATAATTCATTAATCATTTAGTCAAAATAAATCTAGAGATTATTTAAAAGCAAAAGAAGAGATTAAACATAGAATTGATAAAAGAAACATAATAAGAAATCAAATAAAAATAATAAAAAAACATAATTAGAATAATCTAGAATCACCAAAAAAATAGAAAATATTAAAAAAAAAAATATTGAATTAATATTTCAACTTTGCATTAAAAAATATATACGTAGATATCTTTTTATGTATAATTTATAGAGTTTACAAGTCTCTTTCAGATGTAATTGAATGCAAAGAAGGAAGAGCGTAGAATTTCTCTATAACTTTTTGTGAAATCGTCAAAAATAATTCTTGAAAAATACGTTGACAATAATGAAATAAATAAAGATAAAAAAAGAATTAATTAAGAAATACAAAATAAAATAGTAATGCATTTCACGCGGCAGAGAAAAAATGAAAGAGTGTAGAATAAAGAATGAAATGCAAGGATTAGTGATTATTAGGATTTACTCTTTGCTAAAATAATTAAGGTTTAAGAAAACTTAGCTCTATTTTTGACACAAAGGAAACCAAAGGGTCTTAATTTCACTAACAATCTCTTCAATCTTCATTGTGATGCCTTCAAACTTCGACTTGTTCCTTGCTCTCCATATAGCCCAACAACTAAGAAAGATAATACCTTGGAAAGCCTTTTTCGCTTTTCCTCTCAAGCCAACATGCTCGTGAAAATTAGATACAAGCATTTTGGCCTTTAAAGTTTCCATCAATCTGTTCATCAAATCTTAACGAATTCAAATTCTACAACTATCAATCGATCCAGTACATCGTTCCGATCAAAATGAGATGTTTTGATTAGAATTTCGTCATGATTTGAAAAAACCCCCAAATTGAATTTTGGCGCCAAAATTTTGTTTTTCATTTTTTTATCATCATTTTTGAGTCCTTTCATTTTGATAGCATTGTACGTTACTGAATACACTTGTGATCATGTCTAATAGGAAGAAAACACAAAAAAGACAGATTAAGCCTCCTTCTAGGTATAATGATCATGTTGTGGGGAAATTGAGTCAAAAAAGAAATGAAAAGGGAAATGAATTGGATAATGATGATGAGAGGGTTTCAGTTCAGGTTGATGATGTCAATTGTGTGAATGAGGTTGTGAATACTTGTTTAGAAGGAAAAAGCATGGAAATGGATCATAATAGGAAGATTTTGGGGGATAATGGAAATTGCAGAGATGGAAAGGAGATGAATAAGGCTGATACAGTTGATGCTACAGATGTTGACTCTACAGGTGTTGAAGATAACTGTAAGTCACCTATGGTTGATAATGATACTGATGATGCTAATACTGTTAATGCTTCTAGTCTTGTTTCTAAAAGTGTTAATACGTCTGCTGATTCTGTTAAAATGACTAGTCATGTTGCTAAAACTGCTAGCTATGCTGATAAGTTGAATAGCAATAATAAGTCATATGATAACAAGTTGTTTCAGATCCCTATTGTACTTAATGAGGATGGGCAGGAATTTGTGATTTTTGATGAAGAAATCATTAATGAGGGAAGTAAACAATGGGAGTTGTCTGCATGTGGATATTTTGTTGGTTATAGGATGTCAATACAAGAGATAAGTTTTCACTTGATCAAAATGTGGAGTAAATTTGGGCTAAAGCAGATTCTTAATAATGGTAATGGCACCTTTGTACTCAAGTTTAATAATGCCCAGGGGTTACAAACTGTGATAGAAAGTGGTCCATGGATTGTGAATAATAAACCTATGGTGGTTCAAAAATGGAATACTCATATCAACCTTGATAAATCTAAACCTGAAACACTTCCTATATGGGTCAAATTAACCAATCTCCCTCTAGAAGCTTGGAGTGCAAAAGGCTTAAGTGCACTTGCTAGTAAAATTGGAAATCCATTGATTATGGATGAAATGACTACTAGGATGTGTGCACAAGGTATGGGAAGGATTGGATTTGCTAGGGTGTTAGTTGAGGCAAATGCTAGTAAGGGACTGGATGATTACATTGATGTTTTGTATAAGAGTAAGGAGGATGACAAGCAGTTTGTGAAAAAAGTACAAGTAGTATATGACTGGAAACCTCCAGTGTGTTCTCACTGCAAAGTCTTTGGTCATTCTTTTGAAAAATGTAGGAAAAGGGATAGAACAGGGGAACAAGTGGTAGAAAATCAGAAGGATGAAGAAGGTTTTGTTCAAACTAATAACAGGAAAGTTAATCCGAAGAAGGATTCTAAACAAATGCCACAAGTAAAGCCAAAGGAGAGAGTTGTTGCACCTCAAAAATTTATAAGAAAGTTGTGAAACAAAATGACAACCTGTCTAAAGAAGGAAATGAGAAGCAGACAAATCAAACTCCTTTGAGGAAGACATGGAATGTTGATAAGGATATTGTACAAGCAGTAAGGTCTACAGCTAATAGATACTCTGCTCTGGAAAATATTGATGGGGATAAGGAAGTGGAACAAGGTAATGAGAATGATCTAAACTTGAGTTTAAAATACAAGGAAACATTGAATGATTGTGTTTCAAGGAAATTTCAACCTTCTTGTGAAGTAATTGGAAAATGGAGCCATGAGATGAGAAGATATTTCAAAGAATGTTGGGAAGCTAAGTATGGAAAAGATAAGAATTATGGTAATGGAGTATTGAATGAGAAGGAAGTGTATGCTGATAAATTTGGAATGGCTAGTTTTATGAATGAAAATGAGGTTTCTGGGAAGGATAGTGATCTTTTTGCAAACTTTCAGTGAATGATCTTAAGATAGTTGCATGGAACATCAGAGGTCTTGGTACAACCTCTAAACAATCAGAAGTGAGGAATTTAATTTGGAATGGGAAAATCAGTATTTGTGCTATCTTGGAAACACATATGAAGAAAAATAGAATTGATAGTGTATGTGCTAATGTTTTTGGAAGTTGGCAATGGTAGAGCAATGTTCATTTAAGTACAAAAGGATGCAGAATTGTTGTGGGTTGGGATGGCAGTAATGTGAGATGCTCGCTCATTCATGCTACAGCTCAAGCCATGTTGTTTTTTTGTTGAAGTCCTAAGTACTCATCAAGTGATGTACTGCACTTTCATATATGCATCCAATAGAGGAAAAGATAGAAGGGAGCTTTGGCAAGATTTAAGTTTGTTTAAAAGAATTATAGGGCAGGTGCCATGGGCTATCATGGGTGATGTAAATGTGTGTTTGAACCTTAATGATCATTCTGAAGGAATTTCACACTATACCCAAGATATGGTTGAATTTCAGGATTGTATAAATGATATTGAGATGGAGGATATTAATAGCTCAGGATTGCATTATACTTGGACTAAAAGCCTTCTAAACCCTGGTAATACTGTTTTGAAGAAGATTGATAGAGTTATGGGAAATTGCAACTTGTTCTCTCAACATAACAATGCTAATGCAGTCTTCTTACCCTATGGTATATCTGATCATAGTCCTGCAATTCTTATTATTCCTCAAGCCATGATCAGGAAAAAAAAATCTTTCAGATTTGCAAATTATGTGACTGATAAAGATGAATTTCAAGCTTTGGTGGAAGAGAAGTGGAACATTGATATTCAAGGTCATGCCATGTTCAGACTGGTTAAAAAGTTAAAAGCTCTTAAGCCTCATCTTAACAAGCTCAATTGGAAAAATGGAAATTTATTTGAAAGAGTTATTGCTCTAAAAAGTAAGCTTTCAGAAGTTCAAATGAAGATTGATCAAGATCCAGTTAAAAAAAGTCTCGGAAGTGAAGAATGTGAGATTTTAAAAGAATACAAAGAGGTTGTGGCTGATGAAGAAAAGTTGTTAAGACAAAAAGCAAAAGTCACTTGGCTCAATGAAGGGGATAAAAACTCAGCTTATTTTCACAAAGTTTTAAAAGGAAGAACTAATAAAAGCAGAATCATGTCTATATGTGGGGAAGATGGGACTAGATATGAGTATAAGGATGTGGCTGATCAGTTTGTGAAACATTTTGAAGGCTTCTTAGGAATTAGCCCTGATGTTAGCAGCTTTGATGATGAGCATGATTGCATTTTTTCAAAAAAAGTTCCTGATGATGAAGCTGTCTTGATGCTAAGAGAGATTACTGATGTTGAAATTAAAATGGCTTTTTTTGACATTGATGATGATAAAGCTCCAGGGCCTGATGGCTTCACTTTTAAATTCTTCAAAAAAGCCTGGAATACTGTTAAGAAGGAGTTTTGTGATGCTATAAAGGAGTTCTTTATGTCAGGGAAATTACTTGGGGAAGTCAATGCTACTCTAATTGCTCTGGTGCCTAAATCTAATACCCCTAAAAAAGTATCTGATTTCAGACCTATAGCATGTTGTAATGTCATTTACAAATGCATTAGCAAGGTCCTCACTAACAGGATTAAAAATGCTTTAAGCCATGTGGTTGAAGAGTATCAGAGTGCTTTCATTCTAGGAAGAGCTATTACTGATAACATTCTTTTAACTCAAGAACTTCTCAAAGGTTATAGCTGCATCAATGGTCCTAAAAGAGTGGCTTTCAAAATTGACATTCAAAAAGCATATGATACTGTCAACTGGAAATTTATTGAAGTGATCATGCTCAAGTTTGGCTTTCCTAAACAAATGGTTGACTGGATCATGACATGCATCACTAATACTAAATTTTCTATCTGTGTTAATGGAGAAAGGCATGGCTATTTTAATGGTGGCAGAGGGTTGAGACAAGGAGATCTAATTTCTCTATATATCTTCACTCTGGTCATGGAAATGTTAAACTTGATTGTTAAGGATGAAATCAGGAAAAATAGGAACTTCAAGTACCACTTTGGATGCAGACAATTAAAGATTACCCATCTTTGCTTTGCTGATGATCTAATCATGTTGTGCCATGGTGGAGTGGATTCTGTTTATACCCTCAAAGCTGCTATAAACAAGTTTAGTTCTGTTTCAGGTCTATTTCCTAATTTAGGGAAGTGTACAATGTTCTGTGGCAGTCTTGATGAGGATACAATAAAGGATATAAGTGTCATCATGCCTTTTAAAGTTGGTAAGCTCCCTGTAAGGTATCTAGGTGTTCCTTTGGTGACCAAGAAAATAGGAGTTGCTGACTGTAAATTGTTGGTGGACAAAGTGCAGAATAAGCTGAATGATTGGAAAAATAAAAGTCTGTCATATGCTGGAAGAGCCCAATTGATTGCGTCTGTCCTTTCTTCTATGCAATTATATTGGGGTTCTGTGTTCTTACTTCCTAAGTCTGTGATTAATGAGATTGAGGCTTTGTTCAAAAAAAATTTATGGAACAGTGGCAATAGCTGCAATGGTAAGGCTAGAGTTGCTTGGAAAGATGTATGCAAGCCTAAAGATCAAGGTGGTTTGGGTTTTAAGTCATTGGAATTGTGGAATAAAACATTACTTTCTAAACATCTCTGGAATGTGGCTGCTAGAAAAGAATCTCTATGGTTCAAATGGATTAATGTGGTCAAACTCAAAAACAGAAGTGTTTGGGATGTAATGCCTGATAAGAAGGATAGTTGGTTTTGGAAATGTATTTTAAGTCTAAGAGACTGGTTGGGAAAGCAATTGAGATTTCAGATTGGGAATGGCAAAATAATAAATGTATGGCATGATAAGTGGCATGGTGAAGTCCCATTATCAACCTTTATCAGTAAAAAAGAAGTCTTTTATGCTGGATTGCAAGATGACTCTTCATTAGCAGATGTGATTGATAATGCTGGATGGAAATGGCCAGTACATTGGTGTAATAAGTTCCCTTATCTAAATAGTATCTCTATCCCTGTGCTGAAAGATTATCCAGATAAAGCTGTGTGGGTGGACAATAATGGCAATGAAAAGAAGTATTCTATTAGTATAGTTTGGAAAGATGTGAGGGGAGATATTAGCCAAGTATGCTGGAGGAATCTTGTTTGGTACACTCAGTGTGTTCCTAAACATGCTTTTATCTTATGGTTGGCTATAAAGCAAAAATTATGTGCTCAAGATAAACTACAAAAGTGGTACCCAAATAGACTATATGAATGCAGTTTATGTGGTAAAGAAGCAGACTCCCATGATCGTCTGTTCTTCAAATGTGGGTATGCAATGCAGATTTGGAAGCTAATTTGCAAGATTGCCAGAATTCAGTCTGTTGATAGCACTTGGGAAGGAATTATAAGCAAACTTAGTTCTGAAACTACTGGAAGGGGTATTTGGGAGATCACAAAAAAGCTAAGTATTGCTGCTACAATCTATTACCTTTGGAATGAAAGGAATAGTAGACTGTTTACTAACCAGCATAGAAGTACTGATGAAGTTTTCAATGTCATTTGTGATGAAGTCAGAGCCAAGATGGTGTCATTAAGAGTTAAACAAACTGTTAATGTGACAAGTGTTGAGAATATCTGGAATGTCAAGTTTATCAAGAAGTGCTGAGATTATTGTAGAGGGTCAAAGGGTTGATTTGATAGTGATATTTTTGAGAAATTCAGAGGGGCATATTATGTTTTCTGCTTCCATTTTCAGTTCATTACAATGTGATACCTTATATCTTGGAGTTCTTACTGGTATGGTTGTTCCTATGGTAGTCCCTTAGAAAGTTCAATTTGGCCTTGGGAGGAGATTGAGCAGTCTAAGTTTTGGCTATATAGGGAGGCATATCTGGTTAGAATGTACCATAAAGTAGGGTCCCCATTGTGAAGGGTAAATGAACTAGGAGGATGGTGTATGTTGAATGGAATAGAGAGGTGTGAAAGATGAACCTTCTTGGTCCATTCAATACACCATCATAGGAGGAAATGGTTGGCCATCATGAAGGGAGAGTGTTCCCACTCATCTGAAGCCTTCCATTGAGAGGGAAATGTAGGATGTTTGGCAGAGCCCCCTCCCCATGGATGGGTTATGGATGCCTAGTGATGCCACTCTCTACCTCTACCTTTTCTGATGTGGTTGATGGTTGAGTAGCTTGGTAGAGTAGAGTTGTGGAAATGTAGCTAGATGGTGGTGCTATTAATAAAAGGTGAATTTGGTTCATAAAATGGTTGTGTTGATGCGGTGGAGATTTATGCTGTATTGGTAAAGCAGAGGTTAGTATGTCGGACATCGACTATGTGCGATATCGGATAAAGGATTGTTCGGTTTGTATATGACCGGTGTATTTTTGTCATTACGTATCGAGTTTTGGGAGTTGTCCAAAATCTTATCTCTTATTCTTATGATGTAATGTTTGGAGTTTAATATAATTGTTTCATCTTTGCACCAAAAAATAATAATAATTAAGGTTTAATGCTAAGATGGCGTGTCAAAAACTTGTTGATGCGGCTTTGAGGAGGGTTTTTTACGTGACTGTTGGGATATGAAAGTGCTGAAGAATGTTAAAGTACTGAAGATTGACAAAGTACTGGAAAAAGTCAAAGTACTGCTAAAGAAGAAATCAAAGTACTGCAAAGCTAAAGAACTGTTATATTTGTTTATGGAAAGCTTTGTTTATTCTAGAATATTCTTTGTTTAGATTACTTGTCGTACAAGGATACAAATTGTAAACCAACTAGGGTTATCCTTAAGCCTATAAAAGGACCCCTAGATTGGCATTAGAGATATGAGTTTTAGAATCCTAAAGTACGATTATTATTAGAGTTTTAGAGTTGTTAAAGAGTCTGCATAACAAGCAGATTTAGAGTTATTAATAAAAGTTAAAGTTATATTCTTCTTAGATTTGTTAAGTAAATTCCGAGTACTTAATAAAGATTACTCAGTGTTTCATTGTTAATAATTTAGGATTTATCCGAGGTTATTAAACCTTAACAAGCTATTTAAGTTAGTTTGGTTAGAGTACATCGATCCAACAAGTGGTATCAGAGCTTGTGTGGAAACTCTGACTAAGAAGAAACCCTAAAACCTAGTTAACAAAACCTAAAGATGTCGATCAAGTCGTTCCACCACCATCCATTACTTCACTAAGGATACCTATCATCAAGAAGGAGAGTACGACCTATGGAGCATGAAGATGAGGCAAGACATTGCAATTCTGAGACCATGCAATTGTGGAATGTAATTGTCAATGGTAATGAAGTTGTTCTGTAACCTATTGATATTCTGGACAACCCAAAGCACCTAAAGCGGTCTTACCAAGAGCAACTATAAGGAATCAAGAGAAGGCACTCAACATTCTCTTGTCTCGCCATTCCGATGGTCATCTACTCAAGTTCCATGATGCTAAAGATGCAAAACAACTCGGGTCGCTCTCAAGACAAGGTTTGAGGTAATGATGCTTCCAAAAGATACACAAAAATCTGTTGAGCGACAATTTAAAACATTCATCGTTGGAGAAGAGAAGGCCTTGATGTGCTTATGATGATTCCAAAACCTTCTCGATATCTTTGGAGCTATACAAAGCAGAGGTTTCAGTTGAAGATGCTAATCTTAAGTTCTTAAGGAGTTTGCCATCGACATGGCATGTGATTGCTACAATGATTAGAGGACAACCTGGTTTGGATGTTATGAACTTTGATGATCTCTACAATCATCTGAAGGTGTATGAACATGAGATGAATGGCCAAACTAGTTCCAAATCTCACAATATTGCCCTTTTGTCATCTGAAAAGAGAGGGTGCTTCCACCAAAATCCGCTTCTCCTACTCAAAATCTTGTTGCTCAAAGTAATGTTTCCTATTCTACCCCACCGATTAGCAAGCCCCACCAACCATCCACTCGGATGAAGTTGTATGCTCTTTCTTTGCACGACAAGCTTAGTCACACTGTCACTTATGAAGAAGATCTCTCACAGTTGAAGAGGATTCTCTGGAAGAAATTGATATCGGTGGCAAGTTGCTATGATCCTTGCAAGGATCAAGAAGATAGGAAGAAGGCAGGAAAAAGCATTGACTTCAAACCAAAGCAGGTATTACTTTTGACAAATCCAAAATTGAATGCTTCAATTGTCAAAAGATGGACACTTTGCAAGGAGTGAAGGTTTGCTAAATATCAAGCAAGCAGGATGATCGAGAAACCAAAGCTAGAGCTCAAAAATTCCTATTACGAAACAAAAGCTTTGGTTGCTCAAGAGAGTTTATCGAGGTTGATTGAGTCTTGAGTTTGATGATGAAACAAGAACCTATTGTATGGTAGGCGTGGAGGATTACGTGGAAGAGTTTGACCGAGCACAACTTTCGATGAGGAACCCGGACATGTCGCTATGGATTCTAAAGATGGTTATGGAATCTTTGATGGAGCATGGAGAGTGAAGATGATCTGTTCTACTTGCTATGATGGCTACTTCACCAAGCTCAACTCCTATCTACGAGGTATGCTCAAACTGTCATGACTTTTATCAAAAATACTTAATAGTTATGTGATTGAAAGAGATAAGCGTATAAAGGCTAGGTTCGAGGTAAAAAGTTATCAAATAACCTTAGAATCTATGGAAGTTAAAATTATAACACATGAAACTAATGAAATGGCTTGGCGGAAAAGTATGAACAACAGGATTATCGTTAAAATTAAGTGAATGGAAGTTAAATTGTAAGATTTACGAAATTGAAAACCGACTAAGAGAGAGATGAATTGTTAGCAAAGTTTGATGCATGGAAAGAATCGGTATTTCTCATATTTCTTATGTTCAAAAACAAAGAAGAGCTTACAATAGGATGGTCTAGGTTTTGGTATGGATTTCAGTGAGTGTAGAAGAAAACCCACCTAGTGATAAGGATGACCTTGATTTTGAGGATATAACCACTAGTGATGATGAGCTTATTAACTATGTTGACACATCTAGTAATGAGGAATCATTTAGTGAACCACCTCGAGAATATAAGAAAGACAAGGGTTATCATCTCGTCCCACATCCCACCGGTAGTCATCAACCCACAAGACCGATGTTTCTCGTTTGGTGTAGACAACCTAGAATTTAGAAAGAAGCTTATTGGTCAATCTAGGCACGAAACCCAACAGAAGCAGTTGAGACACCTAAGGTAGATGATGCTAAAAGTCAGCAGTACTTTCACCTCAAAGTACTGCTACACCTCAAAGTATTGCTACACCTTTAGCAGTACCTTTAAGAAAACCTTTTCACAATCATGCTAAACCTTTTTGGGATAATTTTGGTCAAAACAATTTTAATCATTCACCTACAAATCAGGATAGGTTTGTTAATACACATAGAAGAAAAAATTTTGGGATTACAGAACAAAAACTATGTTTCGTTTGTTTTAGTCCTGATCATTTGACTAAGGACTGTGACTTACATTCATAATACCTAAGTAAGTTCTCCAAGAAGTAATCATCAACCAAAACCAATGGAGTCTAGACCGACTTGGAATCATTCACATAGGGTTAACCATAGAAACTTCTCACCGGACTATAGGCACCTCACTAGAAGACCTTTTCAAAACCACCGGTACCTTCAAACGCTTTCCAAGGTCTTGTTAAGCAAAATCTGAAGACTTTTTCAAAGTCTCGCTCGATTCACCAAATACCTCTTGGAATAGGAACCCTAGGAGATCTAATTACTATCAATCTAGAAGGCGTTACAACCCAAGAAAGTAGCTAGATCAAGGGACTCTACACCTTAAGTTAAAACTAAATGGGTTAAGAAGGAAATCGATGATGAACAAACAATACTTTCAACAAGTCTTGGTGAAACAGATATTTTGATAAAGATGATTTTGTGGTAAAAGAAAAGGAGATTTTGTTGAAAAGAAAGTTTTCTTGAAAATCCACCACAAGTTTTAAAACAAAAGATAATGCTTGATTACATCTACAAAAGCGTGAAGATTACATACTCAAGGTATTTGAGTATGTTACTCCTAAGGGAACACAAGTCGAGAATGGCTTGGGTTCCTAAAAGACACTAACTTTGTATCTTTGTGCGGGGCAACCCGGAGGAGGAGCTTAAAGATCATCTAATTGTGGATAGTGGTTGCTCGGAAGCATGATATGAGACAAGGAGATTCAGCCGATTTTAGATCTATTTGTGGAGGAAGAGTTGCATTTGGGAATGATCCCAATGGAGGAAGAATCCTTTGGAAAAGAAACCATCAAAGCAGGCGTATAGATTTTGAGAATGTTAGATATGTGAAGGAGCTTAAGTTCAACTTATTATCGTCTCTCAAATCCGTGATAAAAGCATCTGTGTTATTCAGCGACACGAATGTCTCATCCTTTCCTCCGAATTCAAGCTCGTTGATGATAACTTGGTAGTACTTAGAGTACAAGAACCAATGATGTGTACAGTCTGGATATGAAGAGTCTTCACTCTTCTGGGAGAGCTACATGTTTAGTGGCAAAAGCAACATCTGAAAAATCACATCAGTGGCATAGACGATTGGGCCATGTGAATTTCAAGAATATCAACAAACTGGTCAAAGGGAATTTAGTTAGAGGTTTACCTTCAAAGACTTACAAGAATGATCACTCCTATTTGGCATGCAAGAAGGGTAAACAACACAAAGCTTCATGCAAGAAGCTTGAGGAAAGAACAGTTAGAGAACCTTTGGAGCTGTTACACATGGATTTGTTTGGACCTGTTTCAATTGCAAGTCTAAACAAGAAAAAGTACTGCTTGGTTGTGACAGATGATTGCAGTAGATTTAGTTGGGTATTTTTCTTGGGATTTAAAGATGATACTTTTGATGCTATTCATAATCTCATAATAGCACTTGAAAACCAATTAAGACTCAAGGTTAGAGGTATTAGATGTGATAATGGAACTGAATTTAAGAACAAGCTTATGGATGAGTTTTGTGCCAACGAAGGGATCAAGAGGGAGTTCAGCATTGCAAGAACACCACAGTAGAATGGTGTTGCGAGAGAGAAAGAATAGGACTTTGATTGAAGCGGCCCGAACTATGCTAGCGATTCACAATTACCTATTCAATTATGGGTCAAGTCATTGTAATCTTGCTTGCTATGTGTATGAGTATCGGTCACAAAACCTCGATGAAGATACCTTATGAGTTCTTGATGGGAATTAAACCCAACATACGATTTACGAATCCTTTTGGATGCCCTCTCACTATTCTCAACACCATTGATAATTTGGGCAAATTTGATGGCAAGTCAAGACGGTTATCTATTAGGGTATTGCACCAACAACAAAGGCTTTAGAGTGTACAATGAGTCACCAAGAAGGTTCAAGATCGTCTTCATGTTGAGTTTTAGAAGATCAAGAAAATCGAAGGGTAAAGGTCCTGATTGGATGTTTGATCTTGACGTTTTGACTCCTTTTATGAACTATGTACCTGTTAGAGAAGAAAATCAACCTGTACACAATGGAGAAGATTTACAGTATGTTGTATATGGAGTCCATATTAGACCTGATGTTGTTCCTGATGAAGAACCACTACCTGTTGATCCAAAGCAAAGTACAAATGAACCAAAATCCTCCCTATCTGCTGAGGATCAAACCATTCAAGATGAACTTAATCAGATGCTTTTTCAAGATGTAATAGCACATTCTTATGATGATGAACAAAGAAGAGCTTATGAGGAAACAAAGAAAAGAACAAGACTACGAGTTCACTCACAACTTTGGGTGACAAGCTTTGATCAAATCATCTTGCACTGATAACAAAGACTTTGGATGATTTGGATGATCCAACCATGCCTGGTTTAGAAGATACTGATGATGAGTTTGAAGATGAAGGTATTTTCTCAGATCCCAATGAAGATGCTGATTTCACTAATTTGGATGATAATTATGAAGTTCCACAGACTCCTATCTTAAGAATTCATAAGAATCATCCTTCTGATCAAATCATTGGTCCTTCTACTTCTGGGATAATGACAAGAAACAAAGCTAAGGGCTTTTCTACACCACATAATGCTTTGCTTAGCTTTGTTTATAAACAAAAAAGGTTAAATCATAAGGACCATCAAACATGCCTGTTCACTTGCTTTATCTCTCAAGAAGAACCCAAAAAAATAGCTCAGGCATTAACTAAGGAGAGTTAGGTTGAAGCTATGCAAGAAGAACTTCTTCAATTTCAACTTTAAGAAGTTTGGGTATTATGTGATCTACCTGATGGAAAGAAGGTAATTGGTACAAGATGGGTGTTCGAGTCAGAGAGATGAAAGAGGGAATGTCATCAAGAATAAGGCAAGGTTAGTAGCTCAAGGCTCTGAGACAAGAAGAAGGAGTGGATTATGATGAAGTATTTGCTCTGTAGCAAGGATTGAAGCAATTCGAATCTTCCTTGCTTTTGCATCCTATATGGGATTTCAGGTTTATCAAATGGATGTAAAGAGTGCCTTTTTATATGCCAAGATCACAGAGGAGGTGTATGTTAAACAACCTCCTGGTTTTGAAGATCCTGCTCATCCTAACAAAGTCTACAAGGTGGTTAAGGCTCTTTATGGCCTTCATCAAGCTCCTAGAGCTTGGTATGAGAGGCTCTCTACCTTCTTATTGCAACATGGTTACAGGAGAGGAGCTATAGACAAGACTTTGTTTATCAAGAGAGACAAGAAGGATATCATGTTGGTTCAAGTGTATGTTGATGATATCATATTTGGAGCTACCAAACAGTCCATGGTTAAGGAGTTTGAGAAGCTGATGCAGAATGAATTTCAAATGAGTTCAATGGGTGAGTTAACTTTGTTTTGGGACTTCAAGTTGTTGTCAAGGAGGGTATTTTTATCGGTCAAGACAAGTATGTATCGACATACTTAAGAAGTTCAATTTGATGCTATGAAGCCGTGAACTACACCTATCAAGTCTATCAACTCTTTGGGAAAAGATGAAGATGGACAACTGTTGAAGTCAAGTTATACGGATCAATGATTGGTTGTCTTATGTATCTCATCGCATCTAGGCACGATATCATGTTTCTTTGTTTGTTTATGTGCAAGATATCAAGTCTCACCAAAGGTCTATCATCCGAATGCGGTGAAGAGAATTTTAGTTACTTGAAACAACAACCTAAGTTAGGGTTGTGGTATCCAAAGGATTCACCTTTTCACTTGGAAGCTTTTTGGATAGTGATTATGCGGTGACAACTATGACGAGAAGATCAACCACCTGGAGGATGCCAATATCTTGGGAGAAGATTAGTCTCATGGCGTGTCGAAGCAAACAATTGCAAACAACATCCTATCTTGAAGCGAGAATATGTGGTCATTGTAAGTCGTTGTGGACAAGTTTTGTGGATGCAGAATCAACTATTAGATTATGGGTTCAATTTCAAGAATACTCCTATCAATATTGATAATGAGAGTACTATTTGCATCGTGAAGAATCCAGTTTATCACTCCAAGACCAAGTATATTCAGATTCGGTACCACTTCATCAGAGATTGTTATGAGCATAGGCTCATTAATGTTGTCAAGGTGCATACAGATGATAATGTAGCTGACTTACTCACCAAAGGATTTGATGTTTCAAGATTCAATCACTTGGTAGTAAGCATTGGCATGATTAATTACTGAGCTACATTTGAGGGGAGGACTATTTAGTGTAAGTATAGTCCTATGCATTGCTTGGGGGGAGGAAATTCGTGTTTAGTTGCAGTGTTAAAAGGAAACTGGGAAAGTACTGCTTTTTGGTTTTATGAAAGTACTGCTTGGAAAGTACTGCTTTTTGGAAGTACTGCACTCGTGTCGTATCTAAAGTACTGTTCCAACGGTAATATTGAGGGGTAAATACTACTAACGGTAACTTTGTTATTAAGGGCTGTGATTTTTTAAATCTCACCTATAAATAACTACTCTCCGAATTTTCCTCTCATATTGCTACCAAATAATCTTTTCCATATTTCTCTCTCTTTCACCCATATTTTTCATCATATCACTTTCTGTGTACACATATCATCAATGGCAAATCGTAATACAGTTTCAAAGCACAACATGGTGGCGAATTTAGAAAAGACTAAAGCTAATGTTATCTTTCATGATATCATTGATTTTCTCACTGGGTCGCCGATTAGTTATGCACTTTTAGTGGAACCGGATATCATTGAGCCATGGATTCAACAATTTTGGGCAACTGCTAGGGTTCATATGGAGAATGAAGATTTGTATATTCAAGCTACAATTGCTGGGAAGATTGTGAAGGTTACTGAAGTCTCAATTCGTGACGATTTATTATTTAATGATGAACAAGGGGCTGTTCGTTTTGATAAGCAATTGATTTTGGATACGTTCAGCAATATTGGATATGAAGGGTCCTTAACTGCACAAACTTTCAAGAAACCCTTATTCAGTCAACACTGGAAGTATTTAGTTCATGTATTGCTTCATTGTATTAGTGCTAAAAGTACATCATGGGAGCAATTTGGTTCTAACATAGCATCTGCTATTGTGGGATTAGCTACAGATCGAGTTTTCAATTTTTCAAGGCTAATTCTTGATGGAATGTTATCTCATATTTCAAATGGATCAAGATGGTTGATGTATCTAAGATTTATTCAAGTGTTCTTGAATAAGCAACTTACTGATGTGCCAAAGCCTACAAGTCTTTTACCTGTTGTGGTCCAACCAGCCAAGATTTTCACATTTATGACTAGGGAGAGTGATTCATTCACTGGAAGGCACACTCCATTGACTACTTCAATGATGGAGATTGTTCAAGCTATTAAAGATGAGGCTGAAGATAGTGATGAACGAGAAGGTACTGCTTCAGAAGGTACTGCTACACAAGGTACTGCTTCTAAAGGTACTGCTTCTCAAGAGATTGCTTCACAAGAGACTGCTTCACAAGGTACTGCTTCACAAAATATTGATATTAATGAAGGTACTGCAGTTTCTCCCACCTCATCCCACCATACTACTCCTATTCAGACACCAGAACAAGTTCTCTCATCATCTTCTGGAGGAGATACTGTTCCTATCCCACCTGAAAGATTAGTGTTAGATAATTATCTTCTGACAAGGGCGATAGTCGATTGCGTAAATCTTTTGATAAACAAAGCTACTCAGTTAAGAAGTTGAAGCTTAAGTTTAGAAGATTAAATAACTTTGTATGGCCATTGGTTACACATCACGGGTTATGGGTCAAAGTCGAAAAGAAGAAGCGAAGGCATTTGAAGGCGACCACCAAAGGCAAAAGGTTCAATGACATTCTTACGTCCAATTGGGAGGAATTTAGAAGAGAATTTGAAAAAGATCTTGAATTTCATGAAGAAAGGAGAATGAACCTCAAGGTCTTCAAGAGCATGTCAATATTGAAAGTCTTGAGAAAGAAAGGACTAAGGTTCAAAATCGATGATCAAGGTATCAAGATCAAAATCTTGCTTTTCATGGAACCTCTGAGCAAGAATTGATTACTCCAATGTTGTTAGATTTTGAAGAAGAAGCGGTCCTTCAACTGTTTTAGCGAAGAAGAAGCTGGTCCTTCAACTGTCATACCATAAAAGGAAGTGAAACACCCAAACCTATACATACCGCAAGTGATGATGAAACCATTCTTGAGATCTTGCATGATTTATCAAAGCCAAGGGTGTTAGCATTCCAGAGTGCAAGAAGAACAACCAAGAGCTTCTCAATCTACTATAGATCCTAAGGATAAAGGAAAAGGTAAATTGGTAGAGACAAAGAAGAAAAAGAAACCTACTTTAGCACATATAAGGGCTGCTCAAGTTGCTATGAATGAGGAAGCAGCTAGAAAGTTACAAGCTGAATTAAATGCTGAAGTTGTTAATGAAGAGACTATGTATGAAGAAGCAACTAGGAAATTACAAGAAGAATTGAATGCTGAAGCTGCTGTACCATTGAAGTCGCCTATTCCTGTTTCTGCTCTACCAAGAAGACCAAATCTTGCTAAGGAAAGAAATGCAATGATGGCATATTTAAAAAGTCAAGGATATATTGGATTGAACAAGTTGAATTATGTTGAGATGAAAAGTTTGTATGAAGCTGTTAGAGAAGCTTATCAGAAACAAGTTGATAGTATCAAAGACTATAAAGAGGTTGATACTCAGAAAGAAGATAAAAGAAAAGAAAGCTTAAAAAGGAAAAGAATAAGCGAAGTTGAAGATCAACATCATCAAAGAAAGTTGAGTTAAGATCGATATTAATGATGAACCGAGGAATTACTTAAGAATTGTAGAATTTGAGTATTCTAAAGGCGATGCGAGAAAAGATGTAATGTAAGAAGAAGAAAAAGTCTCCAATAACTACTTTTGAAGTTGTAGAATCAAAGGATGGAAATTATCGATGTTTCATAGAAGATGAAAGCTTCAGAACGTTTAATATGCTATGGGATTTATTGCACGTAATAGATAGAGAGGATTTATTTCATCTATATCATTTGGTGCGAGAATACTGAACACATTCCATCGTAAGGAGTTGGTTTAGTCTTGCTTGGGGATCTCACAACTATTTGGGGGCGAAGAACAAAGCACCGCCGAGATTTGGAAGAACCAAGAAGATTGGGAGATTATCAGCTGGAGATTCTTTGAAGAATCTGGAGTACATGTTCTAGAATTAGAAGATGGGACTATGATTCACATGCTAGCAGATAGAAGATATCCACTTACAGCAGATCTCATGAGAAGAATGCTAGAGCATGGAATGAAAGTTGAAGAAGATAATGAAATTGCTCTTATGATCATCAAATTGTTTATCAGATGGACTACTATGGCTGATGATGATGAATAACTGGTATGCATTTTAATTGAATAAATTCTTTTTGAAATATCAGTACTTTATTCAAAGTACTACTGATCAAACAGTACTTTCATCAAAGTACTGCTTGCAGTTTTAAACCAGTTAATGATTTTAAAAAAAACTTTTGTTAAGTGATAAATGTTTTGAAACAAAGGTTAAAAGAAATAAATGGTTTTTGAGATGGTAACACCAATAGGTTATCAATCCACCATGGTTACAAAAGGATTGGCTAATCCATGAGCAAACGGCTCTGGTAAAGATATCTCAAATCCGTTTTATAGTTGACAACTTGCTAATAAGTTGGATTGTAATCAACTCACCATATCAGTAAATGTGAAGAGTTGGCTAGCCCACAAGAAAATGGCTTGTGGTAAAGGCTGTGGAAAAACCATTATTTGGTAATTAGTTCACTATAGATAGCAGAACTAACTAGTCCAAAAGGGTACAGCTTTACAAATTGTAAACCGACTAGGGTTATCCTTAAGCCTATAAAAGGACCCCTAGATTGGCATTAGAGATATGAGTTTTAGAATCCTAAAGTACGATTATTATTAGAGTTTTAGAGTTGTTAAAGAGTCCGCATAACAAGCAGATGTAGAGTTATTAATAAAAGTTAAAGTCATATTCTTCTTTGATTTGTTAAGTAAATTCCGCGTACTTAATAAAGATTACTCAGTGTTTCGTTGTTAATAATTTAGGATTTATCCGAGGTATTAAACCTTAACAAGCTATTTAAGTTAGTTTGGTTAGAGTACATCGATCCAACAGTGACATGGGGTGATATGCTAATTTTATGTAACACTGTTTTATATAAAGAGACGAGCTAAGGCCAATCAAGGATTTCTTGTTTAGAAAACTTCTAATAATGTGTAAGAAAGTAAGTATTTTAATAATGTTGGGTGGTCGGAACCACATTGGTGACCAACTTGTATTTGGCTTTTTAAGTGGGTATTTTTTTTTTTTTTTTTGAGATATTAGGTTTAAACCTTGGAGAGAAAATTAATTTTATATGATTACGAAAGTTCTTCTGCGATAACTCTGAGCTATCTAAAACGGTAATCGCTTTCAGATTAATTGGCTCGCAATGTCGAATCGAAAAAAAAATGTTAGATGGTGGGGACTTCTTACAACAATGACATACAAAACCACAAGTTAATTTTTTGATGTAGAATTTCTTCATTGTGAAAAAAATTCACAACTCCATCATTCCAAGGTTTTCATTTGTCTTCCAAACTTAACACCTAGTATGTAAAAAATTATTATTTCAAGTAATATTATTGACTTGATTTTCTATGATTGTGATGAATTTTTTACTCTTTATTATAGGCAGGTGACAAAAGAAAAATATGATCGACAAATTAAATATAACGCAGGGTGATACATTTAAATTAATTTGGTTTTGATCAAAGGTATAGTTATACTTATACACATGACAATCTTGAGTTAACTAATAGATTAAAATTCAGTTGATTAGTTACGGATGAACACATAAGATGAGTAAGAATCAAATAAGAAATAAAATTAAAATGAGAAGGGTGAGATGAAATAACAATCGCACATTTTAGATGCACCTACAAATATAGATGCATCTCTCCTTAAATTTCTCTCCCTGAATTGAAATATGTGGCTAAAATTTCTTCTCATTCTTCTCATTTCATCTTTTTTTCTCACTAGATCTCTTCCCCACATAAGATAAGTAAAACACGAAAACATAGCTAGCTAAAAAAGAAAAATACTTGAAAGGTCCAAATTTGTTTCATGGTTCACGTACAATCGCATCTCACGCATGCACAAAATCACCATAGCTTTTTCTAAAAGGTTATCCCGGTAAAATATAAGATCATCATAGTTTAACCAGTTTAAAATGGTTCATGGTCCCATTTGCAATTTCAACTGATCATTTGAATCTACCAATTCCAAAAAAATGACAGTTTTGTATGTTTTTATTTCAAAATATTATCATACAAACTTTGCTTATATTAAATATCAATGCTACACTGCTACATGCCAGTTTTGCATGTTTCTGTTTTGAATAATGATCGAAAATGTCAAATTGTACATGTGTATCGTCTTTTTAGCCTATGTAAAAAAATTACCAATTAACTTATACAGTGTAGCAAACTTACTAAGGTGGTGTTTGTTTTTCATAAAAAGCTCTTATCACCGTTGTCTGAACAGATTCGACGCGGTCGACATTTTGGTCGTTCGCACCGTTTGTTTTCGTTCCGCTCGCGTTCGAGGCGCATAATATCTTAATGGCCTAAATTTGAGAGGGTGTACGAACGCTCTTTGCCTCTTCACGACACAAAAAATAAAAAAAATAGTACGAGCAAGCAAATGTGCGGTTCAAACACGAGTTTTTTTAGATTCGGACGCGGTCGATTGAGACATTTACGCCAGTTGATTCGGATGTGCGGTTCGGGTTCGATTGAGCTTTAAAAACAAACACCACCTAACTTAGACACTGTCAACTCCAGAACTCATACAAACAAACTAAAAAAAAAATAACACGAAATCGAACTTTACACCACACAAGCACAAATGAAACATTAGGCAAACTAGACGTCAAATAAAAGAATACAAATTACACAACATTATACTGTATGTTACGTAAGATTCATACATTAAATAAAACAATTAAGGTAAATTTTTCTCTACACGCAAATCTAATATAGCAATAAAATATGTTGTTATGTACATTATAATTCACATTTATTTACTTTTGCTGCAAGATTTAATGAAGTAAATAAATAAATATAATACAAATAATAAAAAACAAGTTGTTAATTCTAACAATTTTGTTACTTTTTGTTTCCAGATGAAGTACTACATCAACTTACAATAACACAATGTTGATTACTTCAAACATTTTGTCACGAAATCACTTCGAAATTTTCTTCATTTTTCTTTAAACAAATGTCAATAAAATAACATCTAAAACTCGCGATTCTTTCATAATCAAGATTCAAGAAAACCCGTCATTTTTAAAACGGAGTTTCTCATTTCGCTCAAATCTCTTCCTTTTAATGTCCTTCCAAATCCTGAACAAACCGAAAACGCCATTTTTTCTTGTAGCCGTCTTCGTACTATCAAATGAGGTGGCACCATTTCTTGATCACCTTCATCCTCATATTCAAATAAACTCGGCTCAATATATTTAAACAAAGCCATGTTCACGGGTATATTAACAGCCACGGGCTTTGTTTTCGTGTCCTTCTTCTCAACTTTTTTTCTTTTCGCTCTTCTTGATTCATTCTTATCAAAATTATTATCATCTTTCTTGTCAAAGTTTTTGACGTTGCTGCCGGAGAACATAACGTCAGATTCTTGAAATTCTTCTTCTGTCATTTCTATTGGAATAATAGAGTAATAATTTGAAGAGTTTGAAATGATGTGAATGATGGATTTGAGTATATATAGGAGATGGAAATGGAATCGTAGTGAGTACTCTAATCATTCTTTGTTGTGGGCCCGGGATTCTCTCTCTCTAAAAGTCTTGGTTTTTCTCTCTCTACAAGTTATTAAGCTGCCTAAATTGTACAGCTTACTTGTGGCTCACGTAACTATGTACAAGTAGGCTTTGCATGGTGTACATTATAAGTCATGTACATGTTCGATGATTTACGTTGCCAAGCTAGGTTATGTTCACATTTTGTCCTTTCTAGCTATTTATCTTGTTTTTAGCTATTTCTTCTTGGATTTAAGAGCACTCCCATCCATAACACCATAACACCAATAACATTTGTCGCGTCGCCGCCACATCGCCTTTTAACATTTAACATTAACATCCCCAAAAACACTCTCATCCATAACATCCTAATAACACCATAACACCAATAATATTTCATATTTTCAATTTCAATCACTAAACTAAAACAAACACTTCATTTATTAAACTAAAACAAACGTTTCATTAAAACAAAAACATATTACAATCTGAGACTAAAAAAAAATACAACGAAATAAAAAAAAAAAATACAACAAAATAAAAAAAATAAAAAAAAATACAACGAAAAAAAAATATATATATATATATATATACTCACGAGGTTTCAAGTTATATTTTGCGATGATTCGATCTTTTTCGTCATTGATCCACTGCACGACCATTGGATCTTGCCCGTCAGTAGGCGTCATCAAAAACTTGATCTCTTCCAACCGGGTTATTGTGAGCTCTTTTTCTGCGTGGCCGACATCTGCCGCCGGAGACTTCTCATTTCATACGAAACTCATTTGCCATAGTTTCGGTGAAATAAGTCGACGAGCTCGTTCCTCGGTCTTGTTCCCCGATTACTTGTTGTAGTCTCGGATCGTGCTTTCTTGGTAGCACGTTTCTTTCCCGTGGGCGTGGTTGTTCATCACTACCAAACAAAGCCTCGTTTGTTTGGCTTGGGACTTCACGGTTAAATCAACCGGTTCGGCATCTCTCATTTCTTATAATGACGCAAAACATCCCAAGCGTCATCCAGACCAAACAGTGCTCCTCTGTTTTCCTCACGATACCATTGCTTTGCCCGTTTCATCACATCCACCTCACTTTCACCGCTTTGTTGCTCTCGTTGCGCACGTACGTAACAAGAGTTGAACTTTGTGCATATCCTGTTCAACGATGTCCATTTGCTTGACATCATGTCCTTGGTGCGCCGTTGAAAGTTGAGTCTATTGAACTCATTTCTGACCCGATACCAAAACGTATCTCTACGTTGGCACTTTCCAACTTTTGGATCCTCAAAACGACTATGTAACACCTTGCAAGTAATGCTTCCTCCTTTGAATTCCAACGATTGGGAACGACAACCTCCTCATCAGAATCAATTGGTTCGGGCTTGGGGTCTTTGGATTTTTTGGATTTTCGCTTAATACAACCTTTTCCTTTTTTTGGTGGAGATGTGGGTGTCTCAGCAACATCTTGTGTTTCAGTTTGTGATTGTTGTGACTGTTGTGTGAATTGAAGGTTTTAAAGTTGGAGTTTAAGGTGTTTTGTTGGTTTTGTTGTTGCCAAAACAGTAATGTTTGTTGTTGTTTCCACATTTCTTGGCTTGATAAGCCTAGTGGGTTGGGGTTTGAAGATGAACCAACGTTCGGGTTAGATGAACCAGCGTTCGGATTCCACCCGTCATTGAGAAGATTGAAGAAAGTATCGTCGTTGCCTCCGACATTTTTTTTTTGCGATTAATTGAAGTTGATAGATTAAGAGTATTGAGAGGATTTAGAAGTGGAAGTGTGAATAAAAATGGTGTTTTGATTGTGTATTTATAGTGGTAAAAAGGTTTTGAATTTTTTTTTTTTTTTTTTTTTTTTTTATCAATTCTAGCCGTTAGGGACTAAAAATGATTTTTTTTTAAATTAACGGCTAGTAGCCGTTAGAGGGACTAGTTTTGAAAAAAAATTTGATTTTTTTTTTTCGCCTTTAAGCGTTAAGGGGATAATTTGGGGAGTAACGCCGTGACGCAAACACACTTCCAAGGGTATTAACGGGCTAACGCCGTTATTTTTGGCTATAACGCCGTTTCGGCGTTAACGATGGAACTGCTCTAACAATTTGATACGTTATAAATAAATAGACCGTAATCCTAAAGTTACATGTGCCAATCTAGAAGTAATAGCAAAATATATATCTTGGTAACATTGCATGCAATGGACAACTTATGATAGAATTAATGTGACAAAGTCCATGCTCATTGTCTTTCATTAAAAATGTATTTAGACATTAAGGGTGCGTTTGGTTCGCAGAATGTTTTTGAAGAAATTGTAATATTTGGAAGGAATTGTAATTCAAAGAATTGGAATGTGTTGGAATTGTACTTGATGAAATCTGTCATTATGTTTGGTTAACTTGCAACGTAATGTAATTGTAAATGATAATAATAATAATAATAATAATAATAATAATAATAATAATAATAATAATAATAATAATAATAAATGTAATAATAACCAAATAGGGATAATTATCGAAAAGTCGTGACTTATCATTATTGTCGTTGCGTGTAGCGACTATTTTTTTTCTCATTGTGACACAAACCGTTTTAGATTGTCTTGTGTATGTATCGGTGACTTGTTTTACCTATTGCAACCGGTCATGTTAACGACCGTTAGTGTTTTATTGCACCGTTAGTCCTTTTAAATCTGCTTTTAACGACCGTTATTATATTATTGCACCGTTAGTCATTTTCGCCGCGTTTTTACATCGCCGTCCGTTTTACACTTTTTCATCCGTTTTTGCACGGTTTCTTCCGTTTTTACACGTTTTCGTCCGTTTTTACACGTTTTTGTTCGTTTTTACATGTTTTCGCACGTTTTTTACACGTTTTCGTTCGTTTTACACGTTTTCGTTCATTTTTATACGTTTTTTTCACGTTTTCGCACGTTTTTTTACACGTTTTCGTCCGTTTTACACGTTTTGTTCGTTTATACACGCTTTTGCACGGTTTTGTCCGTTTTTACACGTTTTCGTCCGTTTTTACACCCTTTTATACGTTTTTTCACCGTTTCGTCCGTTTTTACACGTTTTCGTCCGTTTTTACACGTTTTCGTCCGTTTTTAGACGTTTTTGTTCGTTTTTACACGTTTTTGCACAGTTTCGTTCGTTTTACGTTTTTTCGTTTTACGTTTCGTCCGTTTAGACGCGTTTTACGTTTTGCGGTTTCGTCCGTTTTACGTTTTGTTCGTTTTACGTTTTCGTCCGTTTTACGTTTTTCCTTTTACGTTTCGTCCATTTTAGACGTTTTGTTCGTTTTACACGCGCGCGGTTTCGTCCGTTTTACGTTTTTGTTCGTTTTACGTTTCGTCCGTTTTACACGTTTTTCCTTTTACGTTTCGTCCGTTTTAGGCGTTTTTGTTTTACGTTTACGACGGTTTCATTCGTTTTACGTTTTGTTCGTTTTACGTTTTCGTCCGTTTTACACGGTTTTTGTTTTACGTTTTCGTCCGTTTTACACGTTTTTCGTTTTACGTTTTTGCGGTTTCGTCCGTTTTACACGTGCAAAAAGTGTAAAATGTAAAAACCGTCTAAAAAGGACGAAACGTAAAACAAAAAAAAATGTAAAACGGACGAAAAATGTAAAACGATAAAAGGGACGAAATGTGTAAAAACGAACAAAAAGTGTAAAACGGACGAAACGTAAAACGAAAAACGTAAAACGAATGAAAACGTAGAAACAAAAAAACGTAAAACGGACGAAATGTAAAAACGATAAAAGGGACGAAATGTAAAACGAACAAAAAGTGTAAAGCGGACGAAAACGTAAAACGAAAAACGTGTAAAGCGGATGAAACGTAAAACAAAAAAAAGCGTGTAAAACGGACAAAACGTAAAACGAACAAAACGTGCAAAACGTAAAACGAACAAAAGGTCTAAAAGCGGACGAAACGTAAACACGGACGGCTGTGAAAAAACGTATAAAAGGGTGTAAAAGCAAGAAAACGTAAAAGACAAAACGCAAAACGTAAAACGAAAAACGTGTAAAAAACGTGTAAAGCGGACGGCGTAAAAACGTGCGGCGTGAAAAACGATAAAGATGAGCGGCGTGTAAAGCGAACAAAATGTAAAAGCGTGCGAAACATGTAAAGCGAACAAAACGTAAAAAGCGGAAAACGTAAAAGCGGACGAAAACTTGTAAAACTAAGAAACCGTGCAAAAGCGGATGAAAAAGTGTAAAAGCGGACGGCGATGTAAAAGCGGTGAAAATGACTAACGGTGCAATAATATAATAACGGTCGTTAAAAGCAGACGAAAAGGACTAACGGTGCAATAAAAACACTAACGGTCGTTAACATGACCGGTTGCAATAGGTAAAACAAGTCACCGATACATACATTAGACAATCTAAAAAGGTTTGTGTCACAATGAGAAAAAATAGGTCATTCACGCGAACGATGATAAGTCTTGAGTTTGATGACTTTTTCAATAATTATCGATAATAAAATAATAATAATAATAATAATAATAATAATAATAATAATAATAATAATAATAATACTAATATAATTATATAATAACAATAGTAATAATAATAATAATAATAATAATAATACAATAATAATAATATAATAATAATAAAATAATAATAATAATTAAATCAATAATATAATAATAATAATAATAATAATAATAATAATAATAATAATAAATAATAAATAATAATAATAAAATAATAATAATAATAATAATAATAAATATTGTTATTATATTATTTATATATAATTATTATTATAATAAATATTTATTATATTTTAATAATAAATATTATTATTATTATTATATTATTATTATTATATAAATATTATTATAATAAATATTTATTATTATTATTATTTAATGCTTATATTAAACGAAGGCAGTGGCCGCGCGTTCTTTGGAGTGGTTTGTTAACGCCGTTGTCCAATTAGCCAAACATACATAAATACATAATCAGTTGTTTACTAAGATGCTATTACAACTCGAAGATATCACAATTACTTACATCTTATTAGATTATAGGAGGAATTTTCATTTGCATACTCTTATTTTGGTGCTTACCAAGGGACAAATCCTCACTTTCTATTTGGATTGATCAAATGGTTGAGATTAATCTAAGATTTAATATGTTTAACCTTAATCTTCCAACTATATAAAGCCTTTATTTATTTTTCTTTTTACCATTCGTTATTTTTTACACACACTTTGTATGTGTTTTCCTCTGCTCTCATTTTTTCCCTCCAAAAATTAGTTATCCCGATCCTTAATTACCATTCCAATCATCATCACCGTTCTGATCATCATCACCATCACCATTCCAATCACCATCACCATTCCGATCATTATCTCATCATCACCTCCGGTAAGTAGCAGATTTTGATTTGAATGAACCGTTTGTTTCAGAAGCTTATTTGATTTATATTGTTGTGGTTGATAATGATGTTGAATCACTTGTTAATTATGTGGATCAAGTTGTGTAACAATCCTTCTTATCAAGTTGCACACCAAGTGTTTGATAAAATGTGTGAGTGAAAAATATTTGATAATCTTGTTATATGCTTCTGTAATTTTACTTATTAATTAAGTTGTTAGTTGAATTTATGTTTTTAACAACACTGAAATGCTATTTTATGTCGATTCTTTGTTTTGAATCGCTCTCTATCAGACGTGTGGTATCACCAGTGATATCCGAATTTAATGATATTATAATTTGGTTGTTTTATGTGCTTCTCAAGATACAACCATTGGATGCAGTAGAAGCTCTCATGTCTTGGCATATGCTTATAATGGTGGGCATGGAAGTTTCAATTATGGAAATAAATTAGCTAACCGGAGTTCAGGGTGTTCAGCTCCTGTTTGGCTTGAAACTGGAGATGCGGTCGGTAATGTTTTTCTTATGAAACTTAGTGCTTGTTAAGATAGGTTCTATTAATGTATGCGATGTATGAATGCTTTGACTTTGTCAAGATCACAGTAAATATGTATTATGAGATGCGTGGTGAAGCTCGTGATCGTAATTTATACTTTTTAATACTGAACTAAATTTTCTCTCGAATGATCTTTGCAAAACACGTTGGAAAAGTTTTAGAACCATTCAAGGCCTCTTTCACCTTATTGGACAAGATAAAACACTTTATGATATATTTATTTCCTAGTAAAATGCTTTTGGTTGTTATCCTTGTGGAGGTCGTTGCCTAGGTATTACCTACCTTTACATCTTTGGTCTCGTCTTGAATGGTACAACATAATTGTTATAGTATGCACATATCTTTGTGAGTTCGGTTCCAAATAGGATATTTAATGTACAATTGAAATTGAGAGGGAATCAACTGGGTATAAAAGAGTTACAAATAAACAAAATTCTTGCTTTTGAATTGTAGCTTTGTAGTATCACTTGTGATATTTTGTTTTTTATACGTTTTGATATTTATAGGTTAAACTTTATTATATGTCATGTAAATTATCACTAGTGATATTTCATTGTTATTGTTTTATAATTATTCTTAAATCTTATTTTTTTAAGTTGTTATAATACCTATTTACCGTATGTTTACCTTTGTTTGACTTATTATAGTGTGAAAACACATAAGTCGTTTAATCGGCATGAGTTTATTGACACTCACGGGGATAAGTTTTTGGGTTCACGGGTTTCGGCTAGTACGTTACGGTATTCTCTAGTCATTGCCCACGGGGCGGTGTCCCTGGGCGGCTCCGTTGAAGGTGAATCTGCTGCAATCAAGTGTGATTTTACATTTCTTTTTTTTAAATTTATTTTGTTTGATGTAACACTTGTAATTCATAGCTTTTCAATATTGCTAAAAACTTATGCTCAATAGTTTGGAATGATTTTATGAGGATTTTGTGATTCATACAGAGTTCTTTGTATCCGGTATCACTTGTGATATTCGTTAAAAATGAGGCAATACTTGGTTTTGATTTTGATGTTTATACCACTTATGATATTACATTAAATTTGATGTAACACTTTCTTTGATTTTTAGATATGTCAAGTATTTTATTTTTGTAGTTTTATTTCTTGTTTTTATACATATTTGGTATATGTAATATGCAGTGTTATATCTCTTAGGAGCTAACGTATTCAAACGAATTTCCTTTGGGCACCCTTCCCTATTGCAAACTAAATACTTCTCTTTTACAAATCCATCCCTTAATCTTTTCGAGTAGACTTTCTAATACCAAATCATTCCTCTGAAGCATATCTCATGTACATACTAATGCAATCCTCAACGAATCATAAACACTAAACAAAGCGGTAGCACACTAGCAAAGAACTCTAGGAACCCAAAACCGATCCACCAGGAGTATCAATAAAATCATGATGAATAAAAGAAGGAGGAGTTTTCAAACCACTAGAAGCTGTAAAGAAGGTGATAAAACACAAAGTCAAAAAGCAAAACACAATAACTTCAAAAATAGTATTAAAATATCACTGGCGATACTATACATTACTTGAAATATCACTGGTGATACTATGAATCAAAAATATCACAAGTCACAATATAACAGATGATTCAACAAAAAGACTAAACTGAAACAACAACACATCCAATAAAAAACTAACAACTTATTTAAAAGCAATATAACATCTACATTAATATACTTAAGCACTATCATAACAAAAAACACAAAAACCTATAACTCAGAATTTAGCAACATAAATTTATCACTCATATGTAAAATACCATAATTAATGTTACATCATATTACTTTATCACATGTGATATTAGTAAAAAAAAATAGAAAAAGAAAAGGTTAGAGCCGAAGGCTCATGTTGCTCAAGAAGAAAAAAGTTAAGGTGAAATTGAAGCGCAATACTTGGTTAATATTATGAAGAAATGTTAAGTCGTCGAAGGAGTTGCTGACCAAGCCAAAGCCAAAACCAATATTGCACTTGATATTTCACATTTTAAAATCAATTATCAATTAATTACAAATGACATTTCACATTTTAAATATAAATATCAGTGACATTTTTACATGTGATATAACACTAAGTTAACAGTAGGCATTATAAATATAAAGTACCAGTGACATTTTATTGAATTATCACAAGTGATAAATCGTTAACGTAACATTTTATTGATTTATAACAAGTGACAAAACATTAACTTATCAAAACACATTTTATAATACAATAAACACTAATACTAGTTACATCATCATTATTGCAATCCTCTTTTTCAAAATCATAACCATCATCGTCATCCGTGAAAACCAAACTCAACAGGTGGTGCAGATCTATTCGTCACAGCAAGATGTGTTGCAGCAACATTCCTTCGGTTAGCTCCTGCTGAAAAAGTACATATACTTTATTGATTAATATACGAACTTCTTGTAAAAATAGAAAAGGGTAAAACAATACATGTTTTTATCTTACAATTTACCTTTACTTTTATCAATCTCCGGAGATATAGTTAACAAATTTGCTGATTCCAGAATTGTTAAGGCTTGTATAAGGTCATCAAGTTGATAAATATCGTTTACTACATTTATTCAAAAACAAATTTTCATCTCATAAACTGTTCATCATCACAGGTGATCTACTACCAATAAGCAATCATTACCGATGTTGTATCACAGGTGATATACTACCAATAAGCAGTCATCACAACTGTTGTATCACAGGTGATATAATACCAATAAGCGATCATTACAACAGTTTGTATCACATGTGATATACTACCAATAAGCAATCATTTACAACGGTTTGTATCACATGTAATATACTACCAATAAGCAATCATTACAACCGTTTGTATCACAGGTGATATACTACCAATAAGCACTCGTTTATAACTGTTTGTCTCACATGTGATATACGCAACAAACTAAAAGTATCACAAATCATCACAGTATAATCTATCTGAAAGCAACTAGAATGAATAAAATCACAAAAATATTCATACATATCATAAAAAAAAAGTAAAATTAAAAAATAAGAAGAGTTTTACAAAAGAAAAGTATTTAAATAACAACAAACTAAAAACAATAAATTCATTCCAATTACACATGTGACTTAACTTATCTTCATTATCACAAGTCATTTATTATCTTTATCTCTCCTCTTTCACACACTATGCTGTCAAACACCTCATCTCAAATTGAACAAAAATTTGTTCATCATCAACTCTATATTTTATTTCTTTTAGTTTGTCGTATAACTACTTCGTACCTATTTTATCTTGATATCGGTGGCTGGAAAGTGGTAATCGCGACGGCGTCAGTGCGATAAAGGTCGCCGGAAGGTGGTGGTCACGACGGTGTAAAAAAGGAAACTAGTAAATCAACCGTTTTTTTCCCGGATCGGCTGATTTACTAGTTCCTTGTTCTTTTTTTGTGTTTATTTCGTGATTTGCATGGTCAATTTATGCAAATTTTTGGATTTTTTGGTTGGGATTTTATGTGTAGAGAGAGAGAAAGTTGGTGAGAGTTGGGGAAAGTGAGAAAGTCACATGTGAGAAGAAAAGAGTTAAGATTATATATTTTACAATTTCGGTCCCTCCGTGTTTTTTTTTTCCTTAATTTTTGTCTTTTAGATTAACAGCTCAGATCTGTCCAATGATATGTAGAGAATATTGAGTATTGAAAATAAAGTGACTCTAGATTATAGTATCTCATTTTATTTTTTGGGAGACAAAATAGCTTAAGACGTACTTATCTTATCTATAAACACTAAATCACAATTAAATAATTGAATAGATACAATCCGTAAGATTTTTAACTTACAAAACCAATTAGGCTAGAATCTTGATCACGTACCTCTTCAAAAGTATGGCAATCATAACATCCTAGATTGACCAAAGTAATCAACATGTGCAGTAATTTGTTCCTAGTTATGAAAAAATTACAGTTACGATTCTCTTTTTTTGGAATGTAGGTGGTGTATCTTTGTTTTACCTGCTTGTTCTATTCTTTGTCACTGTATATGTAAGAACTTTCTAGCATCAACAGTGAATGGTTTCTGTGCACATCTATTTATATTACATTGGATGACTTTTGTGTACATCTATAAAGTAATAAAATATATAGCCGACCGTATGTTTGTGTGAGCGATGAAAGTGTGAAACACACTTTAGCCGATAATAGGTTAGCACACTTTTTATTAATGATGGCTTTGTAAAGTTCTCAATGGACCAATAAGAGATTGCCGAATCACATGTGTCACGAATTCCTTATACGGTCACAAAATCGTTATTAGTATATAGTATAATATTTTTTATTATTATATTATGATATTTTTTATTATTTTTTATTATTATATAAATATTATTATAATAATTATTTATTATTATTATATTAATAAATATTAATATTATAATATTTTGTTACTTTATTATTTTATTATTATTTATCAAAATATTATTATAATAAATGTTTATTATTATTATTATTATTATTATTATTATTATTATTATTATATAAATATTATTATTTTAATATTTATATAATAATAATAATTAATAATAATTATTATATAACTATTATTATTTTAATATTTATATAATAGTAGTTATTATTATTATAATAAATATTTATTATTAGTATTATTATTATTATTATATAAATATTATTTTAATATTTTATAATAATAATAATAATAATAATAATAATAATAATAATAATAATATTACAATTACAACGTAATTCAAAACTTTCCATCCAACAACCTATGTAATCTGAATTACTTCCTTTGATGTAATTGTAATGTCTGAATTACAATTACAACACAAACCAAACAGCCTATGTAATGTAATTTGAATTACGAATATCTCCATTCTGCGAACCAAACAGGCTACGTAATGTAATCAAATTACAATTACATCCAATTACGTCGGATTACGGTGAACCAAACACACCCTAAGGTTTCTGAATCCATTGCTTGTCACCCAAATTTATTCTCAAAATCACATCATTTATTTTGTTTAAACTCAACATAGTACATTATTAGTTGTGTTAGAGTTATATGAATAGGATAAAGTTAGCTCAAAAGAAATATAAAAATTATATGATGATGATACTGTTAGAGTTATATGAGCATATATATTAAATTATAACTAGTGCTGCAAAAAAAAAGGCTTATAAAGCTGATTAATCGATACTTAGGCGCTACAAGGTCACTAACATTTTCGATTTATGTAAATCGGTTAAACAACTCGTTCAACCGCTGTCAATGACGGGGTCAATGGTGGTTAAATTTTCCGGGGCCGGAAACCTGCAAATCTTGACGGAAATACCCAAAACTCGCCATAAAATCGTTTTAATAACTTATAACCGCCGTTTATATATGCTTTTTAAAGAAAATCTTGCCAGAAAAACCTAAAACTTGCCGGAAATACCCAAAAGTTGTCGGAAATGCCAATCCGATTAATCATCGATTAATCCTGCCTAAACCGATTACAAGCTACAAGAGAATCGACCGTCCAACTAGCAATTCACAATTTTTGCAACCTTGATTATAACTATCTTTATATGGCTGATGTTGTTTTTTCAATTTTCATAACTATATGATGATGACTTTAGATACATAACCTGTATAAACTACTCCGTATAGAGGATCTGATATAAAGCATTGTCACATGGGTACTTTTTGACATCAAGTAAGGTTGTGGGACCAAATTGCAATATGTCCAATTCCATGTGTTTCACAAGTTTCAGATAGGCCCATTATCGACCAACTAGTCTAGTATAATTGAGCAAATTCATGAGGACCCTTTTACGAGTTTTAAGCAAAGTAACCTCTTTAAGCGGATAAAGTGATCTTGATTTCATGTGCCACAAAAGTTTGTAGTATACATTTTAGCAACAAAATATAAGGTATCTTACGAACATGTTACACTATATTAGAAAGAGTAGCTATGGATATCCTGAAAAAAACACTACTTTATATATAGAAAGCATTCAAACATATCGTAATAGCGATGAGTGTACTGGTTTGGGCTCTAAGAAGGATGTTGTAATTCACCATTGTTGGATGAAGATTATTAAGAGTTGGCATGATTTTAGTATTAAGGACACAATGTGAACTTTTTGTCTGACCATCAACCGGCTCTTGCTTGTTTCTTTCATCTTCCGTGTTGATACGCAACAATGAGAGCAAAAATAACATGATAGATCTGCCAGATGAATAGTATCTAATGTGTGTACAATCAGAGTTTGAAGGACTTGACAAGTTTGATGCATGAAACAACTTATGGACTATTTAATTACGTTTTATAAAGAAACCTTTATTTGTAATCTAAGCTATTCATGAGAATGTTACTGGGTATAAATGCTACCTCTTAACAATGGTAATTAGTTTGATCATTCCTTGTCTTTTTACTCGTATTTATACTAAGAGAAAACACATTTATTTAAGAAACTATTATGTTTAATAAATAGAGAAAAAGGATATTATTGTTGCAAACGGCAATATAAACAAAAAATTAAATAAACCAACCAGTCAGAATACATTTTTAGCAATTTCTAAGAATTTACCCGGGTTTACTCAAAAAAATAATAATAATAAGAAAGGTTTTTCTAACATGTGCGGGGCACATGTTAAGCACAAAAAAATGATGACGGAATCCACGAAAAAGGACGTCCGGACCTACAAAAATACACTTTTCAAATAAAATATGTGGTTCTAAACGTCTTTTTTCGTGTGTCCCGCCGTCCTTTTTGTGTGCTTAACATGTGCCCCGGGGCACATGTTAGAAAAACTCATTTAAGATTGAAATTAAATATAGATCCTTGCAAGTAAGAGGTTGACAAGTGTAACAGGTGTTGTGGAAGATGTGACTTGTACATTTATAAATGACACGTGGAAAATGGAATCTCCAAAGTGCCGTCATCTTTGAGGATACGTTGCCAAAATTTCGTGCAGTACTATCATTGACAAGTGGATAAGCTTGTCTGGCCATTCTTAGAAAACAAGCTAATCAAATAAGTTTCGTCTCAACAGTTAATTGGTATATGTGATGGAATGGATTTAACAAGTTTAATGAAAGATTATGGGCTGTTTAGTTTGTGAAGTTTTTTTTGTTTTTTTATTTTTAAATTCTTAAAGAAGTAAATGGTTTTTCTTCTCTAAAGAAGAGTTAGAATTTTGAAAACCCGTTAAGTTGGAGTTTTATTTTTCATTTTTTTTTAAATGAAAAGTTGTTTAGGTAAGCGGTGATGGAAGGTGAAGGCGGAGGATGAAAGAGGAGTGATAAGAGTGTAGGGTGAGAGGAAATTGTGTTATTATTTTAGAAATATAAAAAGTGAGAAGGGTGTAATGGTATTTTCATTTTTTCTATTAAGAATTGGAAAATGAGAAATTCATATTTTTAGAAAATTATTGGAAAAATGTGCACTAAACGGTTTTTTAGTTTTTCTCTTTTCATATGAAAAATTTCCTGAAAAAATAAAGTATTTCTCTCCAACTAAGCGGCCCCTTAATTTTACAGTTTTTACGTGAATATGTTTAATTGGCAATACAAAGCACTAAGTTACAAATTAGGATAAGTTTTCACACTCAAAACAACAACAAAAACAAACCTCGTACCTAAAAATAAAAAGAAAATATTTATAACATCAGTTTCTTGACATATAACATTATCAACTTGAGTATGTGCTTAATTGATTCTATATTTGCTGAAACCATTTAGCTTTGTTGAACATAAAATGTTTCCGTATGCTAGATTGTTAGGATGGTGGGTGAAATGCAACCCTATAATATATAGGGTTGACACCTCAGCACACACCTTATAACACTACTATAACTAAAACACCATTTTTAATAAAATTTCAAAACACACCACTAAAATTACCTCATAAAAAAATAGATGTTAGATGTGAATGGAATGGGGATGGATCTATAACATGATGTGAGCGGTGCAGTTTGACATACCATAGCGGTGTCATAGGTGCAAAAATTTCCCTATAATACGCCACTGATGCACCATCTCGGGCTCTATTATAATGCAATATTAACCAATCATATATAGAGTACACGATACATAATAACCTCTAATCGACATAAGCCCACAAACAGAAAATATTTCATACCCTCAAGAGGGGTGTTCAAACAACATGTATTATTTCCGTTTTATCGAACCTTGATTGATTTTAGGCCTAACATTTTATTGCAAGCCTGAAATGTCATATGACCCTTGTAGCATGTGGCAAGTACTTCAGATATGTTTCACAGGTCTTTATCTTTGAATTCCAGGATCGATAACAATCAAACAATCATCATATAATCATCAGCCATTCAACGAATCAATAAAAGAAACAAAGAAGATGGTTGAACCCTTTTATAACTGATATTATAAAACTGAATTGGGTTGGTTTGTTTACAGAATCCTAAACCTATTTATACTAGATGAAGCGGCACCATTGGAAGAGAATACCGTTTCACCAAAAGTAATCGACACAACTAATTCTAAACGTTATACCTATTCTAAACGGTTTATAACCGTTTCTATAACCCAACCCATATACAAATGTTTACAGGCTTTTTAAAAATAGACGAATGGGTTTGGCATAATAGACATTATAGTCCAACAGTTCCCCCTTAATGTCTTGATGCCAAACTTCAATCTTCTTGTTCTTCTTTTGTCCTTGATGCCTTCTTCAATAATTTTGATGTCTTCAATCAATTGGTGCGTCACTGGATCTTCATGATCTCCAAGGCAAGTCCTTTAGCCTCTTGAAACATGTCATTCTGTTTCAACTTGTGACTTCAAGGCAAGTAAATCCCTTAGCCTTCTTCCTACACCAGATTTGAGTACATCTCTATCTCGGTTAAATCCACCGTCTCTAATCTTTCTTCTTCAAACGGCATCCATGGTTGCGTTCCTTTAAAAAAACGCAGGTTTTAATCTTGATTGGTGATTTGAAACATTAATTGGGTGTTGCTTGATCCCTTCGTCTCTGATATCAATGTTTCACAGGTCTTTATCTTTGAATTCCAGGATCGATAACAATCAAACAATCATCATGTAATCATCAACCATTCAACGAATCAATAAAAGAAACAAAGAAGATGGTTGAACCCTTTTATAACTGATATTATAAAACTGAATTGGGTTGGTTTGTTTACATAATCCTAAACCTATTTATACTAGATGAAGCGGCACCACTGGAAGAGAATACCGTTTCACCAAAAGTAATCGACACAACTAATTCTAAACGCTATACCTATTCTAAACGGTTTATAACCGTTTCTATAACCCAACCCATATACAAATGTTTACAGGCTTTTTAAAAATAAACGAATGGGATTGGAATAATAAACATTACAGTCCCAACAAGATAAAGGTTCTTGTTAATCTTATTTATGCTTTGACTAAACTAAGCTCGTCAGCAACAACAATCCTACCATCAAGGTTCACCATCATACTACTGTAACGATATAACCTTAAAAAAAATTCAGCACCACGTTCTGTAATCAACTATGTTTGCCCAAATAAATAACGAGAAAAGGAATCAGATACGAAGAAAATAGAACAAAAGAATGACACTCCTGTAGCCCGACTAGTCATTCGTGGCCAAGTATCGTTTTAGGCCTGGTTCAAAGCCCGACCTATAACCAGTCACGGTATATCCTGGTCCTATAGGCAGTTACCCAAACCGCACATTCCACCTCTACCAAACCATGAATGTTCGACCTATGTCTGGTCAAGACTCGAGGTGAAAGCATATGGTACATACTGCGCACATAGTCCATTTTTCTCATCAAAATGTCAATGTAGGTTCCTTTTGTGCATTACAATATTTTTCTCATCAAAATATCGAAATGACAATATGGTACATACTGCGCACATAGTCCATTTTTCTCAATCCGCCAAAAACCATTACGGTACTAAGCACAAAGTTTCCAAAAGAGGACTACCGGATAATATATTCTTAATCAGACCCTCATCTAATTTCACCTCTGTAAGAAACAAACTGTTAAGGTTACTCCAATTAATTGCACCAGCTGGATTAAACACACAACCACCCAAACTCAGACGAGTAAAACTCAAGTTCGTGAAAAAGAACTGATGTAACACAAACTCAGTTTGCGGGTCCTTATTGAGTATAGATAAGTCAAGTCTTGAACATTACAACTAAAAGCATAACGAATCCAGTTATTCACTTGTGATTCAAATGTTGTATCATAGCTGACAAAAAGTTTGAATCGGGTGAGGTTAAATTGGCGACATTGAGTTAGAGTTTGGTCCACACAAGAAATGAAATCGGAGAGACGTAGATAGTTCCATTCCCAGAATTTCATATAAAATGAGAAAATGAGACTATGAATATAAGGCCAAAGATGTTGCCATCGTTTGGAGAGTGTACCTGTTCTAATAGCTTCTTTTGTGGTGGGTCATCGAGAGAGGATATCAATAAGTAAGCAATCTTGTAAGTCACTGATTCTATCTTCTTCTTCTTCATTGATAATCTTGAGTCGTTTTGGGGTGATTTTCATGGAAGCAAAAAAGACCTCTTTTGAGAACTATATGATTTTTTTTATCTCATGGTGAAATACAACAGTAGGTGTTATTTTGGCCCTTGTGCTAAAGTAAAGAAATATTAATTAAACATTTTGAGCCTAATTTTTGGATAAAAACCTTTTAATTCAAAATAAACTAAATTATTATTCTTTTCTTTTTTTTTTCTTTCTTTTTTCATCCTTAATTGATATTTGAAAACACAACCTTTTTTTCACCTCATTGTTTTTCATTGTTTTTTATTTTATTTCATAAGTGATATTCGAGAACATAGTGTTAAACTTAAAAAAAATATATACTTTAGTCCTTAAAAAATAAAATAAGACGCGTTTTTTACTTGACCTAACCAACACCTTTGTCCCAACTTTGGAACCTAATGAGGGTTATTAACATTAGGAACCTAATGAGGGTTATGTTGTACATGTGCTATTATCATCTTAATCGTTTAGGTGACAAAATAATTGATTTTCAGGTAGTTTGGATTGGGTCGGTTTTGGTTTGAGTTAGACTATCTTTATCAACAACCCAACCTAACCCCATCTTTTATTAAAATATTATTTTATCTTCCCTCCACCTACACAAAATACATACAACCAATCTATACCATTTATCAACAACCAAACCTAACATATACTATTATTTCTTTATATTTAATTTAATTACTTAAAGCATCCATTTATGAGTTGCAACATGGCAGGTTGTGGTTTGTGACAATAGGTTGCTCAATGAACTAGTTGGCAATCTAATGGAAGGAAGGTTGTATCATTTTATTAAAAAAATATTATTTTTGTATGTATAAAGTGGAGATTGGTTTGGCAATCTAATGGATAAACATAGTCTTATAGAAGTTTCAGAATCAAACTAAACAATCGAAAAACCAAACCAGTGTATACCCCTGCATAAGGTACTAACAAGTGGTCCAAATTATATAAAATTTCCTTTTATGACCATTCTTTTATGTTTTACCATGTACTTTGCCCTTTAGTTTTAGGAAACCGAATAACCGGTAGTTTAGATTATGAATTGAAGGTGTAGTCTTTGAGCATTGAAAGTTGGGTTAGGATTTAGATCACTATGACTGCAACGAAACAACAGATAATCATTGTAGAATTTATATCACTTTGGCATCAAACAGTTTTTAGTTCATTTTTTTCATCAATATATGTAGTATCTTCTCATTGGTGGTGATTAGCCTGACTGTGATTCGGTTGAAGGCAGACTTTGCAAGGAACTATTGCTTGATCATTGGTTATTCTGGTGATGAGGTTAAATGGTTAGTGTCACTTTGAATTCAATGTATATCACGCATGGTTCTCATATTTAGTGATATAGTTGTTTGATGTGATTTCTGAGGCTTTAGTTGTCAGTTCATGAGTTTCATATCCTTTTTTTCTTGCTCAATTTTGATTTTGACAAGTCTTTTGGCCGCCATGGAACAAGAAGCTCAAAATCATCTTAAAATCAGCCATAAACATGTCAAAATTAAAGATAAAATAATATGCATTGCATTCGTGGTAAAGTTATTTGTGGAAACCTTGATGTGCAATACGCACCTACAAAAGAACAAGTTGCAGATTTTTTCACTGATAAGAGCTATGAAAGAATTTAGTTATCTTTAGCACTTCGCAATTTAGCGTTCAAAACACCTAATACATACCAAGATTTGAGATCAATACATCACAAATTTCCCAGTAAATCCAATGAACAAATCCTGTTGGATATATGAGACGTTACTCTCACACAAAAATTGCTCACAAAAATATTTCGACAAAATATAAAATAGCTTTTTGTTATTTGAAGAACAATGGCACTCAAAATATTATTACAAAAATGATAAACTTTCTTTTTGTTTTGTAGGAGCTCGTACTTGTACATTCACTACTACATTTGCTATTGCCTTTATATGCTTCATGTAGTATACTATTACAATATGAAAACAATTACAAGCAAACATATGCATAGTACTTGTATAGTATTCAAAGATTGTAGATAGCCATCTTGCTGTATATCTCCTCACAAGCTTCACATGTGTAGACCAACTATGTAGAAGACCAAATTGTATTTTTCTTGTACAAAACAACATGTTTTTAATTTACCCAACTATTCCTTTATCAACCTCAAATAGTTGGGCTTGTCCCCCAAAATATTTTATTTTTCTTTTGTGGTCGGCAAAACTCATTAGTTTACATTCTCCCCGTAATGTGTTTTGACTGAACTCCCAACTTTCGTCTGAGCTCCTGAAACTTTTCTCGTGGAAGTGCTTTTGTGAAAATATCCGCTAGCTGATCATTCGTTCCACAAAATTAAAGTTGCACCTCTCCGTCTTCAATTGCTTCTCTGATAAAATGATGTTTCAAAGCGATATGCTTTGTGCGGCTATGATGAACCGGGTTCTTTGCGATTGCTATTGCTGACATGCTATCACAGAAAATTGTTGTAGGCTTGAATTGCTTTTCTCCAATGTCTTCAAAAATTCTTCGTAGCCAAATTGCTTGTGATGTAGCTAGAGCTGATGCTACTTACTCTGCCTCCGTTGATGATTGTGCGACTGTTTGCTGCTTCTTGGAGCACCAATAAAACACACCTAAACCAAGTGAAAATATATATCCAGATGTACTTTTCATGTCATCTGTACATCCTCCCCAATCACTGTCACAAAAACCATGCAAATTTATATCTGCATTTTTCTCGAACTTGATTCCAAAATCTTTCGTGCCCTGCAAATATCTTAAAATTCTTTTACCAACTCCCATGTGGATCTGACTAGGATTGTGCATGAACCTTGAGAGTAAACTTGCGGCAAACATGATGTCGGGCCTTGTTGCTGCGAGGTATAACAATTTCCCCACCAAACTTCGATAAAGTGTAGCGTCCACTTTACTTGAACCGTCTTCCTTCATGTGTTTTTCATTGACAACCAAAGGAGTGTCCTTCGGTTTGCATTCTGACATATCAAAAATCTTCAAAATATTCTCGACGTACTTTTCTTGAGAAATAAAAACGCCGCCATCGTCTTGATATATTTCCATTCCGAGAAAATGATTTAGAAGACCTAAATCACTCGTCTCGTATTTTTGCATCATCTCATTCTTGAAATCTTCAATCACATTCTTGTTATTCCCTGTGAACACAAGATCATCGACATAGAGCGCTACAATTAAAATGTCATTTTTACCTTGATTTTTAACATACAAGGTCGGCTCGCTTTTGCTTTGATTAAAACCTTTTTCTTTAAAATAACCATCGATCTGGCTATACCACACTCGCGGTGCTTGCTTGAGTCCGTAAAGCGCTTTCTTCAACTTGTAAACTTTTTCTTCTTTTCCTTCAACCTCGAATCCTTGAGGCTGATTCACATAAACTTCTTCTTTAAGTTCTCCATTGAGAAATGCTGACTTGACGTTCAATTGGTATAATAACCAACCTTTCTGGCCTGCTAATGAGATGATTGCTCGGACTGTGTCCATTCTAGCAACTGGTGCAAATGTCTCGTCGTAGTCAATTCCGGGTTGTTGTGAGTAACCTTTTGCGACTAGTCTTGCCTTGTTTCTTTGAACGGAACCATCTGCATTGTACTTGACTTTGTACACCCATTTGACACCAATAACGTCTTTGTCTAATGGTCTTTCTGTGAGCTCCCACGTGTTATTCTTTTCAATAACTTGGATTTCGTCCTCCATCGCTTTCTTCCATGATTCTTCTCTAATCGCTTCTTCAAAACTTTCTGGTTCTACATGACAAAAATTAGCATTGTATATTTCTGTCAACGAACGAAATTTTCTTGGTGGTGGACTTTGAGATTCTTCATCTGGTTCTTCGTTGGGTACTTCATCATGTGATGGTTGATTTTGATCACTTTCCACATGTGCTTCATCCTGCATTTTGTTAGTGGGAAAACTCGGTCCTTTTTTTTTCTTCCCAATTCCAAGAAGAATTTTCATCAAAAATTACATCTCGACTAACTATTACATTTTTTGTTTTTAGGTTATACAATCTATAAGCTTTTGACTTGCTACTATAGCCTACAAAAATACACTTTTCACTTGTCTCGTCTAATTTATATCTTTTTTGCTTTGGTATTTGAGAATAACAAACACACCCAAAAACTTTAAGATGTCTTACTGAAGATTTTCGTCCATTCCACGCTTCAAGTGGAGTCTTGTTATCGAGGGATTTTGTTGGACTTCTATTCAACAAATATACTGCTGTGTAAACTGCTTCTGCCCAAAAAAAATTTGGTAAACCTTTGTCGTGCATCATTGACTTCGCCATTTCTACAACGGTCTGATTCTTTCTCTCGACTACACCATTTTGTTGAGGTGTGTATCTAGTTGTGAGCTGTCTGTGCATGCCTTCATCCTCACAAAACTTTTCAAACTCTTTTGAATTGTATTCTTTTCCTTGATCACTTCTCAAAATTTTGATAAAACTCCCCGTTTGTTTTTCAACAAAATTTTTAAACTTTTTGAAAATTCCAAAAACTTGAGATTTTTCTTTCATGAAATAAACCCATGTCATTCTACTAAAATCATCAATAAATAGAATGAAATAGAGATTATTACCATGAGATGGATTCCTCATCGGACCACAAAGATCTGTGTGTACTAGCTCGAGAATTTCCTTGGCTCTCCAAGCGGCTCCTTTTGGAAATGGTTTTCGGTGATGATTTCCGAGCGCACACCCTTCACAAACTCCTTCAATCTCATGAATTTGTGGCAAACCTCCAACCATATTTTTTTGGTGGAGTAAATTTAGACTTTGGAAATTTAGATGTCCAAGCCTCTTATGCCATAACAAAGCTTCATCTGTTGTTGTGGCCTTTAACGCAGAGTTGTCTTCGTATTTGAATGTAATCGGAAAACTTCTGTTCCGACCCATTGTTATTTTCTGCATTAACTCTATTTCTTCCTTTGTTATATATATTGCAGCCTTTACCTTAAAAAAAACAGAGTATCCATGCTCTACTAGTTGTCCGACACTTAGCAAATTTTGCGTAAGGTCAGGAACAAGTAAAACATCATTAATATACTTGATACCAGTTTTTGTCTTGACTGGAATCTTGCCTTTTTTCTTCACTTTTACTACTGCTCCATTTCCCATTTTTACTTGAGAATTTCCTGCAGTGCCAATGTAGACCAAAATACTTTCATCACCGGTCATATGATTACTACAACCGCTATCAAGAAACCATGTGTCACTTCTTTCAATGTTAGCTGAGTGACAAAAGAAAACATTTTCATTTTCTTGTTTTTCTTCTAAAAAATTTGCTTGTTGTTGGTTTTTCTTTCGACAAATTTTTTCTAAATGACCAAATTGATCACAGTGAGTACATTTGTACTTTTCTTTGTACCAACAATCTTTATCCTTGTGATTGTCTTTCTTGCAAATGGAACACTTGTGAGAGTTTCCATCGCCAAATGATCTTTTGTCAAAGTTGCCTTGACCTCTAAAACTTCCGTAGCTTTGTCCACGTCCACAGCCTCTAAAATTTCTGCCTCCTCGACCACCTCGGGATGAACTCCCTCTTCCATAATTTTGTGGTGGCTTCTTGTCGCCTTGCAAGCTAGATTGGAATGCACTTTCGATCGCCTTGCCTGAGTGGCGAGTCATACGTTGCTCATATGACTTGAGAGAACTTAGCAATTCTTGAATACCCAAAGTTTTGAGATCTTTGGTGTTTTCAATGACTGCTATAATTGGATCAAATTTTTCGGGAATACTGATGAAAATTTTCTCAACAATACGTTGGTCTTCAATTTCATCACCATAACTTTTCATCTGATTAATCAAATCGGTTAATCTAGATGAATAGTCATTTAGTGACTCATTTTCTTTTATCTTCGTGTTCTCGTAATCTCGTCTGAGAGTTTGTAGCTTTATAGCTCTCACTTTGACGTCTCCTTGAAATTCTTGCTTAAGCACCTCCCAAGCTTCTTTTGCTTTTTTTAGACGCATGATTTTCCGAAAGATTGATGGTGTGACTCCCCGTTGAATCATACTTAGAACGGCTGCATTTCGGCTTCTCTTTTGCTTCAATTCTTTCATTTGCTCATCGGTTAATTTTTCCGTATCAACGGGTTCTTCAAATGTGTTTTTGACATCGTCAAACACATCTAAAGAATCAAACAATGTCTCCATTTTGACACACCAATAATCATAATTTTCACCATCAAAAATTTGAACGACAACATGACTTAAATCAAAACCTTGTCGTCGTGCCATGACACCTTTATAAAAATGATAAGAACTCGTTTAACCCAAATGGATTCGAACAAGCTCTGATACCAATTTATGTTGGATATATGAGACGTTACTCTCACACAAAAATTGCTCACAAAAATATTTCGACAAAATATTAAATAGCTTTTCGTTATTTGAAGAACAATGGCACTCAAAATATTATTACAAAAATGATAAACTTTCTTTTTGTTTTGTAGGAGCTGGTACTGGCTACTACATTTGCTATTGCCTTTATAGGTTTCATGTAGTATACTATTACAATATGAAAACAATTACAAGCAAACATATGCATAGTACTTGTATAGTATTCAAAGATTGTAGATAGCCATCTTGTTGTATATCTCCTCACAAGCTTCACATGTGTTGACCAACTATGTAGAAGACCAAATTGTATTTTTCTTGTACAAAACAACATGTTTTTAATTTACCCAACTATTCCTTTATCAACCTCAAATAGTTGGGCTTGTCCCCCAAAATATTTTATTTTTCTTTTGTGGTCGGCAAAACTCATTAGTTCACAAATCCTGACCACTTATTTTAATATCAAAATATAATAAGAATCTCACTTTTCATTTTCTTTTGAAAATAATATCTTGCAAATGTTATCTATCTATACTAATCTATAAAGCATTTGGGACATTCTATTTATAGACTTAAAATTTTCAGATTCAACACTTGCTACTCGTGGAATTGTATAAGATTTAAAAAATAGGCAATGGCAATATTCGAACCAAGGTCTCTTAAGTGAAAGCAAAATATTCCAACCACTAAACTATAATAGACTTTTATTTATTTAATCCACAACCAGATACATATACCTAAACAACATGTATTTTGTAATTGTTTACACGAGCCTTACAAATTTGTTGTTTATTTGATTTTTTTATATTGGTTATTTTAATAAGCAACATCAAGCACATGTTTTTCCGGTAGCATTTTAATCTTACTCATTCAAAAAAAAAAAAAAAAAAAAAAACTCAAATTCAATTCAATTCAATTCCGAGCAACATTCGGCGACGGATACCTATCATCAAATCGTTAAATAGCATTCGCCTTCGAACCTGCTGCTTTGCGTGGGTACCATGCTAGTATCATTAAATGACAAAATATACACCATCGCGATAAGAGTTTTTTTTAGCAGACTGGCACTTCGATTTACTTTCGATTGACTTTTTTTTCGAGTTTTGTTTTAATGTTGAAATTTGCATGTGAAAAAATCACATGTGATTTGTTATGTTAGAAATCACGCACGATTTCACAAATCACATGTGATTTAATAAAATCGTATGTGATATTAAAATAACAAATGCGCTTTTTCTACGCTTTCAACACACAAAAAAAATGTCAAAAATATATAAAATGTCTATCTATAAAAAGGTGAATTAATTCTCGTCTCGATGCTACAATTCTTTTCGTATACCGATTAACGATTTGTGAGATATTTAATTTGTGACATATTAAATCTTATATTATTGGATTTGATATTATTTATCTAGTTATTACGAGTATTATTAATTTATTATGATATTATCTAGTTACCCTATTTTGATAAGTCTAGAATTAAAAGGCTTGGGGCTCAAGGTAAATTTCTTGAATAAAAGGGTACAAAAAGGGTGTTTTGGTTGATTGAAAAGTAAAGCCTACTAGAAAAAACTGACCTTCACGTTGAGAATTTTATAAAAGATGTGATTAGTTGCGTTATCACAACAAAAGTTTGGGTCGATCATTCCTTGTTCTTCACGTTATAATCCAGTCGCTTAGTTATTGTCTTTGCTGCCATGGATATGTTAGGAAAACTATGTCAAGATCAAGATATCAAAACTGGTGATCATGACGAAGATCGAATGAGTGACTTACAGGATTGCTTATTACTTGAGATACTATCTCGTTTACCAACCCGGAAAGAAGCCATTCGAACATGTTGTCTCTCCAAACGATGGGTACATCTCTGGACTTTACTTCCTAAACTCATATTTATACACAATAATAATGCCAGAGATGATGTTTCTCGCAACTATTTCTTTTCATTCGTGGATAAAACCATAACTCAAAATCAAGCCCAACAAACTAGTGAAATCATTGATAACAAAGACCGAATTAGTGACTTACCCGATAGCTTTTTTTTTTTGGGTAAAGGGTATTCCACCCGGTAAAATGTATTACTCCAAAAAAAACGTTTAAGTACAATGGAATGTGGTTGAAGTACCACATTAACCGCAAGCAATCGCTTGACACAACCACTAAATCATTTATGACATACCATAAATGCAACTAGCTACAACTAACACGACCACCAAACCAAACCCAAGATAAAATAAGCTACATCGAAATTTTATGCAAAAATATAAAACAATCTAGTTAAGACAAAATCTTGAACTCAGTGATTTTAATTGTGCAGGAGAGAGGTCAAAATCATCATCATCATAATTGTTGTCGTCACCCGTATCCGCTTTCCATTGTTCATAAAGACTTTTCTCCTTACCTCCACTTCCAGAATACAACATCCCAATATGATCATCAAAAACTTCATCATCATCGCTGTCTACCCGATTGCTTATTACTAGAGATACTATCTCGTTTGCCAACCACAGAAGACACGATTCGAACGTGTTGTGTCTCCAAACGATGGATACATCTCTGGACCTTACTTCCTAATATCATACTATTAAACGGTGATAATGATGATTGTGAGTACCGTCATGTTTTCTTTTCGATGGTGGATAAAGCCATAACTCAATCTCGCCATCTGAAGCTCAAAAAATTCCAACTGAGTACCAGTTATGATGATAGATTTGAATCGCAAGTCAATAACTGGATTCGTTATGCTATTAGTTGTAATGTCAAAGATCTTGATTTATCGTTATGGTGTAAAGGTTGGATTATGGTTACAATTGTGTTAGATGAGCTGTTTTTCATCAATTCACATTTTACTCATCTAAAATTGTCATGCGACTTTGTTAATCCAACTGGTGTGTTTAGTTGGAAAAACCTTAAGTCTTTGTCTCTTTCAAAGGTGGAATTAAATGAAAATTTGATCCAAAATATATTATCCGGAAGTCCTCTTCTGGAAACATTCAAGTTGAACGATTGTCATGGTCGTTTAAAAGAGCTTAATATTACTTCAGAGAGTGTTCAGAACTTTGCGATCTCTGGAAACAATCGTCTTGGATATCATTATAGTAAATGTAGACCTGAACATGTATATCTAAATGCTCCCAATATTTTGTCATTAACAATCCGAGGAATTTACATGTGGGAGCTTGTTTTGACAGACGTGTCTTCGTTAGTCGAAGCTAACTTAGATTATATCAGCAATGACTACAATTATTCGTTTTGGGATGATGATTATGAAGATGATGAGGAATATATAATGCTTAAACATTATATGCAACAACTTTACGTTGGCCAGCTTGAACTTAAACTTGGGACGAGGTGTTTAGAGGTAATATGTCCTTTTTCTTTTTGGGAAATTTTGTCTTTGTAAGATTTAGTGTTACTTTTTTGTATTATTATTGCAAGTATATTTGTTCTAAGTAAAAAGGTTTGTACTTATGCGTTTCGAAATTGATTATTGTAGGGTATATATAGTTCATTTCAATAATATATTTTTCTTGCGCCAACTTGTTACTTCATATAAGTATAAATATATAACCAATTAGACTCACTGGAAAACTTAGAACTGATCGATTATTTAGGCCTCAAGTTTCAGTGATTTTAGTACTAGTCGAGTATCCAGGCATGGCGGCAGAAATTTAGAACGACAAATAATTATAATTGCATAATTGTTGTTAAGTGTTACTTGAAAAAAAGTCTTATAAGGCATGCATAATTTTCGAATAAAAGTAAATCAAAAACAAAAAAGTCTACTAATTTTTCGAAAAAGCTGTTGACTAATTTTAATAAGACATAAGGGTATAATAGTAGTTCGACAATTCTCATTGTTTAACTTTTAAGCAAAAATATTCTCTCTTTATATTTACTAGAGAGTAAAGATAACCTCACAACACGAATTCTAATTTTAATGAATATCATGGAAAAACATGTACATTGCAGATCGAAGAAACTATGAACCCACCTCGTAACTCCTTGCTATAGACTATCTAGTTTATTGTTGTTGGTTGTTGTTATATCTGCTTCATTTATCGTTCGATCAAAACTCATGATATGCTTGAACTGTATACCATTTTTTTTTAATTCACCTTGGGCATAATTTTTGTTGAGTTAAGGGATGTGATTGTGATACGAACCTATCCCATACTAGACTCGTATCGATGTTCATAAGTCCAAATGTAGAACTCACTCAAAAAGCTAGCTTGATGAGGAGAGGACACTTAGACATTATAAACCACCGCCCAATCCCATACTTGGGCGATGTGGGATCGTAACAGATTGCAAGTTACTCATTACTGTTCTATATTTTGTTTGTAGGCTGTCTCCATTTTTCCAGGTTTGGGGGTGGTTCCAGGGACCATTGAACACGTTGTTGATGATGAGTTCTATTGATAGATGGCACTTTAAATGCATGTTTGGCCTTGATATGGTTACTGCTTTTCAAATGATAGATTTGTAGCAGAGTTTATCTTCTGTGCATTCATTCCAAAAGAACTAGAAGAGTGCCAAGAATGCGGTGGCGGTCCACGATATTTCAGAAGAAACAAATGTTTTTCGTTTTACGTCTAATTCAAGTAAGTTTCTCTTTTCAACTCCGCTTCTTCCGACTAATAAAGAAAACTCATAAAAATATATCAAAATGGATGTTGAATTAAATAGACAAAATTTTAAAAATATGGTGAAATTAGATAATAAAAAAATTAAGCGGATTAAAAGATATTTAAATTTAAAAATAAAGGTGATTAATTAGTTAGAAAGTGGCGTACACCCCATTATTTGAGCTCTTTATTTTAATTTGTTAAATTTCCTCTCTTTTTGTTATTTTTAGTTAGAGAAGTAACACATGTCATTTCGATGATTAGACTCCTTATCTTATTTTTTTTAATTCTTTCCATAATAAAAGTAAAAAGTCTAGAATTTTTAAGCCCTAATTTTAAAAGAAATTAAATCGTTATAAAATCTTCATCCGTCTCAAAATTATTGTCATTGAGACAAGATTCACACAATTTAATAAAAGTGGGGACACTTTAATTTTAAACAATTCAAAAAGAATATTCCTCCACTAAATTCTCTTTCTTTTACTATAAAAGGAAAGTGGACAATAATTTTGAGACATCCAAAAAAGGAAATGTGGACAATTATATTGAGACGGAGGGAGTAGTATAGTATAGATATAGATGACACGAGAGTATGAGGTGATTACTGATTAAGTTACAGTTTAATTTGTTTCACACTCACCAGAAGCTTTACAAAATGGGTTTTTGACGTATACGTTTTACTCGTTGTTCCCTTCATCTACTGTAATGTTTTACTTTCATGTCTTTTGTTATATGTCCAGTGTCACATTGCTGATCACTTGCGATGTATGAAAATAATCAAAATAGATACATATTTGTCAAAATAATCACCACTAATCCATAAGGCTACTATTAAATCTTGACATGTGTACAGAAGACCTTCTTACCCGGTGTTGGTATTTGGTTATGGAAAATTGGTAGTGCGTAGAGCTAGAGTTTTCAAAAACATTGAAATATGAAATAATCTAGTAGTTTAAAAAGTGGGTAGGGATTGCAGTTAGGGTGTACCACCTCAAAATTTTACCAAATAAAGTGGGTGGTTTATTTAGCTATTGAGACTAGTTAAAACTTAAAAAAATGTCTAACCAAAGTGAATGGTAGTAGCAGGACCAAGGTGTTGATTTTGAGGTTTGGCTGATAAGACACGTTTTGCCACCCACCACAATCTTCAATCGTTACCCGTGGCTTGCTGAAAAGTTTACAAATGTGGGTTGTTTTGGGATCGAATGTGTTTTATTTTTAATGGGTCAACCTTGATTATCTTCGATGGGTCAAAATTGTAACAGCTTAAAAGCTTAGATGAAATGGAAACAAGGTTAAACTTGTAGTAGTCACCCAAAAATGCTCTCAACTGGCTTAAATGTGTCAAAGCGACACAAAAGTGCTGTTAACCATACACGCATGAGCCATCATCGTGAACACTGCTAAACATCACATGTTCATAAAAGTATCATTTAGGAGAATGATATCACAGACGCTAAGGACACCAACATCAGCCAACTACATGTCATTCTTTCACCATAGAAACTCAAGAATCTATATATGCCGATACAAAGGTTCAAAGTGTAGTTAATTAAATGTGATCTATCGATATGTGGTTATTTGCTAAAGTCAACCTGCTGTGGCATAGTCGCATTGTGCACAACACTATCCATATCTGCAGATTTGTGATTTAAAGAAGACAAGACCACGATCTAGAGTAACCACGTAATACATAACCATTACACCAAAATCCCCCACAAAAAAAACTATAAATAACCACCTTAAAAAACTTGGAGAAGAACCTAAGATCTGGCATCCCCGCCTTTGTTCATTGATAGTGACCTCCTAAAATCGTTGTCTTACATAAAAGTTTCTACTCTTTTCTAGCTTAAGAATGACCACAGTGAAAAATTTGTTGTCTGAGAATTCAGTTGTGATATGGCAACCTAAAAACCAGAGAAAAAGAATATTATTGTTTTTTGACTAAAATACACCGTTGGTCCCTAAACTTGTATCGGAGGATCGCGATGGGACGAACCACGCACTTTTCATCGCTACCGGTCCAAACAAAGACTCCATTAAATGGGATTCGTCCCTTGACGGATTTCGGACGGTCAAACCGAGGGTATTATAGACCATTCACTTTTTGACCCATTAGTTAAAATGTAACCCAACCTTCAACCATATATGTATGAGCGAGCAAGAGTGAACCCTAAAATACAATCAACACACATTCTTCCCAAAGCAAAAGAAAAACAATAATGGCACAAAGCGATAAGGGAAGGGTTTGTTGAGTTCGTTGAGGAAAGCGGTTGCGCAAATGAAAAGCGTTTGGGTGTTAAGAAGGAGAAGGAAGAGGATGACATCTTGTTATCAAAGTTTAACGATTTGGGAGAAAGGATTACAAAGCGGAAATTTTGTTTAAATATCTTAAGGAAAGGAAGGAAAAGAAGGAAAAGCGATGATAGGGAGAGTTGTGGGTCTGGTAAGTGTATGTTTAGATGATAGTAAACATTTGTAGTTATTGAAATCGATGAATAAAATTTTGTGATCTTATTTAATCATTGTGTTTGAAATCGTTTTGCATATCTTAATAGGTTTGACTTACCCAGTTACAATTTGTTGGTTTTCATAAGTTTGTTTGACTTTGGTAAGTCAAAATTCAAGATGTTACAATACACAATTGTCAATACATTGTTGTTTCTTGCTAAAGCGTTTGCCTTTTGAACCCGTGTTTGAAACCACAACCTCTAATTTTTACGTACGGGGTGTTTGGTTTCTTTATGTGACTTTTTGCGATAAAAGGGCCGTTTGATTTAGGTGATACAACCGGATGTTTTATTTGATACATTATGATTTAGTGCCAAAGTATTTGTATTTTCACCACATCTTTTAAACGATTGCCTTTGCTTTTCTTTGATCTGAGGGTGTTTGGTTCTCTTGATTAAAGTTTCTTGATACAAGGGCTGTTTGGTTTCTTGATACAAGGGCTGTTTGGTTTCTTATACTAATAACACTAAAATACAACCCATATCACAATACAGCAGTTAAACAACACATAACCCAAATGATATTTTATCATTAATAAATTCATTAAACATCATAACCAACTACATCAAATCTAATTTACATACCATTTTAGCAAAACTATCACCTAAAAGGCGCCTTTATCTACCCATGGAAAACCAAAAATTAAGGCATTATGTTCGACCATTTTCTTAACAAACTCTTGGTTGAACCGAATACCTTCATCTGTTTGACCAACAATCTGTATGAGTTGGGCAAGTTGGTTTGTCTGCCTAGGCGGATTTTGTTCGGCGCATCCACGCGGTCAGCGCGATTCCACGAGGTCCCGAGCTTGATTCTCTTGTATCGACTCCTACGGTTGATGATTCTGTCTTTAGATCTTGGCGACCTTGAAGAAGTAGCTTCCTTAGAATCCTTTTCGGGCGACCTCATCTTCAAACCAGATAGCCATCCGATCATTAAGATTTGGCGAATCGGCCACCTCCATGAGTTTGTTTAAAATAGGAAATCGCCATTGGAAAGTTGTGTGTGTGGAAAAAGTGGTAGATGAGTATCTCGTTAGTTGTGCACTAGTTAATATCGTCTCGGTAAGAGGCGGTGAAGGTTTAATAGTTTCCTTTATTTCACACTCGGTCCACGAATTTGTGTTGGTTGCCGTTGTCAATTTGTCACACTTAAAACTCCGCCCAATATTCACTTTAGGATACACAATTGGTCCCTCGAGTTGCCAACTTCAGTAAAACCATTAGAAGTTTGACTTTGTTAAGTCAAACTTCTAAAACATATCAAATTATCAATTCACTCCAAAACAAATATTTTAGTAATGGTTTTGCAATATTGACTTTACAAAGTCAAATACCATTGTATATATTATTGAACATTCAATAGCCATCCTCATCATCAAACTTCAACTACCATTATGACTTTTGCACTTAATGTTCCAAAGGTTTTCAATCCTTCGACATTACAACTCTCGTTCACATTTAACCCATTCAACATTTTCAAGTATTGACTAACTAAAGTAAAGCGGAAATGCGGTTTTACTTGCTTCAATCAAATAAAAATGCTAAATGAAAGTTTGACTTTCGAATGTCAAACTTTCATCACCTAGAATCGCATGAAACAACAACATATGAACAATCTAATTTTAAGCAAACCATATAACAAATCTTGTACAAAATTAGTAAAACTATTTTGAAACATTAATTGTCCAAGGGTATTCAACCCAAACTTAAACTACAACCGGTCAAAGAAATCTACGGTGTGGGGAAGCTCGGGAGTTTCAACGACTTCTAGCCAACTCCAGTTGTTCTGGTATTTTCATTCCATCATGACTCCTATCGCTTTCCACGATATTGATTGTCTTTAGCGGCCGGGAACATGCAAGTATACACTTTATTAAAGTTATTTCATGCTCGATCGGGAAAAGCTCGAAACACCGTCGTCTGAAGGCGCCCATGGTGAATGTGTTTCTATCTACTGTGATGGAAAAATTGGGCAAAGGTAGATCACTAAGCGTGTTTGCGACTGAAATATCAAATAGTGTTGAGATACACAAACATGGCAATTTAGGAATGTTTTATTTGATACATATTCATTACATCATTACACTTACTCTCGTATCCAACATTTTCAAATTCGGAGATGACCGAATCATTCCAATGGTGAATGCTACCATAACACTATTCCCAAAATCGACATCGGACGACTTAAGGTTAATCGAGGAAACAAAGGCACCTTCATCCTAGGATTAGCTTCATGTATCAACTACAAGAAGTTTCTGATTAAATTTCATTCTTGTTACACATCTACATAACATTATAAGTTGTAAAAGCGAAATTGTTCTTACCGTGCAATCACCAAAATCCAATGTAAGGGTCTCAAGATTTTGAAGTCTTGTCAAGTGAAAGATATCGGATGTTGTGATTGTGGTCACAACATTATAACGACCTAATGACAAATGTAACTTCTTCAAATTCCCAAGTTTTGCAATATCTCATAGTCTCATCTCGTTAGTACTAGGACGATTCATTTTAAGAGACTCAGTGAGGACAACCAACAATAAAGTCCCAAACTGTACAGCTTAGAAAATTGACATGAATCAATTCTAGGCTCGATAGATTTGGATAGCCATGAAAATATTCCAAAGTAGCCATAGCACAAACATGAAGTACGGATGTTTCAACTCACTGCGAGAGTAAAGTTGGGTCGGGGCGCATGGCGGGTCACCATACCGGTTTGTAATAATCGACTCCTCAACTCCATTGTCACCAAAAACAAGAGCCACTCATGAATGTGTTCATAATGAAAGTTGTCTATTCAATAATTGATCTTGGCTCTACAAACAAAGACAAACTTTCTTATTGGACCCATAAGCCGATTTAAGAATCTAGTAACAAGCCTACCATCAAACTCGTATGTTAAATAATAAAAGAAATCCTCATCAAGTATGACATCGGTGAGCAAAGTCCACTTAGACCTCCGGTTTCTCGCTAAACTAGAGGTTCTCACCGCTTCTAACAAAGGCAACCGATTCAAAATGTTAGTGATCACTTCATCGGCATGTTGGTAAAGCGATCGATCGACATGGTTTTGTTGGAAGTTGGGTTGGTCTTTGAGTTAAAATGAGGATTTATATTCTTGATTCGATTTGCGGTTTATCTTTTTGGATAATGTGGTTTTATGTGATTGGCAAAGTTGTTTGTTGGGTGGGTGTATTTGTTCTCGCGAAATTAAATCGACGTGTCGGGAAGAAAGCGGCTAATATCCATACTCACAATTGGTCACAGGTTCTAGCTTGGGTCAAAAAGTGAATGGTCTATAATATGGTTTCTATAATACGGTCCGAATCGGTTTGGTCTTGTTTGGACCGGTGGCGATGAAAAGTCGTGGTTCGTCGATCCTCCGATACAAGTTTAGGGACCAACGTATTTTATCGGCATTTAATAGAAACAATCTTGTTTGGTACTATAACTCTTATATCACAAAGCAAAACAAACACTACTAAAATACAATGGTGAAACAATGCGATGAAAAGTCGTGGTTCGTAAACCAACCATCGCGATACATTTTTAGCTCTAAGAATTTACGGGTTTGCTCAGTGATGTTTTATAAAAATAAAATAAATAAATAAATAATAATAATAATAATAATAATAATAATAATAATAATAATAATAATAATAATTTAATGTGGGAATAAAGTGATGGTGTATTTTAGTCTACCTGGGAAAAAATACCAAGTAGCAAATTGTGAAAATAAAGTCTATAAAGCAGCTGTTGACACTTGAAGTATACATACATATTTTGAGCAAATACAGAAGATCGATGTGTTGCATATAGGTTAGTGGTCAAACGTTGCAAAAATTATAAACAATGTTAGGATACAACGTTAATAAAATAAGTGTCTACTTTCCTTTATCAATAAATAAAAATAGTTTTCAAATGTTAATATGACATTTTATTAAAAATAGTTCTCAAATGTTAATATGGCATTTTGTTAATAAAGAGTGAAATGGTATTACTTTTCTCGAACAATGCGCAATATACAAGTATACATATAATATAACTTATGAGTTATGACATAGTAGCACATGTTTAGAAGTATTAAACGGAACGCATTGTACTTTTAAATAAGGGCTAATTGTATCAAAATGTATATAATTTATCACTTTTTTTAGTCTTGTATAACTCACTTTTGAATTTCATCTCTTCCATGCACCTAGTGACCTATAAACTGGCTACCGCTTAGGTGGCACCGGTTTTTTCCAAGTGGCATAATTTTTTTTCCTTAAACACTCCTTTACGACAACACCCTTGAAACCAAAATATCAAACACCAGTTGGTCACCTCATTTTATTTCTTCACCATCAAAATTACTAAATTAGCAAAGATTCACACTTTCACATATTTATTAGTACTACACTTTTCTATCAATTTTCAGTCTTTGTTTTCTTCACAGGACAACTTCAATTATTTGTTTTTGAAGGTGAATGATGTTTCGTATCTTATTCATCAACAAAAACCAACATATACAATGTACAAACCCTATCAAATAATACTTGGATTTTAGCCCATAAAACAATAATCGAGCTCTATGCTCTATCAAGTATACGACTAACACTCCCTCGCAGTTTGAGCGGGAGGACACCGGACACTCAAACTGGTACGAAAATCCTCGAACAAGGATGAAGGTAAGCCCTTAGTAAAAATATCTACATACTGCTAACATGAAGAACTCTAACTTTACCAGCAGTAACGAAATCCCGAACAAAGTGAATATCAATCTCTATATGCTTCGTACGTTGATGTTGAATCGGATTAGAAGATAAATTGACAGCACTAACATTATCACAGTAGACAAGCGTAGCGGAAGACAAAGGAGTATGCAACTTACGTAGAAGTTTCATCAACCAACAGGTCTCAACAACATCATTGACAACACTATGATACTCTGCCTCTGCACTGGAACGAGAGAGCGTCGTTTGACGCTTAAAGGACCACGAGAGTAAATTGTTGCCAAAAATACACAATAGCCACAAGTCGATCTCCGAGTAGTAGGGAAACCAGCCCAATCAACATCCGAATAAGCAACCAATGAAAAAGTAGAAAATGAAAACAATTGTAACCCATAGTCTAAAGTGCCCCGAACATACCTCAAAATCCGGTTAAGAGTCGAAAAATGAGCCTTCCTAGGATCATGCGTATAAAGACAAACCATCTGCACCGCATATGAAATATTAGGGCGAGTAAAAGTGAGATACTGAAGAGAGCTCACAAGACTCGTATATAATGTTGGATCAGAAACCGGATTACCATCATCACCCAGTTTAGACTCAATATCAACAGGAGTCTGACTAGAATTACAACCAACCACGTTCACACTGAAATGACTTTATTTCACACTTAAATTGAGTGCAAATAAAAGTACGAAACAACAAAAATTTGGACAAAACATTAGATTTATTAACTAACGTACAAAGCCAAACATATTGCGAATAATGATTCAAAAATAAAACATAGTATTTAAACCCAGAAAGACTAGGAATTGGGGAAGTCCACAAGTCAGAGTGTACAATATCAAAACAAGCCTGAATTGAAGTAAGAGAACTAACAAATGGAAGTTTCATGTGTCTGCCAAGCTGACAAGCATGGCAAATAATGAGAGACTTCTCTTTCTTACACGAAATAGAATTACTAGAAAGGACAAGATGTAACACTTCACTTCCTAGATGTCCAAGACGATGGTGCCACGTATACTGACTGGTGAAAAAAAGCATGAGGAATGGTGGAGGGCTTCATGACAGGATAAAGATCTCTAGTGCTATCACAGCGGAGTAACACCCGATGAGTCAGAAAGTCCTTAACAGAAAAATTAAAAGGATCAAACTCAACGGTACAATAATTATCATGAACAAATTGGTGAATGAAAATTAATTTTTTGACAATATTGAGGGTAATTAGAACGTTATTTAAATGAAGTGGTCGATATGGTGTAGGCAAAACACTATGGACAGAGTTGGTAACAGGAATAGAATTCCCGTCACCAACCACGTCAGATGGATAAATGCATGAATTAAAAAACATCACTAAGACTATTGACAGATTCATTAAGGTGAGAAGTCGCACATATATCCATGTTTCAGTTACCAGTAGTGGGATCCTGAAATGTCACAGCTTGAAAAGCACTTGGCAAAACCGTTTCTTGACCAGGTTGTTGACCCATGTGACCCGTAATACTCGGTTGACCCGGTTGTTGACCCATAAATACATGTTGACCGGTTTAACCCGGAAAGACAAAAGTACCCGTGTGTCCATGGCAGGGCCGGTCCTGAGTTATTTGATGCCCTGGGCGAAAAGAAAAAAAATGCCCCTTCTAAACAGAGTAGGCCTTTGGTCATCGAAATTAAAAATATTCCTATTAATGGCTGACTTTAATATGATTTTACGTTGAATTTTAGATATGTTATGGTAACAAAGACTGCTTGTGCATTTCGTTTTCAAATGTCTTATTTTTCGTTGTACTTTTATAGAGTATATTTTTCTGTTTTGGACTTATATAGAGTAATCTCTAAAGTTCAAATTATTAAAAGGTTTGTAAGCAAGGCGGACTTTTGGGGTTTATGGGAACCCAATAAATGTTTGTCGGCTAGTGTAAATTTTCGCTAAAAATCACGATTTTTTCAAAACGATTCTAATCCAAAAGATTGTGTCACATAAATACATCTCTTATTTAATTAGTTTTTATCAAAAGGGAAACGCATGTCTTATTACTTTGTGTACTAGATTTAATGAAACAATATCTTTTATTTCATTTTTATTTATTTTATATTCGCAAAAAAATTGTGCATTCGATGATTTAGGGCCCGTTTGATTTGTAGATGGGTTTTACGATTTGAATTTGGATTTATTATTATTTTAAAAATATACATATTATATAATTTGATTGAATTAAAATCTATTATTTTTGAATGACAAAATCAAAGCACAGGAAAAGTAATATCTATTATGTGGTTGAGAATATCTAGATAGTTTAAAAAATACTAGTATATTTTATCAATATAGATTCTCAAAACATTTTGTCCAATATTAGAGGTTAAAAAGGCAAAAGCAAACATTTGTCCAATATTAGAGGTTAAAGGTGCAAAAACAAACATTTGTATATAAGTTGGGTTACAAAAGAAAATATTTAGGTTGGTCCCACGCTGCCACAAATATACCACACGTTTTTGGTTTTAATCATCTTCCCTGTCATAATTTTTTTAGAGGTATGCTAGGCTCACTCACAATTTACAAAAACTTTCCCACACAATGAGGTGGGTGCTTACTTGGATTTGGTGACTAGGATCTCACTAATTCTCTCTCTTTCCTTTTTATTTTCTTTCTTTTCTTTTACACTCTGTACTCAAGTTTTTTTTTAAAGGAATGGAAGAGGATGGGATGGGTAATGTGGGTATTAAGCAGCTGCACATTAGTCGCAATCCACAAGCTGTTGGTGATTTTACATCACCGATATTATTTTAAGTTTAATTGATTGACTTAGTTGACCAATGTGTAATTGTAATAAATGTTCAACAAGCGGGGGTTGTGCGGAGTGCACACTTGTATGACGTTATTATGATTGCTATTCGGGTTGTGCGAAGCCCCGAATGACGAAGTCGGAGGCGGCCACCGGTAGTGGAATCGAGGCAGGCCACAGCGGGTCGAAAATTTTATTTGATATAAAGTGCTATGTTAAAACGCACTAGAAAATAAAATTTCCGGTATTTTGTCCCATATTTTAAGCGCTTTCGGTTGTTAAGTAGCGCTATAGCGATTACAACCGCTATCGATTTTTGGTCATATAATTCGTTTCTTGGTTACGGTTTCATAACTAACAAAACATATTCTCAAGTTAAAGTCGTTTTATCCGATTAGAGATTTCGGTAGAACCACGAAATACTTCAATCGATAGTGTTTACCACTCTCGTATTCTGTGATCATATATTCATAACACAAGCTACTAGAGTGAACCCGACGAGCTAGCTTGTGATCTTTGTTCTGTGACCAAACATGGAAACCATCGCTAGCTTTAATTGTTTCCTTTGCTAGGCTTCCGAAACCCTTTGCTGGTGGTATTGGGTACCAACGCTAAGCTTCTCGAAACCCCGCTGGTGGTATCGGGTACCAACGCTAGGCTTCCGAAACCCGCGCTGGTGGTATCGGTACCACCGCTAGTGGTATCGGGTACCACTGCTAGGCTTCTCGAAACCACTGCTAGTTAAAAATCAGTCCAAACGGCACATAAAACCTGTTAAAAATCAGCATAGAAAGCTGTTAAATAACAGCATATAAAAAGCTATTAACAAGCACCTATTTGAGCAATCCGAACAACATATAAAAGCTGTTAAAAATCAACATTTATAAGGTGTACAAGTAGCATATAAACTTGTAACATAATCAAATGCAAAACAAAAAAAGAAAGAAAAGAAACACTGATTAATAAAAGCACAATTGCATTCATCTCAAAAATACACAAATGTATCCAACACTTCATCTTATCAAGCAACTACACAAAATCATAATTTGAGATAAATTGACAATGTGATTAACAAAATAATAGACACCATCTACGCAGGATCAAGTGTCGTAGTTGGAGGGCTAAATGTTGTATTCGGGAGTTCTTGCTCCATTCAAAGAGTTGAGATATGATGATTTACGCATTTGGGCGTTTCTTGATACCTCTTCATCCTTCTTAGAACGTTTCTTCGTTGTTTCATTATCCTCGGCTCCAATATAATCAAAATCTTGCAATTTCTACAGTCACAATGAGCATAAAATGAAAAGGTCAGACATATTCATTAACTTTTTAGTGGAATAAATTGTTCAATGAGAATACCTTCTTCATTCTCTTGTTTTTTGTAATGATATTCTCATATATGGACTTGATTCTACCCGCTGGACGACCTTTTCCATTTGCTTTTGCAGGATCACCAATCTTATCTTTATCCTTGGTAGAAGCACTCATATGTGGTGTACATCTAAGGCTAATAGTGCTAGTTTTTCCACCCATAATTTCACTCTTTAAGTCGTTGACTCGATCAAGAACAAGACTACATTTTTCGTCTAGCTCAGATGCCAAGTCGCAACTTGGAAAAAGCATTACACATTTTTTCATAACGACGCCCAACATCGAGACAACCCAATTACTATAACTTACTTTAACCTTAGTATGCCTTCTCTTAACATCTTTTCTCCATCTTCGTAAAATGTACTTATTTGGAACTAAATATATATTCTCATTGATGAGTACCGTAAGTGCATGCCTACATAACATTCCCTAAACTCAAACAAGCGACACATACATCTAATATCACACTCTTGGTGAATCAACCTTTTTGAACCAAGCGACAAATTGCTTCTTTACTATATTTCCATTATCAATTATATCCTCTAAGACATCATATTCTAAATACTCATTTTGTGATTTTAAGGAACCAATCACACAATACATTTTCCGTCAACTCTTCCGTGAACTCTTTAAACTTAGCATTGGTTAAAACATTCTTCATTTGCTCTTCCATGGCATAACGGGTAATTAATGGGTACCACAATTATAGGAATTAAAATCTTTTATGTTCTCCTTCTCGACCCTATCCTCAGCGCATTTTCGTATTGTTCCACAAATTGCTTTAAGGTAGTTTTCTTATTTAAATATTTATCAAAAATGAATTAATGCTCTCACTGCGTTTTGTAGTAGACATCCACCTTGTAAAATATCTTTCACAAAACAAAGGTACCCATCGATGCCTTTCAACATACAAGTCTTTAAGCCATTTATTATTTTCGAGTTTATCGTTTCTAACATTATATTCGAGATTCATCAAATTCACCAAAGTCGAAGAATCATAAACAACCTTTTAAGCTTGTACTTGATTGACTTGTATTTCTTATGTTTACCGAACTTTTCGAGCAACTTCTTCATGATATGCCACAAACACCACCGAAATATTATTAAATAACAAGCAAATACTTTTCAAACTATAATATTTCAAGATTCATGACTATGTAAATCTAAGTGTATAGCTTTAGACTATATAAGTGGGTTAGAAATTACCTATAGCGTGCATCCAGGAAAAACTATCTCAATTGCATTTTTCATAGCTTGGTCTTGGTCGTGATAATGGCATTGGGAGCACGCATACGACATACATGTAAGCCATGACTTAAAGAGCCATGTGAATGTCTTGGTATCTTCATTTGAAATCAATCCACAACCAAGTATCTTGATTGTCCATGATGATTTACTCCTACAAAGGAGCCATTGGCATCTCATACTGATTTGTCAAATATGTTGTATCAAATGTGATGACATCTCCAAATTCCTCATAAGCGGCCCTACACCTTGCATCTGCCCAAAACAAACTCTTTAGTCTATTTTCCTCGTCCAATTCCCATGCATAAAAAAATTCCCGATCTGTAGACTGAACCTTCATGAAATAACCTTGAATTGCTTCAGCATCACCTTCTCCAAACTTTAACCGTTTAACTTTATCAACATAGTTACGACAATCTTTTTCCGTAAATGGTATATTTTCATACCCCCCCCCTCTGTACCACAAACGTATTATAACTCTTATTCATTCTTACTCCCATTTCTTTGATGGATTTCAATTTGTCTTTTCACGCGTCTATTTACTAACCGATGACAACGATAAAATCGTCCTTTGCTAGGACTAAAAGGTGATTATGTTCGAGATTAACTTCGACACATGCCACTTTTATCGACACCAAGAACCACACAAACTCTAGCGCCACAATTTGTTTTGTAATAGGACGAGGGTTTAAGGTATTTTTGATTTTGAAATCGACTTAAGAGCCGATTACATGCAATAGTAACATACTTTGTTACTTCATCATTTAAAGACTTTTGGGAAGATCTTTTGAACACTCCAAATCCCATTTTCTTTCCATACATTGCATAAAAATTAGTAAGCTCTTCAATAGTGTCAAAAGTCATGCCAATTTTGGGTTCTTCAACTCCTTCATCATGATTTACATTCATGTTATAGTTATGTTGAGCATACACTTCTTTATGACATTCTCCCTTTTCTTCATTCAATTTTTCGCAATTAGCATCATTTTCCAAGTCAACACAACAATTCCTACATTTACGGGATAGCAGATTATGATTTAAGAGAAAAAAAAAAAAAAAAAAAAAAAGCCTTATTCAATTTGGTATAATCAATCAAAAATGTGATTTAATAGGTTTATCTATTTCTAATAAGTTTTCTCCTATTTACCTAAAAAAAATAAATAAACAAATAAACTAAATCACTTTTCATAACTGTAATGAAACATAGAAAATTTGAGTAGTAATAAAAGACTTACTTGGTTGTTTTGGACAAATCATCATCACCATCATCATGTAAATGATAAGAAATGTACGATGATTCATCTGATTGATATGAAGAAATATTTGGTGCTTTTGACATCAATGATTCATCTAAGATGGAGAAGATGATTGTTGCAGATTTTGATGGATTATAAAGGATTAGAGAGAGAGAAAATTATTACGTTTTAAAGAAAAAAATGAGAGTGGGTAACTTGAAAGTGAACAAGATTAGATTTGGTTGTGTGGTCCTCTTTTTTTTGTCCAAGTCAACAGTCCAAGTAAACATGCCATCTCATTGTGTGGTTTTTTCTTTGTAAAATGTGAGTGGTTGTAGCATTTCTCATTTTTTTATTCCCTGTCATAATTTTTTTACTCCATTGAAGACCAAATAAAGCTCTGTCTTATTAACCTAATAAATACTCGTTTAGAACATAAAATGCATTTTCTACATAACAAACGTTGCCTAACATGATGCCCCCGATTTGTTAGATGCGCTGGGCCGTCGCCCGGACTGCCCATAGCCAGGGTCGGGCCTGGTCCATGGGAACCTGACTGACCCGACAAAGTCATGTTACCCGTATGTCCAATTACACCCTGGTTACTGCTAGGCTGTGACACAAAATGATGAATGGGTTGTGATCCAAACTGAGCCGTATGATAATACACGTGTTGTGCATATGGAGAATTAGCGAGGTGGGCCTGTGGAGAGTTAACGAAGCCTGGTGGACAAAGGAACGCTGCATTGATTGGGTTTGAATAAAGGGCCATAGGGATGTTAAGACAAGCGGTATGTTGCACAGTAGTATTATTAGGTATATTAGTTTGTACATTAGGAGGAATTGGCACATTGTTATTTAACCCACGACTACCCAGTTTGGCTAAGAGACTTTGCAAAGTAATAATATCATTATGTGACAAATTCAATGAGGTGTTTACAGGAGCATGAGTGCCAGTATTGGACGACAAAGAAGGAGTACCATTAACTCTATTGTGAAGAAATTTGCAATACATGTCAAATTGACAAGCACCCTTATTAAAATTGAAACACGGTTTGTTTACCTTTTCTGTAGAAGGAGTAGAACGCCGAGCATTAGAGCCGGAGTTAGCCAACAAAACCATGGGTGATGAGTAAGTGGAATCTACATATGCTTCTTGTACCCGTGACTTCAACCGCATTCCTCCGTAGTGAGCATAGACTGAACAGTCTTGAGATCCAAAAAAGGCTCCCAATGAGCGATAATGGTGGATATGTTGTCATACTTATTTGCAGTAAACCTTCAAGCCCGAATATAACTACATCATCATTATTCATAGACGACCCAAGACTAGTCAAGATTGTTGCAATGGATTCAATCTTACAAAAATGTGCATCTATACTCAATCACCAAGTTTCAGGGCACGTAATGCCGCTTTCAATACAATAGAACGTGTACGTTTATTGTCATGAAAAATATTGGGAATAAAATCCCATGCTTCTTTAGCCGATTGACGGTCCTCAACAACAAGTCGTTGTTGAAGGGTTTTGGACAATGTGATGAAGATCCAAGAAAGAATGATGGTGTCGATCTTTAACCATTTGGCATTGGGAGGTGGTATAGTGCTTGAGGATGCGTCATCCGCATCTTTACCCAAGATATGATCCAAAAGACAATAAACCTAACAAAGATTCTTGAAAAAGTAAACCCAAGATGAGTAGTTCATCTCTTCTACATCCAACTTGACTGAAATGAGGTTGTTGAGGTTGGTTATAGTCATTAGTTTGTCGAAATGCAGGATGACGGGTTGTGGAGGATTGGTGACAGTCATGATGTTAGGGCTTGGGAAAACACTACAACAAAATTGTCATTTCTACACGCTTTTTTCTTCGCACTTTATGAAGTGTGAACTTTTTTTTTAAGATATTCACACTTAAGAGTGTGAATAATTGTTTCAAAATCCTCACACTTTAAAAGTGTGAAGAATTTTAATCTCGCACTTAAAAGTGTGAAGAATTATTTTAAAATCAGCGTCACACTTAAAAGTGTGAAGAATTATTCAAAACAATATCATCACACTTAAAAGTGTGAAGAATTGTTTAAAACCTCACACTTAAAAGTGTGAAAATATTCATAAAACTTGCGTAAAAGTGTGAAAATATTTCTTCTGGCGATTGGTTCATGCCTCTTAGTGTGAACTTTTTTATTCTTCACACTTTAAAGTGTAGCTACATGCTTTAATAAGTGTGAGTAAGTTACTATTTTGTTGTAGTGAAAATGAGTGAACAGTGAGCAAAGGTATGGTTGGTGAATCTATGAACGTGGGGTATAAGGTAGGCTTAGTTATTAATGAAACAATAAGATGTGTACGGTTTAAAGTTTTTATTAAAAAGATGGAATGCAACCAAGGAAAACCAAGGTTGACTATTACTGTCAACACAAAGAAGAACAGAGAACTTGATGAATAAAACCAACAACCTTCGACTGGCAATCACGAATACCAACGATCGAAGAATACCACAGTCAAATGCTAATCACACAATACCAACAGTTGACAAAAAACAATAAGTCGACTCGTTATCATACTCGTACCAACGATCGATGAAGGAACACAGCTTTTAAAAGGAACTAATCTGTAGGGTTTGTGAGGGAAGGATCGGTCTAGGTGACTGATACCATGGAGGTGAATGAGTAAGTGGAATCTACATATGCTTCTTGTACCCGTGACTTCAACCGCATTTCTTTTTCACTAGAATAATTAGACCATTTTTAATGTTTTTTTTTCATGTTAATAGAGTTGGATGTTAGGTGCTTTTTATTTGAGGTATTTTAGTGTTAATTTACGGGTTGAATTTTCAAACACAGTTTTACGATTTAAATCAATTATTACTCGTTGTAAAGTGTGTGCATTTTGCTATAATAAGTGTATACTGAATTTTAAACACATTGCTGTCAAAGGTTTCATTTATTTATTTATTTATTTTATTTTTATTATTATATTTTTTTAATGAGCCAGTGAATTCGAATGTTAAAAAGATATAAGACCCAACATATAACAATAAGATGTCATAATGGTAACTTGTCGGTTGTGTATCCGGAAGGTCATGGGTGGGTTCGAGTCACATGGTGGGGAATACATATACATTTGTTCACTTCACGTGCAACAATTGGTTTTTTCTTTCAAAAATTTTTGTTTATAGAAATGTACATGTAAGAGACATAGCAGTTTATACTTTACAAGAATAAGCTATTTCTACTAGTTTACAAGAATGAACTATTTCTACTAGTTTACAATAATGAAGTATTTGTTAAATATGTATAAATATACTTGCTAAAAGACACGTGTATTTAAAAATAAAACCTGTTTCCTTATTTTTGACAATCAAACCTGTTTGTTACCTTATTTTTGAAAAATAATATTAATGTTTCCTTATTAGTAAATCATATAGTTTCCTTATTAATATTTACGCGTATTAAAGTGGATCAATCCTTGTTGTTTACGTATCCGAGCCGCTACTCAAAGAAAAACAATATCAGCACGTACGCATGGTTTTGATAAGTTTAGAATTATACTCCGGCTTGGAGCTCAAGTTACGCATGCACGTTTTCTATATATACCACAATAACAAAACAGAGTTTATCAACAACCCTGACTTCCTCAAAGTCGATCATTCCTTGTTCTTCATGGATACGTTAGAGCAGCACGAAGATCGAATAAGTTTGTTACCAGATTGTGTAATTATTCTCGAAATCTTGTCCCGTTTACCAACTACAAAAGATGCCGTTCGAACATCTCTTCTCACCAAACGATGGAGATCTCTTTGGACCTCAGTTCCTAATCTCGTATTCATAAACAATAATACTACCAACACCGATGAGCCTCACCGCTATTTCTTTTCATGCGTAGATAAAACCATAACTCAGTGTCGCCCCCACCTCAAGCTCAACAAATTCCAACTGCATTCCGTTTACGAGTGTAAATATGAATCGCAAGTCAACAAATGGATCCGTTATGCTATTAATTGTAATGTCCAAGACCTTGATCTACACTTATGGGGTTATACTGCATTTATTAAGATTGTTTTAGATGATTTGGTTTCAACAATTCCATTTCACCCATCTTAAACTCTCATGCTCCTTTGTTAATCCAACTGGCACGTTTAGCTGGAAAAACCTCAAGTCTTTGTATATTTCAATGACGGATTTAAATGAAGATTTGATCCAAAATATACTCTCTGGAAGTCCTCGTCTCGAAACATTCACGTTGGACAATTGCTATGGTTTTTGTAACCTTGATATTACTTCAAAGAGTGTTAAGAACTTTGTCATCTCTGGAGACACCTCTCCTGATGGCCAAGATCAAGATGGGCATGCATATGTAAAGGCTCCTAATATTTTGTCATTGAAAATTCTAGGAAGTTTGATGTTATGCGTGATTTGGCTGGACGATTTGTCTTCCTTAGTCGAAGCTCACTTTGATTATTCCGACGATGATTATGGGATTTGGGATGAAGAAGAGGAAGAAGAAAGGCTTGGTATACGTATTGATGAACTTCGCCATGTCAAGGAGCTTACACTTGGGGTGATGTGTTCAGAGGTATCCTTTTTGGAAATTTTTTTGTCTTTGTAAATGTTATTTGTTAAATAGTCAAGCATTTTTTTTATTTTATTTCAAGGGATGTGATTGCAATTTACTCATTACTCGTACTATTTTGTGTTTGTAGGTTCTCTCCCGTATGGAAGCTAAAGGTTACATCGCTCCATCGAACATCAAACGCGTTGTTGATGATGATGGTCCTGAAGATGACGAGGTTGATTGATAGATATGTGGCACTTCAAATTCATGTTGGACGGGCCTTGAAATTAGTTATATATTTAAAGATAAAAGAGGAATGAATGACCTGATGCTGTGCTTCTGATCTGTTTTTGTTTAAAACTTAATGTTATATTGGGAGGTATTATTATTGACGATAATAACTTTGTGGAAAGACTAAACTCCTTTAATTGTGTTATTAATGTAGTTCATATATATGTGGCAAAAGTGTGGTTGTAACTTTGTTTGGTTTTGAAAATATTGGGGAACTTGAAACATATATGTGTATGGCTATACAGTAACCAAATTTCATGTTTTGACAATTAGAAAAACTGAAACTTCTACCATCACATTGTTGGGTAGCTGCGGTTTGAGTCTCCTCCAAATTGAAAGGTTGACCCGTGATACCTTCTAGAACTTTCAAGACTTTCCCACATCTTCGATCGGTCTAGTGGTTGGGTGAGCTTGAGTGCAAAGGAGAGCGAGTTCCACGGCTTTTTCTAGCTCTCCTTCTTCTAACAGCCTTTTAGATTTCTATCTATCATCACTTGCAACCGTTTTTCTTCATATAAAGTTTTTACCTGTGTATGCAACATGAACCGAGTCAAAGCATTGCCTTTAACCAATTACACAAAAATATTTATAGTTTGATCATTCCCTCATATATATGTAAACATGCATGCTTACCAAATCAAGGATCATTCCCTTTTGAACTTGACCATTGCCAGCATCTAATGCCTTCTGCCCTGTTATCAGTTCCAATTAAAAGAAGTATGCCAAATCCGAAAACAATCTGTTTTCTCAGAAGATTGTCCGGTTGAGATACCTCTAACCGCGGTGCTGACATGTGAACCATGGGGGTCTAATAGCTTAGCAAGACCAAAATCACCAACTACTGCTTCAAAATTGTCATCTAGCAAGATATTTGCAGCTTTAATGCCGCTGGTTACACTGCTCATGCAAATATGCAGTTCCAAGTGCAATATGCATTCGTCTACTCCAATCCAAAAGTGGTGTTTCCGGACCACAGTCAAATCATAATTTGAACGACTTACGGTCTCCCCCACCTATATATCTCACGTCCTTCTCAGGCGTACTTGACTTCATATAAATCCCCGAACCCATGATCCCCGAGACACCCAACTAGCTATACCCAGAGGGATCAGTCCTTGGATACCATTTGTATAACTACACGTTCAATAACTCCAAACGAGCTACAACATGGCAATAAGTTGTTCTTAAATGACCAAAAGGGTTATAAGGGGCACGGTGTTCATAATTCGAGCGACTGTGGGATGAATAGTCACTAACTCCCCAAAATTTATTATTCTCGTCCTCGTCAACCCTATATAGAAACCCAAATAGAATTCCACACCGATTATCCCTTCCAACAAACTAAACCTCTAGGGTCACTTCTCTTATCTATATGAGACGGCCCTGCCTTCAACCCTCCCATATCTCAACAACCCATTAACCATCGTCGTCCAAGAAACCACATTTCGGTCAGGCATTGCATAAAAAAAATCAAAAACCATATCCAAAATCCCATAATCAAAACACCCTTTTAACATCGACTTCCACATAACACTATCCCGCACAGGTATTTCGTCAAACACCTTCAACGCGTCACGAAACCGGTTGTTTCGTAAATACCTTTTAAAATTTTTGGCTTATATAAGTTTATTAGGTCATAATAAACTTATATACCGAAAAGTTTCAAAATAAGCCACAAAAAATAAGCTTATGAAACATTAGCTCAAAACCAAATAAGTCATAAGCCGGTTATATAAGCCGAAACAAACGCCCCCTTATAAGTCTCAAAATAAGTCAAAAAAATGATTGTTACATCTAATAGCCATGTCTACTTGTGTGTCTAATTATGTGATCGGTTGATTTAAAAAGAATGATTGGTGAGAATTTGGTGTCGGAAATGCATAAAACACTTGTCAAATGATTTATGGTTTAAACATGCTAGACGAGTACCCGTGCATAGCAACGGGATTTTCTAGCGGCAAACAACTATAGTTGTGATATTGTGGTTAAGTGTTTCGTGTATTGTTTATACATAAAACGTGAAAATATCAAAATGTAATTGCGATAGTTTGTATCATGCAATATTGTAACTAAAAAGAAAATCTCAACACTTTCACTTTCATCGATCACACTTTTTTTCCGTAATAGATATAAACAGCGACATAAGTGAACAATATGAGAATTTGGAGGGTCTTCAATGATCTTTAGGAATATGTAATCGACGAAAGTGTGATTCCCGAACCTTTCCACTTGAACCTTGAACTTAGGCAAACAATGACTGTGACTGGTATGATGTTATATAAAACTTGATTCCCTACCGTTGGCGTTGGAATTTCTTCTTCATCATCATCATCGCTATCATCATCTGAGATGACAATAACATCATACCAGTCACAGTTAAACAAATTCGGATTAAAAAACGAACTGTGATTGGGAGCGGGATTGAGAGCAAGATGAAGTTGTATATAAAAGGTTGCAAAAATCGTGAATCAGTAGTGAGGCGGTCGACCCCCCTGTAGCTTGTAATCAGTCTAGACGTGATTAATCAGTGATTAATCGGATTGACATTTTTGGCGAGTTTTGGGTATTTCCGTCGAGTTTTGGGTATTCCTTGAAAGATTTTCCTTAAAAACATCTTGTAATAGATATGAACAGCGACTATAAGTGATAACATTTGTTCAGAGTTGCAAAAATAGCGAATTGGTGATAAATCGTATTAGCATTTCTTGTAAGCTTTGGGTATTTGCGGCGAGTTTTGGTATTCTCGGAAAGATTTTCTTTGAAAAAACATCTTGTAATACATATAAATAGTGACTATAAGTAATTAAAACTAATTTACAGTGAGTTTAGGGTATTTCCAACAAGATTTATAAGTTTTTGGCAAGTTTGACCATCGTTGACCCTGGTTGACCGATTTATATGAACGATTTACAAAAAATCGACAAGGTCGGTGGCCTAGTAGCACCTAATCGGTGATTAATCGGCCTTGTAGACTTTTTTTTGCAACACTATTATAAACAAACAAAAATAGTGCACAAGTAAGTGTTATATAAACGATCATGAACTAAAACAGTAAAACAACAACGATAATTAAAGGATCACGATGTGCTAACCTCAACATCAACATCATTTTTTTTACTTTTATTTATTTTTATTGAATTTCCTCAACTTAACTATAAATTGCTACAAAAGTAACAAAAACGTTATGGTATTTATATAATAGAGATTATGATAATAATTTAAAAACTATCAAATTTACTTTTTATATTAAAATGTGTAATTGCTATTTCCTAGTTTCTAGTTGTACTTCCCATTTAATTAGTAGTTGTTTATTTATTATAATAATAGGCAAATTAAACGGTGTGTGTTTTAATTAGTACTTGTAGTTGTTTATTTCTTAGTTTATGAGAATAGGCAATTCAAACCGCGTGTTTATGTTTACAAGTAGTTTTCATTTTTAATGAGTATTAAGGGGTGTATTTAGGGGGTAGAATAGGTAAATCACATTACTCTTTGAAAAAATTAAGTTTCAAGAATTTGGATAGGTGCTTTATTAGTAGTTAAAATCATAGATATAATGGTCCGAAAATGAAAGTGTGGGTTGTTCCAATATCTATCCCAAAATTACACGTAAGATGCGCAAGCTGAAAGTAGGGAAAAAATATCACCTAAAGTAACCTAAACGTACACATTTGTATTAGTCATGATGTAACAAGCCGGTCTTAAAAAAGAAGAGAAAAAAAAAAAAAAAAAAAAAAAAAAACTCATGATGTATCAACGCCTGAAATACTTTGTCACAAATTAGTAAATTAAAAAAATTAGTAAAGTTTGAAAACATTTAATTGAGCAAAGATTCCAATTAATATGGACCTCTCGAAAGAAACATAAAATCGCATACTTGACGTAATTCACAAATTGGAAAACCCTTTGGTTCAAATTTTTTAAACCATGGGTTTCTTAATTATGTGAGGTTTTAAATATAGAGTGTTTAGAAACTTGACATTTGAAATACAACGACATGTTTGGTTTGCAGCAAAAGAGAAAAAAAAATACCACGTATCTATGACAGTAAATGACAACATTACCCTTTTTAGCTTTAAACACAATATTCAATTATTCATCAAGCACCATACCATAACACGACTTTTACCAAATTTTAAATTGAAACACGCCTAAATTCACCCAATATATGTGAACCAAACATCACCTTAGTTTCATAGGGGATCATGTAATTGATTATATTATAAAGGGCGTGCCACATTAGATGGCTCAGTTGGCGCTTCTTCACATATTTACTTATAACTACATTTACGAATGTTGCTAGAGGCAGGTTGTTATGTGCTACTGACACACCCAATAAGAGTTGAATGAACAATGAAATGTACAGTAACTAACGGTCGTTAGTTAACGATCATTATTATTTTTTTTTTATCTTCTTTCTTTTTTCTATTTTTCCTTAAATACTTTTTTTTAAAAAATAAAAATGCGACAAGAGTCTCTGAGGTTTAACGTGCGTTGCAAAATAAGTCCTTTACGGACTAATAATGTAAATTTTTTTACATAATTAGTCCTTCATGTTTGACGTTCGTTACACAAACAGTCATACTAACCGCCGCTACTTAACGGTTAATTAAATAACGACATTCTATCATTCTTAATTAAGAAGCTCCATATAAAACGCAACGCAGCCAAGGCTTGATAACATAGTTTTTGGTAAATTCGCAACCTCTTAATTATATTGCTCACGCTTGAAATACTAAACATATCTAATAGGAACAAACTTAGCTCGAACGTTAAATAATCTTACGTACGCAAACACTTGGGTTCTTAAAGCGGGCTAAAACCTTGTACAAATACCTTCAGATCAGAAACACCTGCATTATAGCGGACTAAAAACCTTGTACAAATACATACATGCATAATAAATATATGTTGCTTGGGATGTAAAGTGATTGATATAATAATAATTTAAGATTCTTTATAAAGGTAAACATATATAGTTCAAAATCATGTGCAACTTTAAACGTAAAAGCCTACTCTTAGGGTATGTTTGGGGAGGGGTTAACATGGGCTTATTGGAGCAGAACTTTTAAAATAAGTTGAACATAAAATAAGTCTCGTTTATCACGAACTTATAAAGTCTAGCTTTTATAAGCCCACCCATAAAAGCGGTAAAAACTTTAGTAGGGCTTATGAACCATAAATTACATATTTACCCACAAAAATATCTACTTCCTCCGTCTCAAAATTATTGTCAGGAGACAAAAATCATCAAGTTTAATAATAGTGGGGCCACAACAATTTTTAACCACTCATATAGAATATTCCCCTACTAAATCATCTATTTATTACTAAAAATAGTAAGTGGACAATTTTTTTGAGACAACCCTAAAAGGAAATATGGACAATTAATTTGAGACGGAGGGAGTAACATATACCATAAAACTCATTTAATTGTGTCTTTTTTAGTAAGTTTCTTAAACCAGGTCTAAAATCTAATTTCAACTTTGACTTATAATAAAAAGCAGCCTAAATCCATCCCAATCCTAATTTCAACCCCACCCTATTCATACTGTAAACATACCCTTAATATGGTTCTAGTTGTTCCATTCATTTAGCATTATCTTGCATTTTTTATAGAACAAGCTTCACCAAACCTTCAACATCAATGGTGTCACTTTCGATTCTATGTTCCGCATAGTCTATTATGTCTAACAATGACATCTCTTTACAAACCAAGTCTACCCATAGCCGATCCATTTGAGCTGTTGTAGCTCCGGAAAGTTCCATCAATTATATGAGAGTTTGTGTTGATTTCCGAATTTGTCTTATATAAGCAAAAAAAAAGTGTAATATGTTAGCATATACTATACATAAAATGCTAGCTTGATTAAAGAACACATAAATTAAACCAGGTGATTATACTTGGCAAGGCCACCGATTAAACAACACATGTTTGCGATTTAAAACATCTATTAGCGAGTAACCTAATAAGCACAAGTAGTTCAACATTAGCTTACGAAAGTACCTAATTTAACAAGCAATCACAATAGTATGCTCACATATTGATGTTCAAAAACATTACCATAGCATTTGTGAGACATTTTGGTCAATGTTGACATCTTGATCGTCAAAAAGATTTGATTCATGCGCAAATGTCTCAAATTCATCATTGGAGGCTTAATGTGTAACACCCTCAAATTTGGTTTAGCGGAAGCATACGTGTTAAGGGGAACGTTACGAAATCGGAGATCACAACACAAGTAATAAAGAACGGAATACATGCTCCGTTTAATTTCATAAAATAGTTTTAAAACATTATCTTACAACATTGTTTAGATAAATGGGCACATCCCATAAGTTCAGTGGTCCCAATTTAAAAACATCGTTATGTGTAAAAACACTTATTTAGATATTACTACGACCATTTACCGCCTCTTGCCTTGCATCCATGATCACAACTAAGCACACGAGAAAATATCTTAAAAGGTCATTAAAAATTTGGTGAGTTCATAGGTTTAAGTTAAGCGGTAAGTTTGGACCATAATCAAAGTCATATAATCATTACAACGAATATAATGATATATGGATGAATGTCTATTACGTTAGCTAAAAGATATCATACAATATAGGGCCCATAGCGAGTGTTTTGTCCCTCAACACTCGATTCCGACATGGTATACGTTTCGCCTTGGCCTAAGCTTGGCCAACCGAACGGAGGAGTCACCCTCAATAGATCTATTTATAAAAAGGGGCATTCTCTAGGGACATAAGGGCTTAGGCTAAACCACGTAATAGTAATCATGCAATAGTTTAGGCCCATAAAAAGGTTTTGCATATTTTCTCACCCCAAAATGTATAAAATAATTTATCAAGTAAAAGAGGGGCTATGAAAACTCACCTTAGCAAATGTGCAATCCGAAAGTGGGATTTAGTGATTGTTGTGAAGCGGCACCGACACGCGACCTAGATAAGGAGGGCAATGTTTTAGTTCATTGTTTTAAGTATCACTTACTTAAAATAGTTCGATTGTTTTTATAATTGTAGTAAAACTAAACTTAAGTTTGTAGAAATGATTAAATGGTTTTACTAGTAAGTATACGGAAGTATATATATACCTTTCATGTTGACACTATTACAATACTATAATCCAAGAGTTGGTTTGATAACGTTTACGTTATTCTTTTAGTAAGTATATAATGTGTACATACTTATTTAAGTTGACACATGATAGTAGTATCAAAATCAATATTAGTTGATTGGTTTTCTAATTGTATTTAGAAAATATGTAAGTTAAATTTGAAGACTATAAAATTAATTAAATGATAAAATGACTTGATGGTCTCTATTTATTTATCAATATTTGTCCTTAATATATATAGTTCAAATGTTAAAATTCACTTGACATACATTTGTATACATATTGACGTTAAACGTTGACGTAGACATTATTAAGTGAACATGTTTTTTTTAAGCACTTGTTGTTTATGTCAAACCTTTACACATTTTTCGTTGGATTCAGACTTTTGACGATAAAACAATAAGTACGAAGTGAAAGGGGAAACTATGCGGTTACGAGTTTGGTTTTATGATTGATTTCTAGTTTATGCATCACGTTATATTTTGTGAACCCGTTTAATCCATCAAACGAACACCCTGAAACTGTCATGGGCTGTGGCCCGTTGTTAATAGTGGTAGGGAAACCGGATTGGGTCTAGGCCCGAATTGAAATATATGTAGGAAATGGGCTTCGGCCCAATGATGGTGTAGAAGAAGCTGGCCTGATCCAACAGAAGTTGTACAACAGGTTGTTACTCACATTTTAGAGGACAAATTCCAATATTTCATTTCGTGTTTTATTGACATGCATACATCTTGTTTCAAAGCTTCACGTGAGCAACTTGGCTCGAGATATACTTGTTCGTTCGGGCTCCAACTTGTGAAGTGAATCTCGACTAGGAGTATGACTCCATCACTATGGTACTACCAAAATGAGGTTGTCGACCCACAATACATTTTCAAGTGTTTTATTTTGACGACAAGTTTGTACCTATTGAAAATGAGTTAACGAAAAGAAAATGACTCATTAACGAGACCTATTTCAAACGAGGTATTAGACTAACACCTCCACTGAAAATGAGAGCAAGGTGCGACAAAATCATATGTTAGTTGAGTACTACTCAACTCGGTTCCATTCCGTCAACCTATTTTACTATTACGGACCTTGACAATTATGGACTACTCACAATATATTTTGGCAAAAGAGTACACTTGACTTGGATTTCTCCCTAGGCATATATAACAGTTTAAACACCAAGCTCACAACCGAAATCCGAGACGCAGGGCATTAAGATATCAAGCATTGTTTCTCAAGTTTAGACAAGGTTATATCATGGCTTCGACACACTTTAAATGACACGGATGTCGACTGGAAAGGGCCACTAGCATCAAAATGGATTCCCGATCGAATCAAACGCAACTCAACATCCCATTACGAATTCAATATCATGACTCTAATATGATACTTACTTCCTACATGGTTTATAAAATTTATCTCTTCTAGTTACTTGGTTCCTACCTCTCGACGGTGAACTCAAACACGTTACCCAATGACATCTTACTTTTCGACATAGCAACAAATAAAGGAGATAAACATGATAAATTATATAATGAAATTTTGATACAAGTTACCAACTTAACATCGCATGAATAACAAACAACCATTACAACAAGAAAGATTTTATAACCTCAACTCGAAGGCGATGTGTGAAGGACGAAGGTTGCTTCGTGGGTCTTGAACCAAACGAAACTTGAATTAGCTCAAATGCACTCCCAATTGCAAAACCCCCAATTCAATTTTTGAAAACCCTAAGTTTGACAAACCCTAATTTTTGGTACAAATGATGAGGAAACTGAGTTGGGCGTTTCACATCTCTACCAGAGATAAAGGGAGTGTTTTGGGAAAGCATTGACCTTCTTTCTCTTCTTGGTGTCTTGGTGTGTAGCTGAAAAGATCAAAACCCCTACAACCTAGGGAGTCTTGAGCTTTGACTCTAGGTGGATTGATAGTGATATATGCTTCTCCTTGGTGGCTTGTCTTGAAGCTTCTTGGACTCATTTGAATGATAATCAGCGCCTCAAAGGGGTGGGCTTGAGAGACAAAAAGATTCATGGTTTTGATATGGGAGACTTGGAGATGATGAAAGAAGGGTGTTGGGTTTCTTGTTTGTGAGATTCGACCTACAGGAGGTGCAGGCCTAGGGAAGAACATGACTAGTTTCATTCTTTTTCTGCTTTTTGTGTTTCTCTATTGGGTTTGTCGTGTGGGAAGATGACACAAAGAGAGTTTTATCTCAAATTTTATAAGAAAGGTTTTTATTATATCATAAGTGTATGTACATTATACATTTTGTATTAATGTATTTGTAGACATATAAGAGTCATTATTTAAGTGAAAGTGTATTAAATATTTTGTGTTCCGCGATATTAAACTGTGACTGAAGTATCATTTCATGATAATTTTTATTATGTAGTATCTTATAGATACGTGTCGGAAATATTATTATCTTTGTAATATTTTTCATTACGGAAGTTTGTCATTTGTTTTATTTGCCCTTATCATAGTGTCGATGCTGCGTGCGATTAGTCGGTCCATTGGGGAAAACGAGATAACCTCTCGTCGTACAATTTAATCATAAGACAAAATGAAATATTCATAAAATGAAATGAATGCAAAAGTGATGCAATAGTCTCTTGTGTCGAGTTATCTACTCAAATGATCAGGTAAAGCTTATGCATGCTTAATGACTTATGCTTAGTAATAATAAATTACCATTTATTATTTAATTATGGGTGAAAATTTACCGTGTGTCACATCCTCCCCGCCTTAGAAGGAAAACCGTCCTCAGTTTTCAGTTAGAATTACTTGCTGAAGCTGAGAAAAGATGTGGGTATTTACACTTAAATTGATCTTCACATTCCCACGTGTATTCTGGAGCTCTTTGAGAGTTCCAACGGACTTTGATGATAGGAATGCGGCTTTACTTAAGTCGTTTGATCTCCCTATCCATAATTTCAATGGGTTCCTCGACGAAATTCACCTTTCGTCCACTTGGATTTCTTCCAAGGGAATAGCAAGAGTTTCATCAGAAAGACATTTCTTCAAGTTGCACACGTGAAACACGTTGTGCACAAAGCTGAGTTCTTGTGGTAATTCGAGTCGGTATGCTACCGGTCTGATTCTTGCGAGAATTTTGAAAGGTCCAATGTAACGAGGATTCAACTTCCCACGTTTTCCGAAACGGATTACGCCTTTCCATGGCGCAACTTTTAGCATAACTTTATCTCCCACTTGGAACTCAAGTGGCTTCCTTCTTTTGTCTGCGTAGCTCTTTTGACGGTCATGAGCTGCTTGTTGTCGATTTTTGATTTGTACAATTTTCTCAGTAGCTTCTTGGATTAACTCCGGACGAGTAAGTTGACTTTCTCCGACTTCAGCCCAACAAACGGGTGATCTACACTTTCGACCGTAGAGTGCTTCATATGGTGCAGCTTTGATGCTTGTGTGATAGCTGTTGTTGTAGGAAAACTTGGCTAATGGTAAATGCTTATCCCAACCATTTCCAAAATCTATCACATACGCTCTTAGCATATCTTCCTGGGTTTGAATGGTTCTCTCGCTTTGTCTATTAGTTTGAGGATGGTAAGCGGTGCTCATGTCAAGGTTAGATCCTAAAGCATCTTGGAGTGACTTCCAGAAATTTGAGGTGAAACGGCTATCTCTGTCTGAGATGATGGTGATGGGTACACCATGACGTGCGATGATCTCCTTCAGGTACAAACGTGCAAGTCTGTCCATTCCGTCGCTTTCTTTCATCGGTAGGGAATGTGCTGACTTGGTGAGACGATCAACTATTACCCAAATAGTGTCATAACCATTAGAGGTTTTAGGTAGCTTGGTGATAAAGTCCATTGTTATACGTTCCCATTTCCATTCAGGAATTTCGGGTTGTACTAGCAGACCTAAGGGTCTCTGATGTTCGGCTTTGACTTTTGAGCAGGTTAAACACTGGCCGACATATGTTGCAATGTCGGTTTTCATGTTTGGCCACCAGTACAATTTCTTCAGATCGAGATACATCTTGTCGGATCCTGGGTGGATGGAGTATTTAGATTTATGGGATTCATGCATAATGATATCGCGAATTCCTCCGTAAAGTGGAATCCAACTTCGCTCTTTGAAACACAAGATTCCATCCAACCTTTTTACGAATCCATTTTCACTTTCTGGCATTCCGTAAAGGTTCTCATTCGGACGATTTTCTTACTTGAGTGCTTCTGATTGTGCCTCCAGAATCTTGGATGAAAGAGGTGAACTGATTGTCATACCCAAAGATCTGACTCTAAGAGGTTTTGGTCGCTCTTTTCTACTGAGAGCATCAGCAACTACATTCGATTTACCCGGATGGTAACGAATCTCGCAGTCGTAATCACTGAGCAACTCCAACCATCAACGTTGTCTCATGTTTAGTTCTTTCTGATCTAAAATGTATTGTAGGCTTTTGTGATCAGTGTATACGACACACTTCGTGCCATACAAATAGTGTCTCCAAATCCTGAGTGCGAACACAACAGATCCTAACTCCAGGTCGTGTGTTGTGTAGTTTTTCTCATGGTTTTTTAGCTGGCGAGAGGCGTATGCTATCACCTTCTCTCTTTGCATTAACACCGCTCCTAGCCCCTTGTGTTAAGCGTCGCAATAAACAACAAAGTCTTCACTACCCTCGGGTAAGGCCAAAATAGGTGCACTACACAACTTCTCCTTAAGGAGTTGAAAAGCTTCTTCTTCTTTTTCTCCCCAGTCAAACTTGGTGTTTTTCTGGGTTAGTTTGGTTAAAGATTTGGTAATCTTTGAGAAACCTTCGATAAATCTTCTGTAGTACCCAGCGAGTCCTAAGAATTGGCGTATTTCAGTGGGAGTTGTGGGTGTCGCCCAATCCTTTATCGACTCGATCTTAGCGGGATCTACATGAATACCCTGGCTGTCAATTACATGACCTAGGAATTGCACAGTCGATATCCAAAACTCACACTTCGAGAACTTAGCATACAGTTCCTCCTTCTTCAGCAATTCCAGGATTAATCTAAGATGTTCCTCGTGTTCCTTCACACTCTTGGAATAAATTAGGATGTCGTCGATGAAAACGATCACGAATTTGTCTAGGTAGGATTTACACACTCGGTTCATGAGGTCCATGAACACAGCTGGTGCGTTGGTTAACCCAAAAGGCATGACTTGGAACTCGTAATGTCCATAACGAGTTTTGAAGGCGGTTTTGGGAATATCTTCTTCCCGAACTCTTAGTTGATGGTATCCGGACCTTAAGTCAATTTTTGAATAAACGCTCGAACCTTGAAGTTGATAGAATAAGTCATCGATCCTCGGGAGTGGGTAACGGTTCTTAATGGTCAGTTTATTTAACTTACGATAGTCGATGCACATCCTGAAAGTTTCGTCCTTCTTCTTGACGAACAGGACTGGTACTCCCCATGGTGATGAGCTCGGTCTAATGAACCTTTTTTCCGCAAGTTCCGACAACTGGTTTGATAACTCCTGGAGTTCCGTTGGAGCTAACCGATAAGGTGCTCTTGCCATTGGTGCGGCACCAGGCACTAAATCGATTTGAAATTCAAACTGTCGGGCTGGCGGAAGTCCTGGCAAGTCTTCAGGAAAGACTTCAGGAAATTCTCTCACTATTGGCACGTCCTCCAGACGTTTTTCTTCTGTTTCTTTTTCGTCTTTTCCGGTGATTTGTGCTAGGAAGATGTGACATCCTTCATCGATACACCTCAACACTTTGGTGCGGGAAATGACATGCAGTCTTGACGCATTTCTTCTGTCACTTCTGTCTCCTTCTATAGTTAGGACTTCATCTCCGTAGGGTACTCGGATGAGCTTCTCGTCACAAATGATGGCAGCATGGTATTTTGATAACCAATCCATCCCGATGATGACATCGAAACTACCCAATTCTACTGGTATCAAGTCGATATTGAATGGGTGGTTTAATAGATTTAGGGTGCAACCTCTTATGATGGTGTCTACCCTTTCTACGTTACCATTAGCTAGTTCCACATTGTATGCATTTCCTAATGCAGTTGGGGCAATATCGAGTAGTTGACTAAATGCATTAGAAACAAAACTCCTATCGGCTCCCGTGTCAAACAACATGGATGCATAACGGTTATTTATAAGGAACGTACCCGTCACGACGTTCGGGTCTTCCTGAGCTTCCACTTTGGTCACAGCATAGACTCTTCCACGAGCTCCTTCGCCATTTCCCTGGTTACTCGGCTGTCCAACATTTCCCTGGATCCTGCCATTTCCATGGCTTACTGGATTTCCTCGGTTTCCTTGATTTCCTCCATTGCCTTGGTTCCTGGTCTTTCGACATTCATTCTTATAATGCCCATTCTCACCACAACCAAAGCAAGTTATAGCAGCTTTTAGGTCCTGAGTTGGTGTTGTTTGAACGCTGCCAATGACTTGGACTGCGGTTTCAGTCAAGTGTCCGATTTTCGCGATTCTGGACTTGATCAGACATCGTCCTTGTGATGCAGTGTGCATCGGTTACACAGTGGTGAAGTCCCTGCGTACGGTTTCCTTTCCCCAATCCCAGCTGCATATGCTCTTGCAACGTTTTGCCTCTTGTTCTGATTGTTGCTATGGTTTCCATTGTTGTTGTCATGATTCCCATGGTTGTTGTAGCTTCGAGAGTGGTCATCCCATTTCCTCTTATTGTCAACTGTTGGGAATTATATGTTTGAGTTGATAAAGACAAAAAGAATGAAACAAGAGGGACTTAATATGACAAGAAGGAAACCTACTAAAAGATGGAAGGGCTTGCTTGCAATGGAAGTTTTATTATTTAGTCCTTATCCTCTAGTATATAAAGAGGACATAGGTGTAGGTTTTTAATGAAGTCTTCCATAATGTAGTCGACTAAAAGGTGTGTGTTTAGCCTAGACGTTAGGGAAGAACGTCTAGGGATTTAGATTAGTGTGTTCTAGGCGTATGGATCATTGTAAACGCCTAGGTTATTAGTTTAGTTAGTAGACGTGTTCCTATAAACGTCTAATATTATTAGAGTATTAGTGAATGAAAACCTTTAGCAATAACAAAGTATTGTTTTGATTATTCATTGCGTATTATGTTTATTATCTTTGTTATTGATCCCTAGCTGAGCTTATAAACGATCTTATCAATTGGTATCAGAGCGGGGAGCTCTTGATATAGGGAATCACAAGGTTTTGATTGTCGAAGAAGAACGCAAATCGTAAAGCAGATTCGAAAAAGATTTCATTGGCTTGTTTCATGCTGGGTGGGACCCTCGAGTTTGTTTGTTTGGCTATCACGTGGGACGGCAACACATGACATTGATTCAATAAGGTTCGGAATTAATTCTTGTTTTGTTTGTATGGGTCCCAGCAGAATATTCGGAAATTCTAATACTGTATCACATTCAGTTAATACTAATTTGTGATATGAGACTATTTTTATATTCTGTCATTGGTACACGTAGTGGAGTGGTCGGTGAGCATTTATACTAAAACGAAATTTTTGGATTGCCAAGAATTAATTAATGTTGGTTGTGCTTCGTGTGAATTAATACTCAAACAGTATATGTGACAAAGTACTGTGAATTTGAAAGTACTGTTGGGTCAGTTCTTGTTTCAAAAGATAAAGATATTCAAAGATGCAGCTCGAATTAAATTGGTGTTTTGAAATCTTGGTAATTTGTTAAAATCTGCTTCTTCTTGCATGATTTTTAAATCTTGCTCATTGATTTTTAAAATCTTGGTGATCGGACGAGATGGAATTATCGAAGGTCTTGCTCGGTAAATTCAACGTCTCATTGATTGTGAAATCTTGCAGGTTTATCTGAAAGAAGCTGCAGTTTATAACAAAGTACTGTTCGAGATTTTTTAAAGTACTGCTCCTTCCCATCATACTGTTCATGCTTTATTACGAGAAGATTTTTGATTTAAGGGGAAGTCGAGCATGATTTTTGGATGACACACACACAGAATGGTTGTTTGGTTCACACACAGAGGAAGAAATTTATGTTCTTAAAAGGATTTAAAAAGGCTCGTTATGGAGATTTATTGAAGAATTGATTACGAAGAGGATTATTTATCACTTATTTGAAGGTGAAGTGGAATTACTTGGTTTGTGTTCTTATCATCTAGCTTGATGAATCTAGCAATGTGTGATTTTTCTTATGATGCTCTATGCACACATTGGCTATCACTTAAAGGAGTTACATTGTAGTGCTCAGTGTCTCATACTAGTTAAGGATTCTTGTCAAGAGATTGCGGTCTACTTATTTTTTGTGGTTTGTATAAGTATGGAGTTCCGTGGATAGTAAAGATTTAAGACACAAGTTTGGGAAATTCTACTTCTTCATCAAGTTTGTTATATTTGCTTTTCTTCACAAGTGATCATTACATAAAGCCTACAGATTTTGAAGAATCAAGAAGATGGTTAACATATGGTTTTTAGGAGAAGCTTATTGTTAAAAGTTTAACCATCTACATGCATCACTCAAGGAAGTTTTGATTTTTACTATTGTTGATCATTATTACTACTGCTAGTTGAAGTTTTCTCTTGTTTTGGATCCATTTTTCTTATGATGCGTAATGGTGGGTGATTTAAAGCATTGGAAGTCTTAGATTGGAAGTATGATATTGGTTCGTGGTGGTCAAGATCATTATTTGCATATGTTCCCTATTTAGATAATAACAAAAAGGGGAAGAGATGTTTGAGTGACATGGCATGGATTAAGGGAAGACAAAGGAAGACATACTTGTTTCATTCATGGTGAGATCACGATCTCAATTTCTCTACCGTCTAGGGAAGTTCGTTCAAGAATGGTTTTGTCATTATCAACTAGGGGAAGATTGTTGGGAATTATATGTTTGAGTTAATAAAGACAAAAAGAATGAAAAAGAGGGACTTAATATGACAAGAAGGAAACCTACTAAAAGATGGAAGGGCTTGCTTGCAATGAAAGTTTTATTATTTAGTCCTTATCCTCTAGTATATAAAGAGGACATAGGTGTAGGTTTTTAATGAAGTCTTCCATAATGTAGTCGACTAAAAGGTGTGTGTTTAGCCTAGACGTTAGGGAAGAACGTCTAGGGATTTAGATTAGTGTGTTCTAGGCGTATGGATCATTATAAACGCCTAGGTTATTAGTTTAGTTAGTAGACGTGTTCCTATAAACGTCTAATATTATTAGAGTATTAGTGAATGAAAAACCTTTAGCAATAACAAAGTATTGTTTTGATTATTCCGCTGCGTATTATGTTTATTATCTTTGTTATTGATCCCTAGCTGAGCTTATAAACGATCTTATCATCAACCACCTTGTCCATGGAATCCTCAATAACCTGGTCCATGAGTTTATTTGCTACTTCGATGGTTTTGTGCAGATCAGTAGCCTTAGAGGTAGTGACATTTCCCTTGATGGATGGAGGCAGTCCCCCGATGTACCTTTCCAACAATCGGGTCTCAGTTTGGACCATTTCAGGGCACAACAAGGCTAGTTCTTGAAAACGCTGGTTATAAGCAGCCATATTTGTGCCTTGAACTTTGAAGTTACAAAACTCATGCTCCAGTTTCTTGATCTCATTACGAGGACAGTACTTTCGAAGTACCATCTCCTTGAAGCTCTCCCATGGCATGGCATAGGCAACATCAATGCTTGTAGATTTCAGAAAATTGTTCCACCAGGTCAAGGCAACATCTGTGAAAGTGAACGAAGCATACTTAACCTTAGCCTCTTCTTCACAATTGCAGATTCGGAACACAGTCTCGAGCTTCTCGATCCATCTAGTCAGACCGACAGCTCCTTCGGTTCCACTAAAGCCTCCAGTCATGGTCTTGCGAAAATCCTGATAAGTACAAGTGCGGTGTGGGTGGATGGTCTCAAGTTCCGGCATCGATGAGCAGTGGTTAGCTGCAGCTAAAGCGGCGTTCACTCGCTCATTGACCAGTTGGTCTATCATGGCTTGATTCATGGTAGGTTGAATTGGAGTAGCTCTAGCAGGAGTAGTGGCTTCGGCAGTCTGATCGTGAGTGACTCTGTTTGGAATAGCAGTGTTTGCAGCTCGGTTGCGAGTAACCCTCGCTGAAATAGGAGCATTGGAAGCTCCACCATGGTTGGTACGGTTTGATATTCGTTTTGGCGGCATTTCTGAAATAAGAAAGGCGATGAGATATAGAACCTTTTAAACAAGGTAAGTGCCAGGTAATAGTGTAAATATCGCAGATAGATCATATGAGTAATCTCTGAAAGAAAAGACAATTGGATAGGAAAATAAGCTTGACATAGATAGAATTTTGGTTACAGGGTTCCTAAAGTACAAGCTGAAATACTAATCGGAATACAAACTGAAATACAACTGAAATACGACTGAAATACAAACTGAAGTACAACAGTAATAACTAACACTAACTGTTATAATCCAGTTTAGTGTGATACATCATGCAATAGGATCTAAGGATGTCCAAGCTCGGCACGTAATCGCTCAATGCTAGCAACCAACTCTCGCTGCGTAGCCTCTAAACTCGCTATGCGTCTCATTTGAGATGCTAACATGGACTCCAAACCTGTAGTCCTCTGCCACTCTGCTTTGGCAGTATCTCTAGCAATCCACTGGATGCGCTCTAGCTCCTCAAGTCGGCCGTGCATCTGGGCCTGACCTCTATCCAACGCCCATGCTCTGTTGTCGACTCTCTAACATCCTCAACTCGAGCCTCAAATCAGAACCCAACCGGATCCTCTCATGCCTCTCTAGCTCCATACTCTCAAACAACACATCGTGGTGTGTTCTAGACCCTCAACACGCTGCTCGCAAGCTGCAAGCGTCTTTGGTCGACTCTCTCCAAGCGGTCGGATGGACCCCTAGCAAGGTCTCATGAGAATCCAAGCGAATAAGTACTCTCTCGGAGAGTCAACTCCTCATTATCTGGAGATCACGATAGGTCCGGCACAGTGTGCCTTTACTCGATGTAGCTACCTCAATAGTCTCGAGTCAGTCTAGTAGTGTGAGCAAGGCGCCCATGTCTCGATCTGGATGGTATGAATGAAGGTGATTATGGATCGTAGCTCGGGCTCGCGATATGTGGTATGCAATCGATCAAACAACCGATATCCTCAAGCAACCTCATCACTCTCCTCACAGTTGCGGAGGAAAGCGACTCTTTGTCCTAACCCAAGTGGTGCATCAATATCCATCTCCTCGCTCAACCTCTTAGCCATCCCGGAGCTCGTCCTATCTCCGAATACTCGGACAATCTCCGGACCCGGTGTATCCATATCTTACATTGTGCTAACATGTCCAGAACACTCTCAATTGGCATAGGCTCTACTAGCTCCTCCTCCGGATCCTCTTGGGATCTTCTTCCGGTCTTCCTCCGAGTAGGAATCGGTAGCTCTCCTAAGTCTCGGTGGGGTGGTGACTCGGTGGATGATGGTGTCGATGACTCAAGTAGTGGGAGGACCCATGTAGGCGGTGCTGGTCATCCGAGAAGCTAGTGCGGGAATGAATGAATACCGCTCCCGATATCCGGTACTCTCACAATCATGCGGGCTTTTCGCCACGTATCAACAAAGGCGATGGAATGGTGGTGAGGGTCAGTGCAGATGGAGTAGGTGCGGTGATGGCCGTTTGCCGGTGTGGCTCGAATGTACGGATCGGTGGCCATGTGTGCAAGCTGATGGATGGTAGGTGAGTGAGCAAGTAGGATGTTATCCTGAACATCGTGATAAAAGGCTGGTGAAGGCATGGTCTGTGACATGACGGTGCATATGTGTAAGTATGTGGAAAAGTACTTATGATGAATATGAAATAGCGCACTAGTAAATAGGAAATAAAACATGCAATCCTATTTAAATGAATTCTAGGTAAAATGACAAGTAAGGCAAGCGACAACTGACGGTCGTAGTATGATGTATGATGTTTTTGTAAAAAGTAGTTATAGTTTAGGGTTTATATGTACCTAGTTCTCTATAACTTAGGCTCTGATGCCAATCTGTAACACCCCCAAATTTGGTTTAGCGGAAGCATACATGTTAAGGGGAACGTTACGAAATCGAAGATCACAACACAAGTAATAAAGAACGGAATACATGCTCCGTTTAATTTCATAAAACAGTTTTAAAACATTATCTTACAACATTGTTTAGATAAATGGGCACATCCCATAAGTTCAGTGGTCCCAATTTAAAAACATCGTTATGTGTAAAAACACTTCTTTAGATATTACTACGACCATTTACCCGCCTCTTGCCTTGCATCCATGATCATGACTAAGCACACGAGAAAATATGCTAAAAGGTCACTAAAAGTCTGGTGAGTTCATAGGTTTAAGTTAAAGCGGTAAGTTTGGACCATAATCAAAGTCATATAATCATTACAACGAATATAATGATATATGGATGAATGTCTATTACGTTAGCTCTAAGTTCATGCAACCGATACTACGACGGTTTCGTATGCTAAAAGATATCATACAATATAGGGCCCATAGCGAGTGTTTTGTCCTCAACACTCGATTCCGACATGGTATACGTTTCGCCTTGGCCTAAGCAGCCAACCGAACGGAGGAGTCACCTCAATAGATCTATTTATAACATTCGCGCTTCCCAATGGGGAACCGGCGGTTCATGAAAAGGGGCATTCTCTAGGGACATAAGGGCTTAGGCTAAACCACGTAATAGTAATCATGCAATAGTTTAGGCCCATAAAAAGGTTTTGCATATTTTCTCACCCCAAAATGTATAAAATAATTTATCAAGTAAAGAGGGCTATGAAAACTCACCTTAGCAAATGTGCAATCCGAAGTGGGATTTAGTGATTGTTGTGAGCGGCACCGACACGCGACCTAGATAAGAAGGGCAATGTTTTAGTTCATTGTTTTAAGTATCACTTACTTAAAATAGTTCGATTGTTTTTATAATTGTAGTAAAACTAAACTTAAGTTTGTAGAAATGATTAAATGGTTTTACTAGTAAGTATACGGAAGTATATATATACCTTTCATGTTGACACTATTACAATACTATAATCCAAGAGTTGGTTTGATAATGTTTACGTTATTCTTTTTGTAAGTATATAATGTGTACATACTTATTTAAGTTGACACATGATAGTAGTATCAAAATCAATATTAGTTGATTGGTTTTCTAATTGTATTTAGAAAATATGTAAGTTAAATTTGAAGACTATAAAATTAATTAAATGATAAAATGACTTGATGGTCTCTATTTATTTATCAATATTTGTCCTTAATATATATAGTTCTAAATGTGAAATTCACTTGACATACATTTGTTTACATATTGATGTTAAACGTTGACGTAGACATTATTAAGTGAACATGTTTTTTTAAGCACTTGTTGTTTATGTCAAACCTTTACACATTTTTCGTTGGATTCAGACTTTTGACGATAAAACAATAAGTACGAAGTGAAAGGGGAAACTATGCGGTTACGAGTTTGGTTTTATGATTGATTTCTAGTTTATGCATCACGTTATATTTTGTGAACCCGTTTAATCCATCAAACGAACACCCTGAAACTGTCATGGGCTGTGGCCCGTTGTTAATAGTGGTAGGGAAACCGGATTGGGTCTAGGCCCGAATTGAAATATATGTAGGAAATGGGCTTCGGCCCAATGATGGTGTAGAAGAGAAGCTGGCCTGATCCAACAGAAGTTGTACAACAGGTTGTTACTCACATTTTTAGAGGACAAATTCCAATATTTCATTTCCAGGTTTTATTGACATGCATACATCTTGTTTCAAAGCTTCACGTGAGCAACTTGGCTCGAGATATACTTGTTCGTTCAGGCTCCAACTTGTGAAGCCGAATCTCTCGACTAGGGAGTATGACTCCATCACTATGGTACTACCAAAATGAGGTTGTCGACCCACAATACATTTTCGAAGTGTTTTTATTTTGACGACAAGTTTGTACCTATTGAAAATGAGTTAACGAAAAGAAAATGACTCATTAACGAGACCTATTTCAAATGAGGTATTAGACTAACACCTCCACTGAAAATGAGAGCAAGGTGCGACGAAATCATATGTTAGTTGAGTACTACTCAACTCGGTACCATTTCGTCAACCTATTTTACTATTACGGACCTTGACAATTATGGACTACTCACAATATATTTTGGCAAAAGAGTACACTTGACTTGGATTTCTCCCTAGGCATATATAACAGTTTAAACACCAAGCTCACAACCGAAATCCGAGACGCAGGGCATTAAGATATCAAGCATTGTTTCTCAAGTTTATACAAGGTTATATCATGGCTTCGACACACTTTAAATGACACGGATGTCGACTGGAAAGGGCCACTAGCATCAAAATGGATTCCCAGTCGAATCAAACGCAACTCAACATCCCATTACCGAATTCAATATCATGACTCTAATATGATACTTACTTCCTACATGGTTTATAAAATTTATCTCTTCTAGTTACTTGGTTCCTACCTCTCGACAGTGAACTCAAACACATTACCCAATGACATCTTACTTTTCGACATAACAACAAATAAAAGGAGATAAACATGATAAATTATATAATGAAATTTTTGATACAAGTTACCAACTTAACATCGCATGAATAACAAACAACCATTACAACAAGAAAGATTTTATAACCTCAACTCGAAGGCGATATGTGAAGGACGAAGGTTGCTTCGTGGGTCTTGAACCAAACGAAACTTAAATTAGCTCAAATGCACTCCCAATTGCAAAACCCCCAATTCAATTTTTGAAAACCCTAAGTTTGACAAACCCTAATTTTTGGTACAAATGATGAGGAAACTGAGTTGGGCGTTTCACATCTCTACTAGAGATAAAGGGAGTGTTTTGGGAAAGCATTGACCTTCTTTCTCTTCTTGGTGGCTTGGTGTGTAGCCGAAAAGATCAAAACCCCTACAACCTAGGGAGTCTTGAGCTTTGACTCTAGGTGGATTGATAGTGATATGTGCTTCTCCTTGGTGGCTTTGTCTTGAAGCTTCTTGGACTCATTCGAATGATAATAAGCGCCTCAAAGGGGTGGGTTTGAGAGGCAAAAAGATTCATGGTTTTGATATGGGAGAATTGGAGATGATGAAAGAAGGGTGTTGGGTTTCTTGTTTGGGAGATTCGACCTACAGGAGGTGCAGGCCTAGGGAAGAAGATGACTAGTTTCATTCTTTTTCTGCTTTTTGTGTTTCTCTCTTGGGTTTGTCGTGTGGGAAGATGACACAAAGAGAGTTTTATCTCAAATTTTATAAGAAAGGTTTTTATTATATCATAAGTGTATGTATATTATACATTTTGTATTAATGTATTTGTAGACATATAAGAGTCATTATTTAAGTGAAAGTGTATTAAATATTTTGTGTTCCGCGATATTAAACTGTGACTGAAGTATCATTGTATGATAATTTTTATTATGTAGTATCTTATAGATACGTGTCAGAAATATTATTATCTTTGTAATATTTTTCATTACGGAAGTTTGTCATTTGTTTTATTTGCCCTTATAATAGTGTCGATGCAGCAAAGGTGTCGATTCTTGGGGAAAACGAGATAACCTCTCGCCTTACAATTTAATCATAAGACAAAATGAAATATTCATAAAATGAAATGAATGCAAAAGTGATGCAATAGTCTCTTGATGCGAGTTATCTACTCAAATGATCAGGTAAAGCTTATGCATGCTTAATGACTTATGCTTAGTAATAATAAATTGCCATTTATTATTTAATTATGGGTGAAAATTTACCGTGTGTCACATCCTCCCCGCCTTAGAAGGAAAACCGTCCTCAGTTTTCAGTTAGAATTACTTGCTGAAGCTGAGAAAAGATGTGGGTATTTATGCTTAAATTGATCTTCACATTCCCACGTGTATTCTGGACCTCTTTGAGAGTTCCAACGGACTTTGACGATAGGAATGCGGCTTTGCTTAAGTCGTTTGATCTCTCTATCCATAATTTCAATGGGTTCCTCGACGAAATTCACCTTTCGTCCACTTGGATTTCTTCCAAGGGAATAGCAAGAGTTTCATCGGAAAGACATTTCTTCAAGTTGCACACGTGAAACACGTTGTGCACAAAGCTGAGTTCTTGTGGTAATTCGAGTCGGTATGCTACCGGTCCAATTCTTGCGAGAATTTTGAAAGGTCCAATGTAACGAGGATTCAACTTCCCACGTTTTCTGAAACGGATTACGCCTTTCCAGGGCGCAACTTTTAGCATAACTTTATCTCCCACTTGGAACTCAAGTGGCTTCCTTCTTTTGTCTGCGTAGCTCTTTTGACGGTCATGAGCTGCTTGCAGTCGATTTTTGATTTGTACAATTTTCTCAGTAGCTTCTTGGATTAACTCCGGACCAGTAAGTTGACTTTCTCCGACTTTGGCCCAACAAATGGGTGATCTACACTTTCGACCGTAGAGTGCTTCATATGGTGCAGCTTTGATGCTTGTGTGATAGCTGTTGTTGTAGGAAAACTCGGCTAATGGCAAATGATCAATGTACCTTAGAAGTTTATTTTGACGCTAAGTATATGTTTATATAGAGTTGGTGATTATGTATATATAGGGTAATAAATAAGTCTAATAACTTATTAAAGCATCATACTTGTTACAAATGTCAGTTCGACGTAGCGAACAAAAAAAATAGCTCTTCTAGACATTAAACTTGACATTCTTGTCTTCAATTGAGTACAAAAAAATTGTGATGACCATTTTACCCTTCATTTTTTAAAAATTGCATCAATTGTCCCAAGTGTCAATTACATTAATGGTCCTCTACTTTATTACACCAATTTCCTTTTCACTATAAACTTAATCATAGGGGAAGCTGCACAGCAAGATCATGCTCCATGTACTCAAATACAAGATACAGGTTACCTGGCACCCTAGATGTTAATAGACCTTCAAGCTTCATCACATTTGGAAGGCGCGTTAACAGGCTCTCAAGTGAATAGTAAACATCTCTGACGTTACACCGCCACCATTGCCGACGTTGCCACCATTCACCGGCTAAGGCGCGTGGTTTCACGGATGATAGATCCGGCGAAGGCTCGCCTTACAGCTCCTCCGGTTCCGGTGATTTCTTCTCCACTGATTGAATCTCCGCCACAATATTGGTTCGATTTTATTCATATTTGTTTTTTAGGTATTCATGAACAATTAATAAAAGTCATAGTATGATTTATTTGTTGTGATTCAAATGGTTCTGTACACACTAGATCCCTAATTATCTCTTGATTTATTTGTGATGTGAATACAAGCGTAAGGTAAAAAGTGTGTCTAGTTCATTGCTCTTGAGGTTTACACGAAATGCACGCCAAGTGTTTGATGAAATGAAAAAGAAAACCTCTGTTTACATATTGATGCTACGACTATGTGCATTTGATTTTGTGAGCATTGTATGAAGAAGGTTGTGATGTAAAGTGTAACACGACATTAAAATTCGATAATGCTAAAAAGCTAGCGTCTGAAGCAGATGGGGTGGTTCTAGTCATGGGTACAAATACTGGAATGATGGCTGGAAGTCACTCAGTGTTGCTGTTTTCTTCTCCTCCAATGGTCTACAACGCACCACAAAAAGAGTTGGTTGATTTCAAGAAGGTTTGGCTGGCGTCACGATATAAATCTGTTGTGAGCTTTAAAGTGGATGTATGCAAGCATTTGAGTGTGGTTGATGAAGATGGTAACAGAAAAGTGGCATTTGGTCGCTATCGTCTTCAAGTGGGTGACGTCAAAGAATACGTAGTTATCAAGACTTGATACAAATGTTTTGTTCTAGCTGTTGTTCATTATAGTTAGACATTTATTTTGCAAGAACTATGGTGTCTAGAACACATTTGTCAACAATATCACTGCAATTGTGTGCATCATCTTACATCTGGTATGTTATGTATATTCATGTGATGTTGTAAGGGACGATGGACGTAATTTTTTCAAACGACAGGGACCATTTATATAATTTAGCCTAGGGACGATGGATGCAATTTTCGCAAACCCATAGGGACCATTTATGTAATTTAGAAGGGTAAAATGGTCATAATTCTCAATTGAAGACAAGAATGTCAAGTTTAATGTCTAGAAGAGATATTTTTTTTGTTCGCTACGTCGAACTGACATTTGTGACAAGTATGATGCTTTAATAGGTTATTAATCCTAATAAATATATTGTTAAGTTTTAATAACGTAACAATGTAATATAATTCTAAAAGATTTACTTGAATGGAATAGTATGCATGAGTACGTAATGTGGTATGTTGCTTTTTCACAATCTTGTTTTTCATAGTTGGTGATGGGTAATTCACATGCCCTTTTCTTAGTTACTTTTTGATAAGAGATAAGTGAAAACAAATGGTCATTTTATAAGTCAGATATGTTATTTTTTCACAGTCGTTGTAGCAAATTAGCCTACATGTATATTTGCACCCAAGACATCCTCTTATCAGATGGTAGTATATCTATCTATACTACATATAAAAGAAAAACGGTCAAACTTTGAAAAATAAAATGTTGAAAGTCAAAAGTGAGAGAAATGTATCGTGTAATTAATACTCTAAATAAAATAACTTATTACTTAAAAGTATAATAATTTATTCACATTGTACAACAAATTAAAAATATATTTACCAAATTAAAAACAAACATTAAAACACCCTTTGCTAAAAAGTATAATAAAATTTTCTCAATGTACAATTTAAATAAGTTATCACATAATTCAAAATATAAAATAATTAAACACACTAATTAATGTTATTTTTAAAACACTCTAAAATGAAAAGTACATGTTATTATATAAATTATACAAATTAATAAAAACACACAAAGCTTCATACAAACCAACAAGTTGATGGTAGATATAGTTTTGAAAATCGGACCGGACCAACGGGTTCATCCAGGAACCGGTGTCGCCACCGGTTCAGCTAACCAATAGAAGCCATCCGAAAATGAACCACAGAGGACCCGTTAAAACCGATACAAACTGGTGAATCAGGTCTCATCGAGATCTATTTCTCCGGTTAATCGTCACAGGGTACTCGCCGTCGCAACGCGCGGGTACCGTGCTATACTATATATAAAAGAGAAACAAAAAAGTAAAAAGTGAAAAGTTGAAAATCTATATTTCAAAAGGAAACTATTAATACATATCGAAAACCGGGTTGACCCGGGACGCTTCAAACCCGGTTTAATTTGACCCGTTTTGACCAAACCCGTCGGGTTGATTCGGTTTAAATCGATCCGTTTTTCGATCGGAATGGTTCAACCAGCTGAACAACGCGGGTCAAACCAGGTTTCAAAACATTATTGTTAATAGAAATAAGCCGTAAAAACGTTTATTTATATTTTACGATCTTCTAATGTTTTGTCTATAACAAACGTAAAATCATTTTAACGAAACAAATAAAATACGTAAATGGTTTGAACTAATAGTTTCTAACATATTCACATTTTCACATAAAAAACTAAAACAAGTATAAGTGATTTTATGACTTAGTAATACATATGTACAACAACTAGTGTTTACATATTTGGGTATAATATACACATAACTAGTATGTATTGGGCAAATATATTTAATGTAGTTGGGTACAACCCAAAGCCCATAACCCATGGAGCTTGACCCACAACCCATTGCATGCATCATGCTTATATCATACATGGATAATATCCATAACCCATGGATCAACCCATACCCAAGTGACCAAGTGCATTGAACTCAAAGATACATTGTATCTAGCTAAAGATCCATGGTTCAACCCATGACCCATGACCTATAACAAAAATACCCATGGGTAAAGGGAGTCCCCACGGATCCCTAGCTTAACGCTAGACGGATCCCTTGTGGAAGGATCCGTGGGATCCGGGAAGCGATGAGAGTTTTTCTTCATAAATAGTGAGTCATTTCTTCATTGTTTCTTACCCTTTTCTAACACACTTTCTCCACGAGTTGAAAACTCACTAACCTCGATCCAAGAGATCTATGTTTGTAGTTTTGTTTTGTGTGATCTTCTAGGTTCCTCTTAAAGGCAAGATCACCACCTTTGAAGTCGAGCAAGCTCAAGTCCATGAGTTGCCATGCTTCCTCATCATCAAGGCTACTGAAGTCTTCTTGTTGATGATTCCTTTCTTTCTTCTAAGAAGTGTAGTGTTGAAGACATTAGTGAAAGATGTCTCAAGTGTCAAGACGAAGATATTAGTAAAGGGTATCTAACGTCTATAGCATAAGCACTTGTGGTAGGTGCTTAGAAGTCATGACAAGAAGCATTAATGAAAGGTGCTTAGAAGTCAAGACTAAAAGCATTAGTGAAAGGTGCTTAAGAAGTGAAGACACAAGACATTAGTGAAAGGTGTCTTGTAGATCTAGTCAAAGGCATTAGTGAAAGGTGCCTTAGATGTACATTCAATATGGTGTGTTACGATGTACAAGATAGACTAGTATTAGATCCAAGGATATTGATATCCTTGATGATGTTGTAAAGGAGTAGATCTCCTTTGGGATTAGTCGTTGGTGTAGTGTGGTAGTAGTTCCTCCATTGCAATGGAACTAGGTGCTTAGTCTAGTACCTAATAAAGGGTATGTGACGTTGTGTAGGTGTAGTTCACCTTGGAGTGAAAGAACTAGGTACTTAGCCTAGTACCTTATAAAGGGTAGGCGACGTTGTGTAGGTGTGGTTCACCTTGGTGTGAAAGAACCCGGTGGTTAGCCTAGTACCGGAAAAAGAGTAGGCGACATTGTGAAGGCTTCTCCGCCATAAGGAGATTGGTGTAGTGTTTACGAACTCTCGAGTAGGTGACTCGGGGAGTGGAGTAGGGCAAGGAAGGTGTCCTTGTAGCCGAACCACTATAAATACTCGCGTTGTGGTTTTGTGCTTCTTACTCTTATCTTTTCATTACATATCTTTATATGCTTGTTTATCAACATCCAACACACACAACCAAATAGATTGACATAAGTCGATCTAAATAGTTTAAAAGGAAGTTTTAATTGGTAAACCTATTCAACCCCCTTCTAGTTTTCCACAATTGGTATCGAGCTTAGTTACCAAGTTTCTTGAAGTATATTGTACTTTAAAAAAACTTGATACGATCCATGGTTAATTGAAAACTACAAAGAAGGTTTTTCATAAAAACAAACACCATGTCTTTTAAAACTATATGTTTGGATGTTGATTTGATAACAACATTTTTCTTATTTATTTTTTCATTTAATTGCACTAATCTTTTTGTCATGTTGATTAGTCAAAGCTCATACCCACCAAGCTGTAGGAATCGCTTGGTAACAAGAATACCTTCCTTAAGAAGGTATCTTAAACGCAAAGGAGCGGGAATCGTCTACGTGACATTTGTTGTGTCATTTGTAAAGACATTCCTAAGTGCATTCGAGGTATGAGTTTTTACTTATATCTAAATGATATTAGTTTAATAAATAAGTGTTATTTCTTAATCATTTACTTGAGTAGATTTCGTGTTTACACATGTTTTACATGTAGCTTCATTAGGAAGCTTTTTCTCACATACGCTTCACTCCTCCGTCTAAAAATCATGGTTTATAAAACTTGTGTTTTGTCTCACTTAATTCAAAAATCATATCTTCTAATAATAAAAAAAAAACACAAATATCAAAATTCCTCCTTCCCTATAAATACTCCCACCGTCGACCACTCTATCAAACCCTCACTTTTTCAAATCTTCCAATTTCTAAAATTTCCTCTCATTCAAAAACTGCATCTTCCTCCTCATTCCATCTCAACCGAAACCAAGAAGATTCGTCATCAACATGGTTTACATCGCGCTCGTGCTCATCGCCTTAACACTCATCGCACTTGTGTTCCCTATGATGAAGTTCACATATGGAGACATTTACTTTGTGTTGTTAATCTACATAGGGATCATATACCCAATCCTTTGTATCATCCTTAGTATTGAAATGCAATATTACTAATAATCTAGTTATCTAGGTTATTATTATCATAATATGTTTGTCATTTCTTTTGATTTATTTGTTTCATATTCTTTCATGATACATTAGAAGTCATGTATGCATGCTAAAAGAAAATGTAGGATAAAACATATTTCGTGGTATAAAAATGTAAAACCTATATTTTTATCAAATATGTTTCTGTTATTACAGATCCACGGATCCCGGATGATATACAAGCCGGATCCCTTTTGTAATGGAACCGTAGGATCCGTCTTACTGGAAAACAGTTTTCATGCAAGATTAAAAACCACTATCTTTCTAAAAGTAATAATCCACTAGAAAGTCTTAGGGGAAATCGAGTAATCCTACGTGAAAATGTTTGGAGTCTTAGGGGAAATCGAGTAATCCTTCCCGCTTGTTGTGCTCACATGTTGTACTGTTTGCTAACACAACAACCATACAATCTCGCCTACTTCTTCGCAAGGAGAATTGTAAATCTTCAAGGCTCCAAGAATAAACTCATCCCTTATGGAATGTTCTTGACACGCCTCTATCATAATGTTATGCACTTCCATCCTCAATTTCAAAGACCGTTGTACGTACTTGTGAACAAGATGATGGAACCGCTAAACATATCTCTCATGAAGACTTTCTTCATTCTTGATTCCACCAACACTCATCAATCACGTAATTATTCTCCTAGCGAAAACACTCAAGAAACCTAGTAGTATTTCAAAATAGGATCAATTCTCTTGTACTCGTGCTTTATCAATGTAATCCTATTTCTCTCATGAAATAAAACATCTTACATTTGATATCTTAGTGTTAGAACCCCTTTAAACTAACCTTGGAATATAATGTATTGTCAAGATCATTGCATACCTTTAGTAAAGGTTACGCCTAGCAGATGGACGGATCCCAAAGTTTGTGCTAGACGGATCCCTACACTTAGGGAACCGTGGGATCCAACAAATGTAAAATGCAATTGCAAGCATTATATTTCAAACATATCCTTAGAACACCTCACACTAAGCTAAACATAGTGTCTTAAGGCAAATTAAGTCCTTATCAAGATAGGTTGATCTTTCCTACTCACACATAATTCACCTAGATCACACTCTAAAGATGCTTGTAGATCTATCGTTTCAGTTTTAATCCATTACTCTTCCGCTTTCAAACTCACACTTCATTTTTCACTTGATCCCTCACATTTAGCCTTATAAATCTTTCGATTATGGCAAAATTGATCATAATATCCTTACCTCAAAATTGATCAAAGTTGATCAAACTCTAGTTTTTCCCATCTCAAAGCTTCTAGGATATTTTCCAAAACACTATCCTAAGTCACAACCTGATCTCTAGGATCATTTAGCTTCAATTGACACTCTCATCTTTAGTATCATCCTTGCTCATCCATTGGTACTCATGAAAGTTCCAAATCCTTCTATAACAGAAAATCATTAGCTACATCACTCATTACCTTCAAATACTTAAGCACCCCTTCATTTAAGACACTTAGGAGGACTGAAACACTCAAGATGATGTAGATCTTAGATCTTAGAAACATCATTTCCACTCTTTCATAGCTGCTGAGAGTCGGATCCCTAGGATTAGCCTAGATGGATCCCTCTGAGGAAGGAACCGTGGGATCCGGATGACAGTCTATGTCAATTCTTGATAAAACAATCATTTCAACTCATCTTCCTATCTCAAACACTCCATCTCATCTTAAATGAGTTCCTAGAGCAGTGAAAACTCTAAAGTTGACTCTTGTGCATGTTAATTATCACATTCCAATGAATCCTAGTGGTTTAAGGCTTAAATGCACTTGCCGAATCTCTTGGTTTATAAACCACTTTGTTAGGACCTCCATAGTCATCACTCTCATCCTAACTTTCAGCACTTTAGAAACCCTTGCAAACCTCTTGAAATCATCTCATCATGAGGAAAACCCCATGTAGTAACTTATCCACCAAAGAACCACCCATGAAAAGGGGTCGTTTCATACACGAAATCTCTTCAACCGAATCATCTCCGGTCAAGCCAACAAATGATAGGACCTTTACTCAGCCAATCAAAATAATTCCTAAAAGGATAGTACCCACAAAACTACCTATGCCAAACACCACCATACCTCCTAGGCCAAACAATATCATCTCCACTAAACCATCACCATTGGTTCCTAGAGCTATCTCTTTTACATCCCCACTATCATCACCACGCCTCTACAATTTAGAGGACTTGCCTCCTAGGCCATCTCATCCGCTCACGACAACATTTTCCTCATTAGGAGGAATAATGGTACAAAATCAAGGTGTTGAGTCAACACTTGCTCCGGCTTCCTTTTCGCCGTTTCCATCATATAATCCCATTTGGATTATGAGAAATCATCAAAGTCAACCACCCGACCATATGGAAGTTGACACTTCTCTACCACCACCATCATTCTTGGACGAACCATTTTCAAATGCGCCTCCACCAATCCCTCCATCGTTTGAAGCTCCACAAGCCGCTTCACTTGATCCTTCGCATCAAGCCATTTCATTTCTTCCACCACCACTACCTAGCCATGACAAAGATACTATCATTGTCAACATGTTGAAAGTTTGATACATGAAGTACGAGAAGACCAACGTTTCATGTTCTATCATCTCCTCGAACGTTTTGACGAGATTAAACCTAAACAAAACTTGAGCTAGAAGATTTTAGTGGTGTCCTAGCATCAAGCGATAGTTGGTTTAGAAAATCCTAGTCATGTATTTTCTTATTTTCTTAGTTTTTAGAGTCATGTATATCATAACTCTAGTTTTATTAAATGGAATTACATGCTACTTGTTATTTTTCTGAGCATATGATTACTTTGTATTCATATCTCATTTTTGTGATAACATTACTTGTTATATCACCTTTGCTGAAATTAATCAGCTAGTACGGATCCTCGATTGCCTAGACGGATCCCTACTAGGAAGGAACCGTGGGATCCGTGAGATGAAACTATTTCCTACTAACTTGGACCACATTTGCGGAAATTGTGAATTATACTTGCTTTCTAACCTTTGTTTTGTAGTTATTCAATTTACACATGAAGACTTTGACATCCTAAATGTTAATACAAATAAGCCATAGGGATGGACTCGTCAAAGGGAGTAAAACGTTTATTTATATTTTACGATCTTCTAATGTTTTGTCGATAACAAAACGTAAAATCATAATTTAACGAAACAAATAAAATACGTAAATGGTTTGAACTAATAGTTTCTAACATATTCACATTTTCACATAAAACACTAAAACAAGTATAAGTGATTTTATGATTTAGTAATACATATGTACAACAACTAGTGTTTACATATTTGGGTAAAATATACACATAACTAGTATGTAGTATATTGGGTAATATAAATGGGTAGAAACTTAAGTATCACAACCCATTGGGCAAATACATTGAATGTAGTTGGGTACAACCCAAAGCCCATAACCCATGGAGCTTGACCCATAACCCATTGCATGACATCATGCTTATATCATACATGGATAATATCCATAACCCATGGATCAACCCATACCCAAGTGACCAAGTGCATTGCACTCAAAGATACATTGTATCTAGCTAAAGATCCATGGTTCAACCCATGACCCATGACCCATAACCAAAATACCCATGGGTAAAAGGGAGCGTCCCACGGATCCCTAGCTTAACGCTAGACGGATCCCTTGTGGAAGGGATCCGTGGGATCCGGGAACAGAGAGTTTTTCTTCTATAAATAGTGAGCCATTTCTTCATTGTTTCTCACCCTTTCTAACACACTTTCTCCCCGAGTTTAAAACTCACTAACCTTAGATCCAAGAGATCTATGTTTGTAGTTTTGTTTTGTGTGATCTTTTAGGTTCCTCTTAAAGGCAAGATCACCACCTTTGAAGTCGAGCAAGCTCAAGTCCATGAGTTGCCATGCTTCCTCATCATCAAGGCTACTTAAGTCTTCTTGTTGATGATTCCTTTCTTTCTTCAAAGAAGTGTAGTGTTGAAGACATTAGTGAAAGATGTCTCAAGTGTCAAGACGAAGATATTAGTGAAGGGTATCTATCGTCTATAGCATAAGCACTTGTGGTAGGTGCTTAGAAGTCAAGACAAGAAGCATTAGTGAAAGGTGCTTAGAAGTCAAGACTAGAAGCATTAGTGAAAGGTGCTTAGAAGTGAAGACACAAGACATTAGTGAAAGGTGTCTTGTAGATCTAGTCAAAGGCATTAGTGAAAGGTGCCTTAGATGTACATTCGATATGGTGTGTTTCGATGTACAAGATAGACTAGTATTAGATCCAAGGATATTGATATCCTTGATGATGTTGTAAAGGAGTAGATCTCCTTTGGGATTAGTCGTTGGTGTAGTGTGGTAGTAGTTCCTCCATTGCAATGGAACTAGGTGCTTAGCCTAGTACCTAATAAAGGGTAGGCGACGTTGTGATAGGTGTAGTTCACCTTGGAGTGAAAGAACTAGGTACTTAGCCTAGTACCTTATAAAGGGTAGGCGACGTTGTGTAGGTGTGGTTCACCTTGGTGTGAAAGAACCGGTGGTTAGCCTAGTACGGAAAAAGGGTAGGCGACGTTGTGAAGGCTTCTCCGCCATAAGGAGATTGGTGTAGTGTTTACGAACTCTCGAGTAGGTGACTCGGGGAGTGGAGTAGGGCAAGGAAGGTGTCCTTGTAGCCGAACCACTATAAATACTCGCGTTGTGGTTTTGTGCTTCTTACTCTTATCTTTTCATTACATATCTTTATATGCTTGTTTATCAACATCCAACACACACAACCAAATAGATTGACATAAGTCGATCTAAATAGTTTAAAAGGAAGTTTTAATTGGCAAAACTATTCAACCCCCCCTTCTAGTTTTCCACAATTGGCATCAGAGCTTCGTTACCAAGTTTCTTGAAGTATATTGTACTTTAAAAACTTGATACGATCCATGGTTAATTGAAAACTACAAAGAAGGTTTTTCATAAAACAAACACCATGTCTTTTAAAACTATATGTTTGGATGTTGATTTGATAACAACATTTTTCTTATTTACTTTTTCATTTAATTGCACTAATCTTCTTTGTCATGTTGATTAGTCAAAGCTCATACCCACCAAGCTGTAGGAATCGCTTGGTAACAAGAATACCTTCCTTAAGAAGGTATCTTAAACGCAAAGGAGCGGGAATCGTCTAAGTGACATTTGTTGTGTCATTTGTAAAGACATTCCTAAGTGCATTCGAGGTATGACTTTCCACTTATATCTAAATGATATTAGTTTAATAAATAAGTGTTATTTGTTAGGCATTTATTTGAGTAGATTTCGTGTTTACACATGTTTTACATGTAGCTTCATTAGGAAGCTTTTTCTCACATACGTGTCACTCCTCCGTCTAAAAATCATGGTTTATAAAACTTGTGTTTTGTCTCACTTAATCCAAAAATCATATCTTCTAATAATAAAACAAAACACAAATCTCAAAATTCCTCCTTTCCTATAAATACTCCCACTGTCGACCACTCTATCAAACCCTCACTTTTTCAAATCTTCCAATTTCAAAAATTTCCTCTCATTCAAAAACTTCGTCTTCCTCCTCATTCCATTTCAACCGAAACCAAGAAGATTCGTCATCAACATGGTTTACATCGCGCTCGTGCTCATCGCCTTAACACTCATCGCACTTGTGTTCCCTATGATGAAGTTCACATATGGAGACATTTACTTTGTGTTGTTAATATACATTGGGATCATATACCCAATCCTTTGTATCATCCTTAGTATTGAAATGCAATATTACTAATAATCTAGTTATCTAGGTTATTATTATCATAATATGTTTGTCATTTCTTTTGATTTATTTGTTTCATATTCTTTCGTGATACATTAGAAGTCATGTATGCATGCTAAAAGAAAATGTAGGATAAAACATATTTCGTGGTATAAAATGTAAAACCTATGTTTTTATCAAATCATTTACATTACTACAGATCCACGGATCCCGGATGATATACTAGCGGATCCCTTTTGTAAAGGAACCGTAGGATCCGTCCCTCATCGAAAACAGTTTTCATGCAAGATTAAAACCACTATCTTTCTAAAAGTAATAATCCACTAGAAAGTCAAAACCTTAAGTAAATTAGAGTGTTAAACACCATTGTTAATAAAAATCTAGTAAAACATTAGATAATCATAGGTTGACCACAAACATCTCTTTTTATTAACTTATCCTTTCTATAGGTTCAACTATGACGCATGAATATGAGTTTGATTTTTCACTCACTAGCGTCTACACTCCGAACATCTCTCTTGAACCCAACACACCTGGAAATCATGTCCGTGGGTTCAATAATCTCGAAAACCGTCACTTCCACGAAGGACGTATTGTAGACACCTCTCTACAATTCGAAGAAGGTATCAATACCTCCTTCCGAGCCATAGGACTAGAATGTCTTCTTGAAATCAACGAGAAGATATGTCCAAGGTTCATAATGGAATTCTTCCGTCAAGTCGAACTCGTTCGTAACGAGGATCGCTCTCTATCTCTTTGGTTTTATATCAAAACCAAAAGTTTACTCTAACCCTTGGGCATTTTGCTCACATCCTCCGGATTCCAAATCATGGACAATGTGCCTTCACCAAGATTGGTCTCTTGATTCTCTCTTCAACTTTCGTGAAGAAAATAGTCCATATTGTTCACACATACCCTCCCCGGAAGATTTAAATCGCATAATATGCAAACCTCGACCATATTACTCCGATCCAAACATTATCTTCACACGGGACATCCGAGAAGAGTACAAGCCTCTTGCACTCATCCTACGTGAAAATGTTTGGAGTCTTAGGGGAAATCGAGAAATCCTTCCCGCTTGTTGTGCTCACATGTTGTACTGTTTGCTAACACAACAACCATACAATCTCGCCTACTTCTTCGCAAGGCGAATTGTAAATCTTCAAGGCTCCAAGAATAAACTCATCCCTTATGGAATGTTCTTGACACGCCTCTATCATAATGTTATGCACTTCCATCCTCAATTTCAAAGTCCGTTGTACGTACTTGTGAACAAGATGATGGAACCGCTAAACATATCTCTCATGAAGACTTTCTTCATTCTTGATTCCACCAACACTCATCAATCACGTAATGATCCTCCTAGCGAAAACACTCAAGAAACCTAGTAGTATTTCAAAATAGGATCAATTCTCTTGTACTCGTGCTTTATCAATGTAATCCTATTTCTCTCATGAAATAAAACATCTTACATTTGATATCTTAGTGTTAGAACCCTTTAAACTAACCTTGGAATATAATGCATTGTCAAGATCATTGCATACCTTTAGTAAAGGTTCTCACGAGCGAGATGGACGGATCCCAAAGTTTGTGCTAGACGGATCCCTACACTTAGGGAACCGTGGGATCCGGCAAACAGAAAATGCAATTGCAAGCATTATATTTCAAACATATCCTTAGAACACCTCACACTAAGCTAAACATAGTGTCTTAAGGCAAATTAAGTCCTTATCAAGATAGGTTGATCTTTCCTACTCACACATAACTCACCTAGATCACACTCTAAAACGCTTGTAGATCTATCGTTTCATTTTTAATCCATTACTCTTCCGCTCTCAAACTCACACTTCATTTTTCACTTGATCCCTCACATTTAGCCTTAGAAATCTTTCGATTATGGCAAAATTGATCATAAATCATCCTTACCTCAAAATTGATCAAAGTTGATCATACTCTAGTTTTTTCCCATCTCAAAGCTTCTAGGATATTTTCCAAAACACTATCCTAAGTCACAACCTGATCTCTAGGATCATTTAGCTTCAATTGACACTCTCATCTTTAGTGTCATCCTTGCTCATCCATTGGTACTCATGAAAGTTCCAAATCCTTCCATAAAAGACAATCATTAGCTACATCACTCATTACCTTCAAGTACTTAAGCACCCCTTCATTTAAGACACTTAGGAGGACTGAAACACTCAAGATGATATAGATCTTAGATCTTAGAAACATCATTTCCACTCTTTCATAGCTACTGAGAGCCGGATCCTAGGATTAGCCTAGACGGATCCCTCTTGAGGAGGGAACCGTGGGATCCGGATGACAGTTTATGTCAAATCTTGCTAAAACAATCATTTCAACTCATCTTCCTAACTCAAACACTCCATCTCATCTTAAATGAGTTCCTAGATCAGTGCAAACTCTGAAGTTGACTCTTGTGCATGTTAATCATCACATTCCAATGAATCCTAGTGGCTTAAGGCTTAAATGCACTTGCCAAATCTCTTGGTTTATAAACCACTTTGTTAGGACCTCCATAGTCATCACTCTCATCCTAACTTTCAGCACTTTAGAAACCCTTGCAAACCTCTTGAAATCATCTCATCATGAGGAAAACCCCAAGTAGCAACTTATCCACCAAAGAACCACCCATGAAAAGGCTCGTGTCATACACGAAATCTCTTCAACCGAATCATCTCCGGTCAAGCCAACAAATGATAGGATCCTTCCTCATCCAATCAAACCAATTCCTAAAAGGATAGTACCCACAAAACTACCTATGCCAAACACCACCATACCTCCTAGGCCAAACAATATCATCTCCACTAAACCATCACCATTGGTTCCTAGAGCTATTTCATTTACATCCCCACTATCATCACCACACCTCTACAATTTAGAGGACTTGCCTCCTAGGCCGTCTCATCCGCTTCCGCCGACAACATTTTCCTCATTAGGAGGAATAATGGTACAAAATCAAGGTGTTGAGTCAACACTTGCTCCGCTTCCTTTTCGCCATTTCCATCATATAATCCCATTTGGATTATGAGAAATCATCAAAGTCAACCACCCGACCATATGGAAGTTGACACTTCTCTACCACCACCATCATTCTTGGTCGAGCCATTCTCAAATGCGCCTCCACCAATCCCTCCATCGTTTGAAGCTCCACAAGCCACTTCACTTGATCCCTCGCATCAAGCCATTTCATTTCTTCCACCACCACTACCTAGCCATGACAAAGATTGCTATCATTGTCAACATGTTGAAAGTTTGATACATGAAGTATGAGAAGACCAACGTTTCATGTTCTATCATATCCTCGAACGTTTCGAAGAGATTAAACCTAAACAAAACTTGAGCTAGAAGATTTTAGTGGTGTCCTAGCATCAAGCGATAGTTGGTCCAGAAATTCCTAGTCATGTATTTTTTTATTTTCTTAGTTTTTAGAGTCATGCATATCATAACTCTAGTTTTATTAAATGGAATTATATGCTACTTGCTATTTTTCTGAGTATATAATTACTTTGTATTCATATCTCATTTTGTGATAACATTACTTGTTATATCACCTTTGCTGAAATTAATCATCTAATACGGATCCTCGATTGCCTAGACGGATCCCTACTAGGAGGGAACCGTGGGATCCGTGAGACAAAAAACTATTTTCTACTAACTTGGACCACATTTGCAGGAAATTGTGAATTATACTTGCTTTCTAACCTTTGTTTTGTAGTTATTCAATTTACACATGAAGACTTTGACATCCTAAAGCTAGGGGAGCTTTATGTCAAAGCAATACATTGCAAATTACTTGCAATATTAGGTTTACATTTCGTGACATCCCCTTGCAAAATTGCAATCATCAAGGGGGAGCACATTCGTCACTTAGACGAAATCTTTTGCAAACTTACTTGCAAACAAACTAGATTAGTATCACTTTCTTGACGCCTTACATAGGGATGGACTCGTCAAGGGGAGTAAAGACGAGATCCTTTCCGTTACTTGCTCTCTATTTATTTTTATTTTTATTTCTTTCACATGTTTTCTTAAAAACGATGTGTTGCTTTCCTTCAAACACTTTTGTTTCGACAAAAGGGGAGAAGAAAGTAAAACTACAAATTCAAACTTTTACAATTTTAGCTTTTCCTTAAAATAATTTTATGTTTTGTCATCAACAAAAGGGAGATTGTTAATACAAATAAGCCGTAAAAACGTTTATTTATATTTTACGATCTTCTAATGTTTTGTCGATAACAAACGTAAAATCATTTTAACGAAACAAATAAAATACGTAAATGGTTTGAACTAATAGTTTCTAACATATTCACATTTTCACATAAAACACTAAAACAAGTATAAGTGATTTTATGATTTAGTAATACATATGTACAACAACTAGTGTTTACATATTTGGGTAAAATATACACATAACTAGTATGTAGTATATTGGGTAATATAAATGGGTAGAAACTTAAGTATCACAACCCATTGGGCAAATACATTGAATGTAGTTGGGTACAACCCAAAGCCCATAACCCATGGAGCTTGACCCATAACCCATTGCATGACATCATGCTTATATCATACATGGATAATATCCATAACCCATGGATCAACCCATACCCAAGTGACCAAGTGCATTGCACTCAAAGATACATTGTATCTAGCTAAAGATCCATGGTTCAACCCATGACCCATGACCCATAACCAAAATACCCATGGGTAAAAAGGAGCGTCCCACGGATCCCTAGCTTAACGCTAGACGGATCCCTTGTGGAAGGGATCCGTGGGATCCGGGAACAGAGAGTTTTTCTTCTATAAATAGTGAGCCATTTCTTCATTGTTTCTCACCCTTTCTAACACACTTTCTCCCCGAGTTAAAACTCACTAACCTTAGATCCAAGAGATCTATGTTTGTAGTTTTGTTTTGTGTGATCTTTTAGGTTCCTCTTAAAGGCAAGATCACCACCTTTGAAGTCGAGCAAGCTCAAGTCCATGAGTTGCCATGCTTCCTCATCATCAAGGCTACTGAAGTCTTCTTGTTGATGATTCCTTTCTTTCTTCAAAGAAGTGTAGTGTTGAAGACATTAGTGAAAGATGTCTCAAGTGTCAAGACGAAGATATTAGTGAAGGGTATCTATCGTCTATAGCATAAGCACTTGTGGTAGGTGCTTAGAAGTCAAGACAAGAAGCATTAGTGAAAGGTGCTTAGAAGTCAAGACTAGAAGCATTAGTGAAAGGTGCTTAGAAGTGAAGACACAAGACATTAGTGAAAGGTGTCTTGTAGATCTAGTCAAAGGCATTAGTGAAAGGTGCCTTAGATGTACATTCGATATGGTGTGTTTCGATGTACAAGATAGACTAGTATTAGATCCAAGGATATTGATATCCTTGATGATGTTGTAAAGGAGTAGATCTCCTTTGGGATTAGTCGTTGGTGTAGTGTGGTAGTAGTTCCTCCATTGCAATGGAACTAGGTGCTTAGCCTAGTACCTAATAAAGGGTAGGCGACGTTGTGAAAGGTGTAGTTCACCTTGGAGTGAAAGAACTAGGTACTTAGCCTAGTACCTTATAAAGGGTAGGCGACGTTGTGTAGGTGTGGTTCACCTTGGTGTGAAAGAACCGGTGGTTAGCCTAGTAAGGGAAAAAGGGTAGGCGACGTTGTGAAGGCTTCTCCGCCATAAGGAGATTGGTGTAGTGTTTACGAACTCTCGAGTAGGTGACTCGGGGAGTGGAGTAGGGCAAGGAAGGTGTCCTTGTAGCCGAACCACTATAAATACTCGCGTTGTGGTTTTGTGCTTCTTACTCTTATCTTTTCATTACTTATCTTTATATGCTTGTTTATCAACATCCAACACACACATCCAAATAGATTGACATAAGTCGATCTAAATAGTTTAAAAGGAAGTTTTAATTGGTAAAACTATTCAATTCTAACAATTGGCCTTCGTTACCAAGTTTCTTGAAGTATATTGTACTTTAAAAACTTGATACGATCCATGGTTAATTGAAAACTACAAAGAAGGTTTTCATAAAACAAACACCATGTCTTTTAAAACTATATGTTTGGATGTTGATTTGATAACAACATTTTTCTTATTTATTTTTCATTTAATTGCACTAATCTTCTTTGTCATGTTGATTAGTCAAAGCTCATACCCACCAAGCTTTAGGAGTCGCTTGGTAACAAGAATACCTTCCTTAAGAAGGTATCTTAAACGCAAAGGAGCGGGAATCGTCTAAGTGACATTTGTTGTGTCATTTGTAAAGACATTCCTAAGTGCATTAGAGGTATGACTTTTCACTTATATCTAAATTTAGTTTAATAAATAAGTGTACCTTTTTAGGCATTTACTTGTTTAGATTTCGTGTTTACTGTTTTACATGTAGCTTCATTAGGAAGCTTTTTCTCACATACGTGTCACTCCTCGTCTAAAATCATGGTTTATAAAACTTGTGTTTTGTCTCACTTAATCCAAAAATCATATCTTCAATAATAAAACAAAACACAAATCTCAAAATTCCTCCTTCCCTATAAATACTCCCACCGTCGACCACTCTATCAAACCCTCACTTTTTCAAATCTTCCAATTTCAAAATTTCCTCTCACTCAAAAACTTCATCTTCCTCCTCATTCCATCTCAACCGAAACCAAGAAGATCCGTCATCAACATGGTTTACATCGCACTCGTGCTCATCGCCTTAACACTCATCGCACTTGTGTTCCCTATGATGAAGTTCACATATGGAGACATTTACTTTGTGTTGTTAATCTACATTGGGATCATATACCCAATCCTTTGTATCATCCTTAGTATTGAAATGCAATATTACTAATAATCTAATTATCTAGGTTATTATTATCATAATATGTTTGTCATTTCTTTTGATTTATATGTTTCATATTCTTTCGTGATACATTAGAAGTCATGTATGCATGCTAAAAGAAAATGTAGGATAAAACATATTTCGTGGTATAAAAGTAAAACCTATGTTTTTATCAAACTATTTCTATTACTACTAGATCCACGGATCCGGAAGTTATACTAGCGGATCCCTTTTGTAAAGGAACCGTGGGATCCGCCCTATCGAAAACAGTTTTCATGCAAGATTAAAACCACTATCTTTCTAAAAGTAATAATCCACTAGAAAGTCAAAACCATTAAAGTGTTTAAAACCATTGTTAATAAAAATCTAGTAAAACATTAGATAATCATAGGTTGACCACAAACATCACTTTCTATTAACTCATCATTTCTATAGGTTCAACTATGACGCATGAATATGAGTTTGATTTTTCACTCACTAGCGTCTACACTCCGAACATCTCTCTTGAACCCAACACACCTGGCAATCATGTCCGTGGGTTCAATAATCTCGAAAACCGTCACTTCCACGAAGGACGTATTGTAGACACCTCTCTACAATTCGAAGAAGGTATCAATACCTCCTTCCGAGCCATAGGACTAGAATGTCTTCTTGAAATCAACGAGAAGATATGTCCAAGGTTTATAATGGAATTCTTCCGTCAAGTCGAACTCGTTCGTAACGAGGATCGCTCTATATCTCTTTGGTTTTATATCAAAAACCAAAAGTTTACTATAACCCTTGGGCATTTTGCTCACATCCTCCGGATTCCAAATCATGGACAATGTGCCTTCACCAAAGATTGGTCTCTTGATTCTCTCTTCAAATTTCGTGAAGAAAATAGTCCATATTGTTCACACATACCCTCCGGAAGATTTAAATCGCATAATATGCAAACCTCGACCATATTACTCCGATCCAAACATTATCTTTACACGGGATATCCGAGAAGAGTACAAGCCTCTTACACTCATCCTACGTGAAAATGTTTGGAGCCTTAGGGGAAATCGAGAAATCCTTCCCGCTTGTTGTGCTCACATGCTGTATTGTTTGCTAACACAACAACCATACAATCTCGCCTACTTCTTCGCAAGGCGAATTGCAAATCTTCAAGGCTCCAAGAATAAACTCATCCCTTATGGAATGTTCTTGACACGCCTCTATCATAATGTTATGCACTTTCATCCTCAATTTCAAAGTCCGTTTATGCGTACTTGTGAACAAGATGATGGAACCGCTAAACATATCTCTCATGAAGACTTTCTTCATTCTTGATTCCACCAACACTCATCAATCACATAATGATCCTCCTAGCGAAAACACTCAAGAAACCTAGTAGTATTTCAAAATAGGATCAATTCTCTTGTACTCGTGCTTTATCAATGTAATCCTATTTCTTTCATGAAATAAAACATCTTACATTTGATATCTTAGTGTTAGAACCCTTTTTAACTAATCTTGGAATACAATGCATTGTCAAGATCATTGCATACCTTTAGTAAAGGTTCTGCTGAGCAGATGGACGGATCCCAAATGTTGTACTAGACAGATCCCTACACTTAGGGAACCGTGGGATCCTGCAAACAGAAAATGCAATTGCAAGCATTATATTTCAAACATATCCTTAGAACACCTCACACTAAGCTAAACATAGTGTCTTAAGGCAAATTAAGTCCTTATCAAGATAGGTTGATCCTTCCTACTCACATAACACCTAGATCACACTCTAAAACGCTTGTAGATCTACCGTTTCATTTTAATCCATTACTCTTCCGCTCTCAAACTCACACTTCATTTTTACTTGATCCTCACATCTAGTCTTAGAAATCTTTCGATTATGACAAAATTGATCATAAATCATCCTCACCTCAAAATTGATCAAAGTTGATCAAAATCTAGTTTTCCATCTCAAAGCTTCTAGGATATTTTCCAAAACAGTATCCTAAGTCACAACCTGATCTCTAGGATCATTTAGCTTCAATTGACACTCTCATCTTTAGTGTCATCCTTGCTCATCCATTGGTACTCATGAAAGTTCCAAATCCTTCCATAAAAGACAATCATTAGCTACATCACTCATTACCTTCAAATACTTAAGCACCCCTTCATTTAAGACACTTAGGAGGACTGAAACACTCAAGATGATGTAGATCTTAGATCTTAGAAACATCATTTCCACTCTTTCATAGCCTGCGAGAGCCGGATCCCTAGGATTAGCCTAGACGGATCCCTTTGAGGAGGGAACCGTGGGATCCGGATGACAGTCTATGTCAAATCTTGCTAAAACAATCATTTCAACTCATCTTCCTAACTCAAACACTCCATCTCATCTTAAATGAGTTCCTAGATCGATGCAAACTTTGAAGTTGACTCTTGTGCATGTTAATCATCACATTCCAATGAATCCTAGTGGCTTAAGGCTTAAATGCACTTGCCAAATCTCTTGGTTTATAAACCACCTTGTTAGGACCTCCATAGTCATCACTCTCATCCTAACTTTCAGCTCTTGCAACCTCTTGAAATCATCTCATCATGAGGAAAACCCCAAGTAGTAACTTATCCACCAAAGAACCACCCATGAAAAGGCTCGTGTTATACACGAAATCTCTTCAACCGAATCATCTCCGTCAAGCCAAAAATGATAGAATCCTTCATCATCCAATCAAACCAATTCCTAAAAGGATAGTACCCACAAAACTACCTATGCCAAACACCACCATACCTCCTAGGCCAAACAATATCATCTCCACTAAACCATCACCATTGGTTCCTAGAGCTATTTCATTTACATCACCACTATCATCACCACACCTCTACAATTTAGAGGACTTGCCTCCTAGGCCGTCTCATCCGCTTCCACGACAACATTTTCCTCATTAGGAGGAATAATGGTTCAAAATCAAGGTATTGAGTCAACACTTGCTCCAACTTCCTTTTCGCCATCTCCATCATATAATCCTATTTGGATTATGAGAAATCATCAAAGTCAACCACCCGACCATATGGAAGTTGACACTTCATTACCACCACCATCATTCTTGGTCGAGGCATTCTCAAATGCACCTCCACCAATCCTCCATCGTTTGAAGCTCCACAAGCCGCTTCACTTGATCCTTCGCATCAAGCCATTTCATTTCATCCACCACCACTACCTAGCCATGACAAAGATTGCTATCATTGTCAACATGTTGAAAGTTTGATACATGAAGTACGAGAAGACCAACGTTTCATGTTCTATCATCTCCTCGAACGTTTCAACGAGATCAAACCTAAAAAAAACTTGAGCTAGAAGATTTTAGTGGTGTCCTAGCATCAAGCGTTAGTTGGTCTAGAAATTCCTAGTCATGTATTGTCTATTTTCTTATTTTTAAAGTCATGTATATCATAACTCTTGTTTTATTAAATGGAATTACATGCTACTTGTTATTTTGTTGAGCATATGATTACTTTGTATTCATATCTCATTTATGTGATAACATTACTTGTTATATCACCTTTCTTTGATTTTATTTATCACTAAACGGATCCTCGATTGCCTAGACGGATCCCTACTAGGAGGGAACCGTGGGATCCGTGAGACAGAAACTATTTTCCTACTAACTTGGACCACATTTGCAAGAAATTGTGAATTATACTTGTTTTCTAACCTTTGTTTTGTAGTTATTCAATTTACACATGAAGAATTTGACACCCTAAAGCTAGGGGAGCTTGGTGTCAAAGCAATACATTGCAAAATTACTTGCAATCTTAGATTTATATTTCATGACTTCCCGTTGCAAAATTGCAATCATCTAGGGGAGCACACCGTCACATAGACATAATCTTTTGCAAACTTACTTGCAAATGAACTAGATTAGTATTACTTTCTTGACGCCTTACTTAGGGATGGACTCGTCAAGGGGAGTAAAGACGAGATCCTTTCCGTTACTTGCTTGCTATTTCTTATTTCTTATTTCTTTCACACATTTTCTTAAAAACAATGTGTTGCTTTCTTTCAAAGCTCTTTTGTTTCGACAAAGGGGAGAAGAAAGTAAAACTACAAATTCAAACTTTTACAATTTTAGCTTTTCCTTAAAATAATTTTATGTTTTGTCATCAACAAAAGGGAGATTGTTAATACAAATAAGCCGTAAAACGTTTATTTATATTTTACGATCTTCTAATGTTTTGTCGATAACAAACGTAAAATCATTTTAACGAAACAAATAAAATACGTAAATGGTTTGAACTAATAGTTTCTAACATATTCACATTTTCACATAAAACACTAAAACAAGTATAAGTGATTTTATGATTTAGTAATACATATGTACAACAACTAGTGTTTACATATTTGGATAAAATATACATAACTAGTATGTAGTATATTGGGTAATATAAATGGGTAGAAACTTAAGTATCACAACCCATTGGGCAAATACAATTGAATGTAGTTAGGTACAACCCAAAGCCCATAACCCATGGTCTTGACCCATAACCCATTGCATGACATCATGCTTATATCATACATGGATAATATCCATAACCCATGGATCAACCCATACCAGTAACCAAGTGCATTGCACTCAAAGATACATTGTATCTAGCCAAAGATCCATGGTTCAACCCATAACCCATGACCCATGACCCATAACCAAAATACCCATGGGAAAAGAGGGCGTTCCACGGATCCCTAGCTTTGTGCTAGACGGATCCCTTGTGGAAGGGATCCGTGGGATCCGGGAACAGAGAGATTTTTCCTCTATAAATAGTGAGCCATTTCTTCATTATTTCTCACCCTTTTCCCTTTCTAACACACTTTCTCCCCGAGTTAAATCTCACTAACCTTAGATCCAAGAGATCTATGTTTGTAGTTTTGTTTTGTGTGATCTTTTAGGTTCCTCTTAAAGGCAAGATCACCACCTTTGAAGTCGAGCAAGCTCAAGTCCATGAGTTGCCATGCTTCCTCATCATCAAGGCTATTGAAGTCTTCTTGTTGATGATTCTTTCTTTCTTCAAAGAAGTGTAGTGTTGAAGACATTAGTGAAAGATGTCTCAAGTGTCAAGACGAAGATATTAGTGAAGGGTATCTATCGTCTATAGGATAAGCACTTGTGGTAGGTGCTTAGAAGTCAAGACAAGAAGCATTAGTGAAAGGTGCTTAGAAGTCAAGACAAAGAAGCATTAGTGAAAGGTGCTTAGAAGTGAAGACACAAGACATTAGTGAAAGGTGTCTTGTAGATCTAGTCAAAGGCATTAGTGAAAGGTGCCTTAGATGTACATTCGATATGGTGTGTTTTGATGTACAAGATAGACTAGTATTAGATCCAAGGATATTGATATCCTTGATGATGTTGTAAAGGAGTAGATCTCCTTTGGGATTAGTCGTTGGTGTAGTGTGGTAGTAGTTCCTCCATTGCAATGGAACTAGGTGCTTAGCCTAGTACCTAATAAAGGGTAGGCGACGTTGTGATAGGTGTAGTTCACCTTGGTGTGAAAGAACTAGGTGGTTAGCCTAGCACCTTATAAAGGGTAGGCGACGTTGTGTAGGTGTGGTTCACCTTGGTGTGAAAGAACCCGGTATTTAGCTTTGTACTTAGGAAAAAGGTAGGCGACGTTGTGAAGGCTTCTCCGCCATAAGGAGATTGGTGTAGTGTTTACGAACTCTCGAGTAGGTGACTCGGGAGTGGAGTAGGGCAAGGAAGGTGTCCTTGTAGCCGAACCACTATAAATACTCGCGTTGTGGTTTTGTGCTTCTTACTCTTATCTTTTCATTACATATCTTTATATGCTTGTTTATCAACATCCAACACACACAACCAAATAGATTGACATAAGTCGATCTAAATAGTTTAAAAGGAAGTTTTAATTGGTAAAACTATTCAACCCCCTTCTAGTTTTCCACAATTGGCATCAGAGCTTCGTTACCAAGTTTCTTGAAGTATATTGTACTTTAAAAACTTGATACGATCCATGGTTAATTGAAAACTACAAAGAAGGTTTTCATAAAACAAACACCATGTCTTTTAAAACTATATGTTTGGATGTTGATTTGATAACAACATTTTTCTTATTTATTTTTCATTTAATTGCACTAATCTTCTTTGTCATGTTGATTAGTCAAAGCTCATACCCACCAAGCTTTAGGAGTCGCTTGGTAACAAGAATACCTTCCTTAAGAAGGTATCTTAAACGCAAAGGAGCGGGAATCGTCTAAGTGACATTTGTTGTGTCATTTGTAAAGACATTCCTAAGTGCATTAGAGGTATGACTTTCCTTTTACTTTGCTTGATAATTAAGTATACCTATTTAGGTATTTATATGCATTTATGAGTTTTGCAAATTACATGTTTTACATGAAGCTTCATTAGGAAGCTTTTTCTCACATACGTGTCTTATTTCTCCGTCTAAAGTCGTGGTATATAAAACTTATGTTTTGTTTCCTTTCAATCCAATAATAAAACAAAACATAAATTTCAAAATTCCTCCTTTCCTATAAATACTCCCACCGTCGACCACTCTATCAAACCCTCACTTTTTCAAATCTTCCAATTTCAAAATTTCCTCTCACTCAAAAACTTCATCTTCCTCCTCATTCCATCTCAACCGAAACCAAGAAGATCCGTCATCAACATGGTTTACATCGCACTCGTGCTCATCGCCTTAACACTCATCGCACTTGTGTTCCCTATGATGAAGTTCACATATGGAGACATTTACTTTGTGTTGTTAATCTACATTGGGATCATATACCCAATCCTTTGTATCATCCTTAGCATTGAAATGCAATATTACTAATAATCTAGTTATCTTTATTATTATGATTATTTTCTTGTGATTTATATGTTTCATATTCTTTCGTGATACATTAGAAGTCATGTATGCATGCTAAAAGAAAATGTAGGATAAAACATATTTCGTGGTATAAAAATGTAAAACCTATGTTTTTATCAAAATATGTTTATGTTACTACAGATCCACGGATCCCAAAAGTTATACTAGCGGATCCCTTTTGTAAAGGAACCGTGGGATCCGTCCCATCGAAAACAGTTTTCATGCAAATTAAAACCACTATCTTTCTAAAAGTAATACTCCACTAGAATGTCAAAACCTTAAGTAAGTTAGAGTGTTTAAAACCATTGTTAATAAAAATCTAGTAAAACGTTAGATAATCATAGGTTGATCACAAACATCACCTTTTATTAACCCATCATTTCTATAGGTTCAACTATGACGCATGAATATGAGTTTGATTTTTCACTCACTAGCGTCTACACTCCGAACATCTCTCTTGAACCCAACACACCGGCAATCATGTCCGTGGGTTCAATAATCTCGAAAACCGTCACTTCCACGAAGGACGTTTATAGACACCTCTCTACAATTCAAGAAGGTATCAATACCTCCTTCCGAGCCATAGGACTAGAATGTCTTCTTGAAATCAACGAGAAGATATGTCCAAGGTTCATAATGGAATTCTTCCGTCAAGTCGAACTCGTTCGTAACGAGGATCGCTCTCTATCTCTTTGGTTTTATATCAAAAACCAAAAGTTCACTCTAACCCTTGGGCATTTTGCTCACATCCTCCGGATTCCAAATCATGGACAATGTGCCTTCACCGAAGATTGGTCTCTTGATTCTCTCTTCAACTTTCGTGAAGAAAATAGTCCATATTGTTCACACATACCCTCTCCGGAAGATTTAAATCGCATAATATGCAAACCTCGACCATATTACTCCGATCCAAACATTTTCTTTACAAGGGATATCCGAGAAGAGTACAAGCCTCTTGCACTCATCCGACGTGAAAATGTTTGGAGCCTTAGGGGAAATCGAGAAATTCTTCCCGCTTGTTGTGCTCACATGTTGTACTGTTTGCTATCACAACAACCATACAATCTCGCCTACTTTTTCGCAAGGCTAATTGCAAATCTTCAAGGCTCCAAGAATAAACTCATCCCTTATGGAATGTTCTTGACACGCCTCTATCATAATGTTATGCACTTCCATCCTCAATTTCAAAGTCCGTTGTACGTACTTGTGAACAAGATGATGGAACCGCTAAACATATCTCTCATGAAGACTTTCTTCATTCTTGATTCCACCAACACTCATCAATCACATAATGATCCTCCTAGCGAAAACACTCAAGAAACCTAGTAGTATTTCAAAATAGGATCAATTCTCTTGTACTCGTGCTTTATCAATGTAATCCTATTTCTCTCATGAAATAAAACATCTTACATTTGATATCTTAGTGTTAGAACCCTTTAAACTAACCTTGAATATAATGCATTGTCAAGATCATTGCATACCTTTAGTAAAGGTTCTGCACGAGCGAGATGGGCGGATCCCAAAGTTTGTGCTAGACGGATCCCTACACTTAGGGAACCGTGGGATCCGACAAAATGTAAAATGCAATTGCAAGCATTATATTTCAAACATATCCTTAGAACACCTCACACTAAGCTAAACATAGTGTCTTAAGGCAAATTAAGTCCTTATCAAGATAGGTTGATCCTTCCTACTCACATAACTCACCTAGATCACACTCTAAAACGCTTGTAGATCTATCATTTCATTTTAATCCATTACTCTTCCGCTCTCAAACTCACACTTCATTTTTCACTTGATCCTCACATCTAGTCTTAGAAATCTTTCGATTATGGCAAAATTGATCATAAATCATCCTCACCTCAAAATTGATCAAAGTTGATCAAAATCTAGTTTTCCATCTCAAAGCTTCTAGGATATTTTCCAAAACACTATCCTAAGTCACAACCCCGATCTCTAGGATCATTTAGCTTCAATTGACACTCTCATCTTTAGTGTCATCCTTGCTCATCCATTGGTACTCTTGAAAGTTCCAAATCCTTCCATAAAAGACAATCATTAGCTACATCACTCATTACCTTCAAATACTTAAGCACCCTTCATTTAAAACACTTAGGAGGATGAAACACTCAAGATGATATAGGTCTTAGATCTTAGAAACATCATTTCCACTCTTTCATAATCACGAGAGCCGGATCCCTAGGATTAGCCTAGACGGATCCCTCCGAGGAGGAACCGTGGGATCCGGATGACGAGTTTATGTCAAATCTTGCTAAAACAATCATTTCAACTCATCTTCCTAACTCAAACACTCCATCTCATCTTAAATGAGTTCCTAGATCAGTGCAAACTCGAAGTTGACTCTTGTGCATGTTAATCATCACATTCCAATGAATCCTAGTGGCTTAAGGCTTAAATGCACTTGCCAAATCTCTTGGTTTATAAACCACTTTGTTAGGACCTCCATAGTCATCACTCTCATCCTAACTTTCAAGACTTTAGAAACTCTTGCAAACCTCTTGAAATCATCTCATCATGAGGAAAACCCCAAGTAGTAACTTATCCACCAAAGAACCACCCATGAAAAAGGCTCGTGTTATACACGAAATCTCTTCAACCGAATCATCTCCGGTCAAGCCAACAAATGATAGGATCCTTCACTCATCCAATCAAACCAATTCCTAAAAGGATAGTACCCACAAAACTACCTATGCCAAACACCACCATACCTCCTAGGCCAAACAATATCATCTCCACTAAACCATCACCATTGGTTCCTAGAGCTATCTCTTTTACATCCCCACTATCATCAGGGTAAGCCACGGGTATTGATATCATTGTCTAGGGGAATAGGAATGCTAGTGAGAAGTTACTTCGCTAAGGTTGGGGTTGAGGTAGATTATTTTTTATCTTTTTATATTTTTTAAGGAAAGGAATGGTACGAATCTTGGGGTTTGGATTTTGGGGGTTGGTATTGCTACCGATTACTCTACTTATCTAATTATCTAATCTAAGGTGTATGTAGTCTATGTCTAATTATTGTGTGCTCGTATGATAGTTTAAAGATGTGTTTACTTAGGTTTTACTACTCCTTAATTATCTCCTATTGATGGTTGAATTGTCACGTCCTTATTCTTAGTTGCGTTGTGTGTCTAAGGTTGAAGGGTATGCGTTTCTCCCTAACTCTTTAAACTTAGCAAAGGGTCTCATCAACAAAACCCACTAGGGATAATAAACTCTTACTCTAAGGCACTCTTTGGATGGTTTAGCTTACAACTACTCAAGGAGTTATATTCTAAGGTTCACAAAGATTAAATCAAGCATTAAGTACACAACGAATGACCTATCGCATTACAAGATCATTAATCAACTAAGATAAGAGACAACCAATCAATATTCAATAATTAAGTTTCATATTCCTAAGCAAACACACAAGTAAATTAGCAAGACATGGAAAACATGCAAGCATACACACAAATAATCAAAGACATAATTGTATTAATGAAGTAAAACACTTATCTTTGTGTAAGATAGGGTTTGGAACCCTAAAATACTGTACAAGACAGCCTTGGTTCGGTTTAGGTTTTTACTCCAAAAGACTACACACAAATACCGAAAAATTTGGATTCTATATATAAGATTACACATGCGACGGCGCCACCTTATGTTTTGTGACGCCGCCGTGTCGCCGTCATTAGGGTTTCGTCTTGGCCACGTTAGACTTGCGACGGTGTCACCTTATGCTTGTGACGCCGTCCTCTTGCCTTTCGACGCCGTCTGGATTGCATCTAGGCCGCCCGAGTTGCGACGGCCTACTCTTTTATAACTTGACGTCGTCACTTGAAAATAGGAGTTTTGGCTTCGTCCGTCACAAAATCCTCCGACGGCGTCACAGATAAGCCGTGACGCCGCCACCTTATGTTTTCAAGCAGACTTTGAGTGTCTCGATTCGACTTTGGCCATTTTCTTCAGATATTCGCCTTTTCGTCCAAATAAGTGCCATTCCAGCATTTTGCCTTCAAGAGACCTAAAAGTGAAAAGGAACGATATTAAGCAATAACGGATACAAAAGTGATCAAATAAGGGCTTAAACGACCCTCAAAAGGTACATTTTAAAACCTTATCAAATATCCCTACACTTGGTATTTGCTTGTCCTCAAGCAAATGTGCTTTTAGCCAATTAATTTATAAGTTAGGGTCATGAAGCATTGGTTTAAAACAGTCCACAACACATATAAGCCCCATAAAAGTCATAACAAGCACGGAAATTACATACTAGCACCTCACATGGGGTGTTTGGATACTCACATCTCTCTCGGTGTATATGAAATATAACAAATTGGAAATGGAAGATAAACACTCATTAACCGGTCCTAGTACATAGATTACCATAGGCTTGAGAATAGATCAAACCTCCATCGCTTTGGCGTAAGCACCTAGGAAAGACTATCAAAGAGGTCTTTAAAGGGTTGTAACGTTAGGCTTACGGTAGGGAAACAAAGGGTTTGGTGGGATAGGCTATATAGTGGTGGCAAGTCAAAAATCTCTATGTTAAATGCATACGAAGAATGGCGTTGCTAAGCCAAGACTCGACACTCTAGACTCTAGCTAACTGAAATAAACAAACATAAATTTAAAGGATAGATGTAGGATGGTAGCCCGTATGGTTTTTTTTTTTTTTTTTTTTTTTTTTTTCACTCTATTTTTTTTTTTTTTTTCTCTTTTTTCCTTTTTTTTTCATACACTTTTACTCTACCATCCTCTACGGTAACATCAAAATGATAGGGATTTATAGGCACATCCCTACACTTGAGTTTTTATTACTCTAACACTAATTTGACCCGAATTGAAAAGATCAAAACACTTGGGGTACATTATTATGCAAACAAAGGGAATTTGAATTTAACGTTCCCTTCCCGTCATTTCATAAACTTTAACTTTTCCCATGAATCCCAATCGTCCCAAAATTGTATACAAAGGATATGACTCGACTTAGCAACTCATGCAAGCAACTAGATAATTGAACTAAGGGTTTAGGGTGATAACAATAATGCACTAAAAGTGAGTGCATACAAGGTAGGCTAAGGCGATTTGGGTGTATATTTGGGGGGGGTGTAAACAATGCTCTTCATTGATATTTCGAAAACCGAAACATCACGAGAACCGCGAAAAGGATAGGCTCGAGGGGTTAACTAGGGGTATCGTGTACTAAAGATGAGTATAACGCAAAGGTGTGGGGGAATTACTCGACCGATGTGGAAGAAGTAATTATATTACGGGTATCAAACAAGGGTTATCCTAATGCCTCTTATCATTTAGTTATTCCTAACTACACAAGTGTAGTCTTACTAGCGATCTCGGAATGCATCACAAAACAAGTTCTAGAATCTAATATACTACCGGTTCACACACTAAGCATTAAAGATGAATGCTTTAATTCCTACTAATCTAATGGCGATCCTCACATTTTGGGTGGAATTTAGGTGGTAAAGGGTTTTTGTGCTAGTCATGCAACTTCCTATCCGTGAGACGCTTTTGTTAAAACTAATGGCCCACTCCTATATGTCATGAAAATATTTAAATTTGGTGCCAAAATTACCCTAACCGACATTTTCTCATGGTTTATTACACAAATACAATTGGACAAAGCAAATATTCAAGGATAAGCATAGTTTCAAAGTTCCCGCTTTATTTTCCTCCCTACACTTAAACCGAACATTGTCCCCAATGTTCCCGAAAGTATCAAAGTTATGATAATGGAAGGTAATTAAAAACGAAAGAAACTAGTACTCCCCTGATTAGCTCGGTAGGATCCGTGTGTGAAGTAGTGGTTAAATCCTTTCCAAGAAGAATTTATGCGTGAAAAGCTCCTTCCAATCTTATGTAACTTCTTCTTGATAAATTAAACCTGCACACTTGAAGAAAACAAACGAAACCTTCACGTAAAATCAGCGGTAATAATATATATAAGACTCGATTTAAACTAGGATATAATGCTTGTGGAATGGATGTTTACTGCAATTTCGGAAAATTAAGACCGAAAATTCCAAAATTTATAAGTAGCTCGTAAAACGAGAAAAAGTAACTGTTGTTTTACTCCTTCCCGACGTCGTCAGTTGCGATCTCGACGCCAAAGTTATCCCGACAAAAAGCGGTCTGCGATTTTCTAGAAAAAATTCGGAAAATTTATATCTTTAGAATCTGGAAAATTTCGCAAAACATCCATTATGACTCGATACAAGCATTTGACTCGAACAAACACACATATATATCTTTTAGTTAATTGTTATTCTCATGTTTACGTTTCTTTTGAAAACGTGTGTAATCCTCCCTACACTTATCCCTTATGTAAAATACCTTTATATGCAATTAAGACGAGGTTAAAACAAAATAAAGCATTTTTACAAATTTAAACATGAGAATAAACAATCAATAAAAGTCATATGACACTAACAAGCAAACAATTAAGCATGGGTTGCCTCCCACGAAGCGCTTTTCTTTATTTAAGAGTCTTGTAGCTAGACTCGTAGTCGTGCTCTCACGTTTTCCTCCTCTTAGAAGCCCATTCAATTATCTTAACTCTGTTCTCATCACGAATATATTCAGGGCCCAATTCTAGACAGGCGGTATAGAGAACCTTGTCCTTCCAATCAACTTCAAAGGCCGGAATGCTATCTACATCTAACTCATCAATGCCCTCAAACCTCTTATTTTTTCAGGGCATTATATATTTAACACATTCGGTCTCATTCGAGAAATTGACTATTCCTTCCTCTTGATCATAAACCATCTTAGATTCCTCAATAAATGGTCTCCCAAGTATCACATCTCCTAAAACTCCATCAATAATGCCTTTCACATTTTCTAGGATCATGAAATCACACCTATATGTGAAGTTCCCTACTAAGACATGCAATCCCTTAACCCTCCCAACATAGTTACTCACTTTCCTAGGGTAAAAGGGGTCCCTCATAGGTCCTAAATTTTCTCTCATGATCCAATTGTAGTAGAGCCTAAACATTATGTTCATGGGTGTTTTATAATCTATGTAAGTATGATCCCTATATAAGTAACCAATCATGCACGGTATTTTGATATTTTTAGGGTCACCACTTTTTATGCATGGTTCGAAAGGTGGTCATGGGAAGTTAACTACATTATAGTGATAAGCAGTTTCCTTTCCATTAGGGTATGAATCGAAATACTCCCTAAGTTCCTCCTCCTCCTTACTTCCGTCCATAATCTCCAAAACCTTATAATCTCCTTCTACAATTTCATCTTCCGAATCACTTGAGGTTGAATCACTATCTAAGGTACCAGTGGATTCCTCAAGGGCTTTTTCAAGTGCATTTTCAATTATCCTATTAAGTTTCTTAAGCTCTCCAATTTCACTAACAATGCGAGCTCGGAGTTGGTTGGCAAAAGTTGGATCGAGTGGTGTGTGTTTATTTGATGGGGTGCTTGGTGGTTTATCACCTTCCATGATGAAAAGTGATGGGGTTACGAACAAAGGTCACGAAGAAGGGGGATAGACTAAGAGAAAGCTAAAAATGAGAAAAATTTACTTGATAGGAATCAAGCAAAGAAACCTAAATGAGATGGACTACTAACTAGCTATTCTATTCCCGCAGCGCGCCAAAAACTTGATAACGCTACACGCGCGCTCGGGGTCAAAGGAACTTCCTTTTCGTCGAGCAAGTTTTTCAACACCCCAGGCAAGTGAACCTAATCGTTGTAGTGTAGTATTAGGGTAAGCCACGGGTATTGATATCGTTCTCTAGGGAATAGGAATGCTAGTGAGAAGTTACTACGCTAAGGTTGGGGTTGAGGAAGATTATTTTTATCTTTTATATTTTTAAGGAAAGGAAAGGTACGAATCTCGGGTTTGGATTTGGGGTTGGTATTGCTACCGATTACTCTACTTATCTAATTATCTAATCTAAGGTGTATGTAGTCTATGTCTAATTATTGTGTGCTCGTATGATAGTTTAAAGATGTGTTTACTTAGGTTTTACTACTCCTTAATTATCTCCTATTGGTGGTTGAATTGTCACGTCCTTATTCTTAGTTGCGTTGTGTGTCTAAGGTTGTAGGGTATGCGTTTCTCCCTAACTCTTTGAACTTACCAAAGGGTCTCGTCTACAAAACCCACTAGGGATAATAAACTCTTCCTCTAAGGCACTCTTTGGATGGTTTAGCTTACAACTACTCAAGGAGTTATATTCTAAGGTTCACAAAGATTTAATCAAGCATTAAGTACACAACGAATGACCTATCGCATTACTAGATCATTAATCAACTAAGATAAGAGACAACCAATCAATATTCAATAATTAAGTTTCATATTCCCTAAGCAAACACACAAGTAAATTAGCCGGACATGGAGAACATGCAAGCATACACACAAATAATCAAAGACATAATTGTATTAATGAAGTAAAACACTTATCTTGGTGTAAGATAGGGTTTGGAACCCTAAAATACTATACAAGACAGCCTTGGTTCGGTTTAGGTTTTTACTCCAAAAGACTACACACAAATACTGAAAAATTCGGATTCTATATATAAGATTACACATGCGACGACGTCACCTTATGTTTTATGACGCCGTCGTGTCGCCGTCATTAGGGTTTCGTCTTGGCCACGTTAGACTTGCGACGGCGTCACCTTATGCTTGTGACGCCGTCCTCTTGACTTTCCGCCGTCTTGATTGCATCTAGGCCGCCCGAGTTGCGACGGCCTACTCTTTTATAACTTGACGTCGTCACTTTGAAAATAGGAGTTTTGGCTTCGTCGTCACAAAATCCTCCGTCACAAAATCCTCCGACGGCGTCCGCTTTGAGTATCTTGATTCGACTTTGGCCATTTTCTTGATATTCGTGCCTTTTCGTCCAAATAAGTGCCATTCCAAGATTTTGCCTTCAAGAGACCTAAAAGTGAAAAGGAACGATATTAAGACGGATACAAAAGTGATCAAATAAAGGCTTAAACGACCCTCGACTTTGGCCCTTATCATCACACCTCTACAATTTATAGGACTTGCCTCCTAGGCCGCCTCATTTCGACAACATTTACATCATTAGAAAATAATGGTACAAAATCAAGGTGTTGAGTCAACACTTGCTTCGCTTTTTGCCTTCAATATAATCCCATTTGGATTAAAAGTCATCAAAGGAACCGACCATATTAAGTTGACACTTCTACCACCACCATCATTCTTGGACGAACCATTCTCAAATGCGCCTCCACCAATCCCTCCATCGTTTGAAGCTCCAAACGCTTCACTTGATCCTTCGCATCAAGCCATTTCATTTCTTCCACCACCATTACCTAGCCATGACAAAGATTGCTATCATTGTCAACATGTTGAAAGTTTGATACATGAAGTACGAGAATACCAACGTTTCATGTTCTATCATCTCCTCGAACGTTTCGACGAGATTAAACCTAAACAAAACTTGAGCTAGAAGATTTTAGTGGTGTCCTAGCATCAAGCGATAGTTGGTTTGGAAAATCCTAGTCATGTATTTTCTTATTTTCTTAGTTTTTAGAGTCATGTATATCATAAATCTAGTTTTGTTAAATGGAATTACATGCTACTTGTTATTTTTCTGAGCATATGATTACTTTGTATTCATATCTCATTTTGTGATAACATTACTTGTTATATCACCTTCTTTGAAATTAATCGACTTATACGGATCCTCGATTGCCTAGACGGATCCCTACTAGGAGGGAACCGTGGGATCCGTGAGACAGAAAGCTATTTCCTACTAACTTGGACCACATTTGCAGGAAATTGTGAATTGTACATGCTTTCTAACATTTGTTTTGTAGTTATTCAATTTACACATGAATACTTTGACATCCTAAAGCTAGGGGAGCTTTATGTCAAAGCAATACATTGCAAATTACTTGCAATACTAGGTTTACATTTCGTGACATCCCCTTGCATAATTGCAATCATCAAGGGGGAGCACATTCATCACTTAGACGAAATCTTTTGGAAACTTACTTGCAAACAAAATAGATTGGTATCACTTTCTTGACGCCCTTACATAAGGATGGACTCGTCAAGGGGGAGTAAAGACGAGATCCTTTCCCGTTACTTGCTCTCTACCTCTTTTTTTTCTTTCACATGTTTTTCTTAAAAACAATGTGTTGCTTTCTTTCAAGGCTCTTTTTGTTTCGACAAAAGGGGAGAAGAAAGAAAAACTACAATTCAAACTTTTACGAATTTTAGCTTTTCCTTAAAATAATTTTATATTTTGTGATCAACAAAAACGGGGAGATTGTTAATATAAATAAGCTGTAAAAACGTTTATTTATATTTTACGATCTTCTAATGTTTTGTCGATAACAAACGTAAAATCATTTTAACGAAACAAATAAAATACGTAAATGGTTTGAACTAATAGTTTCTAACATATTCACATTTTCACATAAAACACTAAAACAAGTATAAGTGATTTTATGACTTAGTAATACATATGTACAACGACTAGTGTTTACATATTTGGGTATAATATACACATAACTAGTATGTAGTATATTGGGAAATATAAATGGGTAGAAACTTAAGTATCACAACCCATTGGGCAAATACATTGAATGTAGTTGGGTACAACCCAAAGCCCATAACCTATGGAGCTTGACCCATAACCCATTGCATGACATCATGCTTATATCATACATGGATAATATCCATAACCCATGGATCAAACCATACCCAAGTGACCAAGTGCATTACACTCAAAGATACATTGTATCTAGCTAAAGATCTATGGTTCAACCCATGACCCATGACCTATAACCAAAATACCCATGGGTAAAAGGGAGCGTCCCACGGATCCCTAGCTTAACGCTAGACGGATCCCTTATGGAAGGGATCCGTGGGATCCGGGGAACAGTAGAGTTTTTCTTCTATAAATAGTAAGCCATTTCTTCATTGTTTCTCACCCCTTTCTAACACACTTTCTGTAACATATTGGATTTCACATACACAACATACCATAAACACAAGAGGCGTACACAATGGTTTTAGAGAGAGAAAGTTAGAGGTTTGGGAACTTTAGTGAGAGAAAGAAAAATCTTATTATGAGCTCCGACTCTCTACCTTGGGAGGTAGAGTATTTATAGTCTTACAATAAAACGCCACCGACGGGTCATGGATCGGGCATATAGTGGGTAAAGACCCGTCATCCTCCGGTTGTTACCTAACTAAATACTACTTAACATTAAATAACTACGACTACGAGCTTTCTAACGGATACATATACTTGGTGACCGACACTTTAATACCGGATTTTTCGAATCCTAACAATCTCCCCAAGGAGGTCACCTCAAACACACATTACAATTACATAGAATACAAACAGATATTACATTGAAATTGTTCTTGGATTCTTGTTCATGTTCTTTGTTCGTAGCTCATAGTCTATGATTCTTTATTTTGCATGTTTGGATAATCGAGTGGAGGTCTTTAAGCGATCCACGTGATCGACGAGTTTTGAGCCACTTTGAGATCATCACCAAGAAATCTCGACTCATCCATTGTGGTGTTGGTATTATGTGAAGTAGTGACATTTGGACCGACATGCTCACATTCTGGATCATGATATATTCTTATCAGAGTAGCGGAAGCTTTCGTAGCAGAAGCATGGAGTGATAATATCCGAGTCATTGATGCACTAATCATGATTTCTTTGGAAATGAATGTGTTGTGTGAGCATGTGGCTATGGATTGACCGCTTCATTCTGATCAGCTGCAAACGTCGGGTGTTCCTGCATAAAACAGTTAACAATAAAGTGCACAAGAGTGTCTTTGATCACTTTTGTTGAATTGAGGTACACGGCCCACGGTTCCCCATTGATCAGTACAGTACCTGTGATCAGGTATAATTCCGAAGAATTTCCTTGACAGGGTTTCACAGCTGTTCTAGCCGTTCTCAAACCGGAACGTGTTAGCCTTGATTATTTTTATTAGAAGTGATGGTCATTCACGATTAGGAACTTTGTAATGTGTGTTAGATATCGTGATAGAATAGTCAACGGGCTCGTGGATTGGGCTAAGCTAATTGGGCATTAGTTAAGTTAAGCTAGCCTTGTCTAGTTCGTGAAACCCAAGCCCAATCCAAGTCCATCTCAAGGCCCATGGCCAAGCCTTAGGGCATCATCTCTCTTACCTATATATACCCCTCAATTATGTCATTTGAGGGGTGTGCTTGAGTGTGTGTGTATGTGTGTGTTTTTTCTTTGAAGCAATATAACATCTTATTGTTTTCATCTTTCTTCTCTCTACCTCTCTAAACATACATACGAATTCTATCATTCAAGTCACCAAGTTCTTAATCTTAATCTTCTTATACGCCTACTGTTTGTATAACGTGGGTGTTTGTGTGGTAAAGGTTGTTATTGTGATAAGGTATACGTGATAAAAGGGGCTTTACAATTGTTATCAATCGCCTAACAATGGTTTAGGAGTGTTTGTGTTTGTTTTGAAGGTTGGTATTGTACGCATAAAGGCTCACGTTTTTCATAGTTATCAAGCTTAAAGCTTTAATTTTTGCACTTAAAAATTCAAGATTCTTGTGGTTTAAGGTTTATTTGGTGCTAAAGTTTCATTTTTTTGCAAAAAGTTAGAAGCTTTACGTGTTTTTCTTCACTTTTGAACTCGTTTTTGGTTCATTGGTCATTTCTACTCGTAACTTTTCTAGCAACTTTGGGTGAAAAGGTCAACATTTTGGGTTATTCGAGTGTTTTAAGGATATCTATACAAGCGAAATCATTTGAATCGTTGGAAATTTCTTACAGTAGAAGTCAAAAGTCAAAACCCTAGTTTTCTACTGTAACTTTTCTAAGCACTTTGGGTGAAAAGGTTAACATTTTGTGTTATTTGAGTGTTTTAAGGCTATCTGTGCAAGAGAAATTGGTTGAATCATCGAAATTTTTTACGAGTAGGTCAAACCCTAGTTCTACTCGTAAGAAAGTCAAGTACTCATAAGTTTTCTACTCGTAACTTTTGGTGAAGAATCTTGAGCTATAACGGTGACTCGGTGCTTCCTCACTTGGATAAGTGTGTGGAACACTTCGACTTGTGGATATCCCTACTACTGTGACGGTGTAAAGGATTTTGGTTCTTAACCATAGTTTACGCATAAGTTAAAAGCTTACGAGTAACTCTACGCATAACTTCACAATTACGCGTAAGGTTTATGAGTAACTTTTTGTCTACGCATAAGCTTAAGGTTACGCGTAAGATACTTTCTACGCATAAGATCCTACGCCTAAGGAATCCTACGCCTAAGCTTCCTACGCATAAGATCCTACTCGTAACTACATCCTACTCGTAACTACATCCTACTCGTAACTACATCCTACTCGTAACTTTTTGGCGGGAAAACTTGAGTAAAATTTAAATTTTTGAGGAGACTAAACGTTCAATTTTTACGCGAGATTCAAATTTTGGTTTAACTGTGAAAATTTTGGTCAAAATTCAAATTTTGGGCCTAAATTCAAATTTTTCGGTCAAATTTGGCGTCAAAATTGTCATAACTCAAATTTTTCTTACGACCTTAAAATTGATTTTTATAGTGAATTTCAAATTTTGGCGAAAATTTTAAGAACCGAGTTCTGAGCACGACTTTCGGAAACACCTCAACCGAGCTTAATCTTCATCAACCACAACTCCTTTATCGTTGAATCGATCCTACATCAACTTTATCATCACATACCTTCATCAATGGCAACCGACAAAGATCGTCTCAAAGCGCTTTCACAAATGCTATTCTTTGGATTCGCCAATACATGGTTCTCGAGTTTAATCGCAGTTTGCTCAACCATCTATGCATATGAGTCAAGAAGGACACATGGTTGATGTTATTGGGAATCGAATGGATTTACTACGGGCATAAAATGGGGAATCGATGCAATATGCGAGGCGATATGTTGGACATCAAGGGGTCGATTGTGAATCGAATATGGGATATCAAAATGGGAATAAGCTGCTTTATGACTTACATTGAGAATGCTACCTCCGAACCTCAAAGACAAGATTCGGGATCTAGTGTCATACCAATGACAAAGCTTGAAAAGATCCATACATGTTGATGTTAGCGAAAAAGAAGAGTTGGGAATTGAGTTGATCGCCGAGGAAATAAAATTCGGTACCCAAAATGGGTAAAGCAAGCGATAATGCAACCTCGGTCACACAATCAATCAACAGAGCCACAACATCAAGCGGTACTTATGACACAACTCTGCTCACGACACGATTCACTCAATGAGGTACCACATTCGTTTACTCATGAGAAGCCACATTCGTGTCTCCGAACCTTATTATGACACATATGTGGGAGAGCAAGTTAATAGCAATGTTAACTCAAACTCCATATATGGATCCTAATGGAGGTCAAGTGATACTGAGAATGGTGCTAATGATGAGGAAACTCGTGCTTATTTTGAATCATTAATCAATGAATGTGGCATTGAAGTTGAGAAAGTAAGAGCGGTCAATCGCGAGGTTAAGGCGCGAATAAAAATTGACCGAGCTTGAGAGTTACAAGGAGCACGCCAATGCCTTTGAATTTCATACAAACAAACTTTCTAAATTAGAAATTGGTTATCGAGATTACATTTTAAGAAAAACAATTGCAACTCAAGTATGACACACTTGATGTGAATCGAACTTGAAAATCAAATCTTTAAACAAGGAAATTTCGAACTAAACAACCAACTTTCTAAACAAAAAGCATCGTATTACGATCTTGAAAAGAGTAGAAGAAGTTGATTGTCGATTTTTAAAATGAGAAGATTCTCTTCTTGATGAAATTCTGGATAAAAATGAAACTATAAAGAAATTGGATAATTTGCTTCTTACAACGGGTCATTCCGCTAAGACAATCAAGATGCTTTCTAATCAAGTAAATCCGATTTTTCATACTTCGCAAAAAATGGCTCTTGGTAACTCACCTCCTTGTTTTCTCAAGAAAGCTCAGAAAGAACGGAATGTGTTGAACAATGGACAACCTTTGCATGAACCCATAATTGTTCGTGATTCTCTTGAAACGTTGGAACTAGCTGAGGCGAGTAGATCAAAAATGAAACAAAAGAATCCAGATCTTAAACCGATTGATTATAACAAATGGAACAAAATTAATGGGATTACTTTTGTTAATAAAAAAGAAACGTCAACATTTTCCCCCCCACCAAGTGTCTCAAACAAAGTGTCAACACCAGTTTCAAAACCAGTTTCAAAACCAGTTGTAGTTTCCAAATCTCTTTCAAAAATCGAACAAATGTCTTCAAACAATCCTTTTAACACAAGTGATACTAGAAGCATTTTAGAAGATGTTAAAACGAGAATAGGGTATCTTCAAGGGAGTGTTAAATCTAAAACCCATAATACAACCAACATCTGGTTTTCTAGTTTTGATATTGAACAAAAAAAGTTTTTTGAAACTGAAATTGCCCCTCAGGTGAATGCCATCAGTGCAAGGGTAATTCATGTTGAACAAGCACTTTTGAAAGAAACGAGTGACTTTGTCAAGGACCATAAATCCCTGGTAAAGCAAGCTAATGAATGTTTTGAACACATCAAAGTTTTGGAAATTTTGAATGATTCTCTCTTCGAAGATGTGATGACTACCGATATCATGTCAATTATTTTACAAACATATTCTGTTGAAGATCATGAAAGACTCCAGTTTGAAACCTCCGCAATTGTTTCAAAATATGAAAAAGCTCTTGAAAAACTTGAAAAAGAAAACGTGTCCTATTTTAAACAACTTGATCGAAAATCCAAGGAATGCAAGCATGACAAACTGTCGTATGAGCGTGCCTACAAGGACATGCAAGAGCAAAATGATCTTTTGAGAGTTCAGCTGGAAAGTCTAAAAGGAAAGGTCATGGATACTAAGTTTGCAAAACCATTGGTGAGGAGAGAACAAATGTTCCCAAACCGGTTTTCAAACCAAAATGTCTATTTCTCGTTTCCTCCAAAAGTCAATGAGAAAAATGATTTGTCAAAAGCAATACTCCACGGACTTTGCCTATCAAAAACGAATTATCAAAGGTTTTGAAAACCCTTTTTGATAAAGATAAAGTGATTACACCGCATCTCTAGGACTAGTACAAGGAATGTGACCAAAATCCAGTTAAAGAATCATTGGTTCTAACAAAATGGTCAACAATCACTATCTAGAAGAAGCTAGGAGAAAGGCATGAGACTCAGAAAAGGCGAATTCTAGGTGAAACATCTAGGGTGATGAATTCTACAAGATTTCAAGGCACCGCTAGTAGTTGTAAACCATTACCTAGGAACACTCTACAAAGACTAGGGATTGGCTTGCATCTAAGAGTAGTTGCAAAAGAAAATGCTATGCCCTTAGAAAACAACACTAGGAATTCTAAGTCTTTTCGAACAAGAATCAATTTCCACAAGACTGTAGTGACAAAGTTAAAGTCATTGTTTTAAACAAGAATATTGAATTTATCGTACTACATGTAAAAATGTGTCTTTTCGCCTAATCATGAGGCATGTGTCTCACAATATCTCAAGAAAGATAATTCTCGGGCCAAGGCACAATCCACTAAGACACCAAATAGAAACAAGCCCGTTGATAAAATGTCAAACAAAAGAAACCTAATAGGTGGATCTCTTCAGACGTAGTTTTCAAAAATGAGTCTTCATTTGAATCGATAAGAAAACAACTCCTAGATCTTACCTTGGGTGGATTCCCACGGAAAAGTTTTCAACCAAATAGGTCTTAGATGGATTCCCACAGAAAGATTTTGATACTTGCTCCAACACGGATAATAGTGAAACTCATCAAGTTAAGGAAGTCAAAACCACTACAACCGTTGATAGTGATCACCTCACCGTGAGGAATCTTGTACTTAACATCTTTGTTATTTGTGAAAACTCTTCTTCTTTGGTGCAAGTGAATCAAATATCTACGAACCCACTCATCGAGGTTCCATTCAGAAAATCTTCTTCATCATTCTCTCTATCTTCTATTTTTGATTTTTCATTTCTTTTATAAAACCAACAAAAGAAAAATACAAAAATAAAAAATCTTTCAAAAAATACAAAAACAATATAAAATCAAAAATCCAAAAATATTCTTCTTACGACATGTCTCTCGTATAATCGATATTCTGTACATTTCTAGAAATGTCATTCAACAATGATACGGGCATGTACAGATGCTTGAGCGAGAGTTCTTTAATTGTTTTCTAAAACATGTCGTTTCTCAAAATTTCTTCATAATAATGGCTTTCGTATACTTCAGTACGAAACCCGAACTTCAAAATGATGGCTTTCGTATACATCAGTACGAAACCCGAACTTCAAAGAAAGGAAAGTGCTTAACCAATCAAAGGTCTTAAATATTTTTCAAAGCACTTTTCCTAAAAACAATGGCTTGTAAGTATTTCCGCTTGCAACCCGATCTTTAAAGAAAGGAAATTGCTACGCAAAATCGATTTTCATAAATATCGAGCACTTATCCTAAATCAAATGAAGATTATTCTTCTCGAATATCTTCAAAAGATTTTTTAAAATCTTCTTCACATCTTGCGTAACATTGATTCAAAATTTTTCAAAAAGATTTTTCAAAATCTCTCACATTTGGTACCAAGATAACTCCTCTAAACCCTTAATTGATTCTAAATTTTACGTATGAAAAATATGCTTTCGTTATGGGGAGTATAAAACCAAAATTGTTCCAAAATTCATGCTAAATCAGTTTCTCTCCAAATGCTTTTCGAAAAACATATCTTTTAATCATTTTGTTTCAAAAACATCATCGATATGCTATTTTTGAGGGGGAGGAGACGTGATTAAAATGTGATCAAAAAGGTTTAATGATCGTTGTGTGAATCTCAAAAGAGCTCAACTCAGTTGAAACCATTGAATTGATGAGCAATCATGTACCATCTCGAGAAACTTTCTATGACTTGACCAGGACGGGTAATAATTTCAAGCTAGTTCTCTAGTGATGTAAACGTGTCTCGAATCTGTCTAGTTCATTTAAAGTCAATCAATTCAAAAAGTTCGAACTCTACCTCTGCATGCGATTTAAGTTAAAACAATATAAGCACATGTGAAGGGGAGTGTTTCGAAAATATAAAACTCTCAAGGTGTTAACAAAATCATGTTTTATAATCATAAACACTTTGAGAGATTTTCAAGAAAATGGTTTTATGGCAACAATAGGACAGTCATGGAGTTATAAGGTGACTAAAGATAGGAAATTCGTCCTATGATCCGCCAGAGCCGGAGGGATCTACCCAAGGACATCACAAATAGTTTAGAACTAGAAGTCCTTAGGAATGATTGTAAAAGGAGTAAAGTGAGAAAGGAGAAAGAAGGGGTTGAAGAATTAAAAATAAATGTAAAAGAAAGGGTGAAAAGAAATAGCCCTCCATATTCAACCTTAGAGGCGTAAACCGGGTTCAACTCATCTCTCTTGGTTGTCACTAAGTTGACACTAGTATTGAAGATAAAGACGCCATGGACCCGGTGACGACCGCACTAAACCTTCTAGCCACTCAATTCCTCTTAAAAGGATTTGTTTCATTCTCACTGGAACCCTACATAATCTATCGACTTTCTCTTAGAGATTGTTGGTATTGAAGAAGGAGACCCTCTCCCTAGTCTCCGCTCGGAAAACCAAAATGCACTAATTGAGTCTAGAGCCACGAGATTCATAAAAGATCTCATAGGAACACTTGACATGACATCGCTTTTGTTCATCAATAAGGACACAAGTGATATATTTTAGAGTCCCACGCAGATCTTAGCAATCGCCGAACATTTATGAGAAGTTTCACATCCGTGATCTTGATGATTGAATGGAAACTCCTGCCGTGGTCAACATCAAGCGACCACGACAGCAGTCACTGTAATTCTCCGTGGATTACGCTTAGTGTGTCTCAAGCGGTCTCTGATCGTGAGGTGATGCTTGGTGTACCTCAACGACTCATCCGAACTGTAGATGTACTTCGGTATATCGCGTTATCTCACTTGTGGGACTCCGGTCAGAAGCGGCCTCTGTGAGAATTAGAGGCGTGTTTTCACACTATGTGTTAACACCTCGAAATTCAAACTTGTAAGTGCGGAATCCGCTTATTACTAACAATGTTTTATGTTTTCTTCTTATGGAAGCCCTGGAGCGGATGGATCGTGCAGACTCGCCACATGCTCATACCAACAACCCATGAAAGTTCTCATAAAATCAAAGGCAACTCAAAGTTAAAGATGATTCTTCATCAATGTCAAAGAATCTACAAAGTGTAAAGACTCGAGAACTTCATCATTGGAAACTCAAAGTCAAATAGAAGTGTGAGCATGGTGGAGAAAGGCGTGGAGACACCTAACCAACGAAGTTGACAACGGCAGACAACCACATTAACCGATCACAAAGCATGAAGGAATAAAAATCAAGACTATTCTATATCTACACGCAAAGTTCAAGCTCAAAGAAAGTAAAGACCTATTCAAGTGGAGCATCTTTTGAATGACCACCCCTTAGGGGGAGATTGTTAGCCTTGATTATTTTTATTAGAAGTGATGGTCATTCACGATTAGGAACTTTGTAATGTGTGTTAGATATCGTGATAGAATAGTCAACGGGCTCGTGGATTGGGCTAAGCTAATTGGGCATTAGTTAAGTTAAGCTAGCCTTGTCTAGTTCGTGAAACCCAAGCCCAATCCAAGTCCATCTCAAGGCCCATGGCCAAGCCTTAGGGCATCATCTCTCTTACCTATATATACCCCTCAAGTATGTCATTTGAGGGGTGTGCTTGAGTGTGTGTGTATGTGTGTTTTCCTTTGAAGCAATATAACATCTTATTGTTTCATCTTTCTTCTCTCTACCTCTCTAAATACATACACGAGTTACACATCTTAAGTCACCATCTTTCTATTTTTTCTTCTTCATCTTTACGCATAGTTTGTGTTGGTTTAACATGTTTGTGTTGGGTTTGCTTAATGAAGTGATAAGGTATTTGTGATAAAGGGGAATAACAGAACGTCTCAAAGAAGACAACACGGAGTGAGTGAACCAGCAAATTGAGATTCACCGATTGATGAAAAGAGATTTGAAAAACAATCGTGTACTGCTCAATAGAAATTGTTTTTGCAATACAACGAAGGTTTTGATGAAAATCAATTATCAATCATAAACACCTTTTACTTAGAAATATGAGTACACAATCGATGTGCTAAAGAAAGGAGTTTTTGAGCACAACGATAGGTTTTTCAAAGGTATCCGTCAATCCATAACCTGAACCAGGATTGATTCAAAATATTGAATCGCCCCATTGTTTCTGTTCAGTTGTCACATGGTTGATTTATAGGATAGATCTCACATGCCACCCACCAGGAGCTTGTTTGATGTTGGCTCGAAGGCTTTCCATCTTCATTGTGAATATGTTTGAATATCACTCGGATGTTACGCAATACCACAAGGATAATGCGTAGGACTCATAAGATATAATCTCTCTTTCCATATTGTGTGAAACAGAGAGTCTTCATTGACAGTGTCCTAAAGAGTTTTATATGATGATCTCTTGGCTCTAGACTCAATTGTGCACATTTTGGTTCCTATGCCGGAGACTAGGGAGAGGGTCTCCTTCTTCAATATCAACAAACTCTAAGAGAAAGTCGATAGATAATGTCGGTTCCCCATGAGAATTAAACAAGTCCTTTTAAGAGGAACTTGAGTGGTTTGGGAAGTTGTAGTGCGGTCGTCCACCGGGTCCATGACGTCTTGTCTTCAATACCGATGTTACCTTGGTAACCATCGTTAGCATATGAATTGAACCGGTTTACGCCTAAGGTTGAATAAATGGAGGGCTATTTCTTTTCACCCTTTTCACATTCAATTCTTTTCATTCTTTAACCCTTCATGCTTACCGAAACTTCACAACTAGAACCTTGTTGGGATTATTCCGAGACTAGCTCGGTTTGATCCGCACTCTTCCCATATCTCATTTTCTCCTTTTTTCAATATACCTAAGGACTCTATACTATCAAGTGGTTTTGTCCCTGGGTAGATCCGTCCGGTTCTGGCGGATCATTGGACCTCAACCTAACCTTATCATCCTTATATCACCGTGCATAAAGTAAAGTTGGTCGGTCTTTTGGTATTGATCTTCCGCCTTGAAACCAATTGAAAATCAATCCAGATACTTGTGATATATTATCAAAGAATTTTGTACCTGAATTGTTTTGATATTTTAGAAATGCTCCCCCTTAACATATGCATAAAATTCAGAAATTGTTTAGCACATGGAGGCAAGAGATCTTTGAAATCGTTAGATTAAGAATGAAAGGTCCAATCTTTTGATTAACATTTTCTAAAATGATCATCATCACTTCCCAATCAATTTGAGTAGATTAAGCATTTTGAGGAAGGATGAGGTTTTCAAATGTTTGCTCCCCCTCAATATGTGCCTCGAAGTTTGAAAGAGTTTTGCACATATTAGAGGGAACCTGCACTTAGAGATAATTCAATCACGTTTCAATAATTTAAGGTTTAAAGTAGATGCTCCCCCTCAACATGTGCCTGGAAAATTTGAAATCGTTTGTCACATGCGGGGAGGAAAACTTGCTAAACACTTATGAACCCATTTATCGAATTGTCAGTTTAAATCCAATTTAAATCACAAATTCTCCCCCAATCACAATTATCAAATCATTTGAGATTTGTGATCTCTGTAGATTTAAATTGATTTTGAAAGTTTTTAAGAAGAATTGTGACCTGATTATGAAAAACGTTTTAACTGATAAGGATCGGATTTTGAGACTTTAAGCTCCATAGATTAAACATGCATGATTATCTTTTGAAAACAATTGTATGACAAATAACCATTTGATTGAAATCATTCTCCCCCTCAATCAATGACATAAGTTGTTGATTGAGAGATAGATATTTTGACAAACGTTAAGTCTAGATGATTTACAACAATAGAGTATGAGTTATTTTTCAAAGCAATTAGTTTTCATTAGATTGAAAGCAATTGTTTATAGAATCAGAGCATGAGATTTGAAAAAGCAAGAAAAACCATATATTTCACTTTCTCCCAAAATATATATATATATATATATATATATATATATATATATATATATATATATATATATATATATATATTTTAATAAACGAATATATACATTCGACCAACATCTAAAGACCCGTGTCACTCTTTGACTAACAGCACAAAGACCGTAGATATTAATCGAATCAAGAAAGATATGATAAAAAGACAATATGTTTTGAGATTTTATGAAAGATTTTATATTTTTCTATTTGCTTTTTGTAGGTTTTATAATTTTGTGTTTTGTTTTTTGAATAAATATGTACACAGAGATGGATGAAGAAATACCTTTACTCCTCGACTTCCTCCTGAAGACGTTTGAGTGTTTCTGGTTGAAGGCTTTTCAAGCCAAATCGTGGAAGAATAAATTCAAAACGTTCTTTTGGAAGAGCTTTGGTGAAGATGTCTGCTAACTGGTATTCTGACTTCACAAAATAGAGTTCCACCACACCGTTTTCCACTTGCTCCTGGATGAAATAATGTCGAATGTCGATGTGATTTGCTCTTGAATATTGAACATTGTTGCATGAGAGAGCAATAGCACTTTTATTATCACAGTACAGAGGGATTTTGTTGAATTCAAAGACATAGTCAGATAATTAGGATCTCATCCAAAGGATTTGAGCACAACACGATGACATGGCTATGTATTCAGCCTCTGTAGAGGAAATAGAAGTACTCATTTGCTTCTTTGACGACCAGCTCACAAGCTTATCACCCAAAACCGAGCACCTCTCAAGTACTTGACGTGTATCTTGACATCCCGCATGATCAAGATCTGCATGACAGTCATTAGTGATCGATCGCAAGAAACCGTCAAGTTCTCTCACGCAAGCGTAAGAAAACCTAAAGCAGCTCAAGCACGAAATCAATGAAGATCGAGGAGTATAGAGTCTCCCGGTCGTTATGTCCCAATGAGCTATGCAATGGATCAATCAACGTCTAGTGATCGAGAAGTTTGAAGCGAAAAGGGTTATGAATTGGTTATTATGACTACGAAATATCAAACAAATACAAAGGCTAACATGCAAATGAGAGGAAATTAAAAGATAAAACCTATTAAATAAACGCTATCACTAAAATTAAAATGATGTTTTTGTTTTTATGATTTTCTGGCGAAATTAAAATCTACGTGACGTAAAAATTAAAAAGTGAAACTAATGAAATATTAACCCTAAAAATATGAAAATGATGTTTTATAAACCTAATGATAAAAGAAATTTTTGGAAAAGAAAATTATTTTTAAGACTAATTATCTAATTAAAACTATTTTTAACTAACAATTAATTACCTAAAATGCAAGAAAATAGGAAATTAAGCTAGAAAAATAAGATTAACACTTGGAAAAGTCTAAAATATCAAAATAGACTTTTCAAAACTATTTTGTATTTTTGTGACTTTTATCTATTTTCTAGGAATTTTAAACTATTAAAAACTAATTAAATTACTAAAATTACCAAATGGACTATGAAAATCTAGAAAATTACTTTTCTACTTTTTATATTTATCTAAGTCTAAGAAAATGAAAAATTATTTTTGGAACCTTTTCTCGAATTTTTATATTAATTGCTAATTAAAATGATTAAAAACTAGATTAAATTAAGAAAAATAGTAAAAGCACTAGGAAAAATCTGAAAATTTCAGGAAAATTCTAAAATGATATTAAGAAGCTATGAAAAATGGAAAACAGGCACTTATGTGGAGAAATCAAGAATCGCTCAATCAAGTGCTTATTGAAATAAGCACTTGTTAAGCAAATTAACCGAACAAGCTATCTCATCGTTAATGAAGTTAAGATATACTAAAATGACCAAATGAAACTTAAACAAACAAGCTACAACCATTGGAGAGCCAATTAAAACAGTTTGAAGCTTTTGGGATTAAGCTAAAAGCAGAAAATTGATGGCACTGCGGACCAAGATTAAGCAACCAAATAAGCTATAATCTAAAACCAATTATTGAGTCTTAAACTAGACCTAGGTGACTACCGATAACCAAAAGATTAGACCTAGAAAAGCTTCAACAAGCTCATGCAAGCTTGTGTAAAGTCGAGAAAAACTCGACTTACTTTGAGTTATGAAGCGAGGGCAAAGGGGCCTACTTTGGGCTTGTGCGAAGCTTATCTAGAACTCTTTAGCCAAAAAAGAAATGAGGCCTTAGAGACCACCGGTAGACTACTTATGGACCAAAAATCGACCCTACAAACCTTTATTGAAACACATGCACACTCTGCAAGTTCTCGATATTTCACCTTTTGACACATTTTGACTTTAGAAAATCGGTAGAACTTTGACTTTGGTGGATTTTGAAAGCAAATTTAGGACTAAACTTGATGAAATATGATGTAATGAAAGTTTATCAAGCAAGATTAACCAGTTTTAAACCTTTTTGAGTTGTTTTGTTTTGACTGATTCCAACAGTTAAGTGACAAAGACAGTTTCAAAGTGAGATTGACTTTTAAAGGAAACAAGCTTAGAATGATGACAGATATAAGATTATTAAACCATATTCAACCTCAACCTCTCGATCCTTTCTAATAAAATGACCTCTAAGGCAGTTATAAGTAGCAATCCAAACACCCCGTAATGATGTAAAATGCACTCTAATAAAGCCTTAATGCCAAAACAACTTATGCAATTCACTAAATCAGATATAGTATACTAGATTAAAGCTACTGAAACAGTAAACAACAAGATTTAAGCAGATCTAAGATTAACACTACCTCTACTGTTTAACTAGCTAGAATTGAAAGCAAACTCAAACTTACAAGGAATCTGGCCAATTTTTGAGCAAAGTAACAATAACAACCCACTAAACAACAACCAAAACCATCATCAGTATCAACCCATGTCCATTTTCGAACCCATTTTGCTCCTTCTTTGACTTTTGTTGACCGGTTGCCAATATTGTTCCAATCTTAAACCTAAGCTTATGAAAAGCTATTATAAGCTAACATAAGCTTATTTCAACTTGTAAAGAAGCTTATCAAGCTTGGAATTGATTTGCATATTGTAAATTCTAACAGTAAGTAAAAAAAAAGTGAAACTGAACTTTAACTGAAATTGATACTTAATTATAATTGAAATACACTGAAATGACTAACTTGAGTACAATGGAAGTTGAAAATACAAGTACAAAACTAATTTTTGACTAAGAAAATGAAATACGACATACCATTTTAAAAACTTAAAAAACTAACTCTAACTTGCTTCACTTTGTCTCTTTTTATGCTCAAAAAAATGCTTTCTCTCTCCTTCTGAATGAATCCCAGCACAAATCTCAGCCATTGATAGGCTAAACTTCATCTTGGCCGTTTATGTGTTTTTGGCGCCAAATCCTTGTATTTGATATCTGGGACAGGGAAAGCTTTGCATTTAATGTGGTTGTAAGGGTAGGTGAGGTGGAGGGAGACAGGATGTATAGTAGGGTGGTTTTGGGAGTCGGTTGGTGGTGGTGGGAGTTCGAGACAAAGGTGTCGGGGACGGGGAAAGCGGGTTGTTTTATTTAAATGGTGGGTTGTTTGGTTGGTCGGGTCAAGAGGTTTGGACCGGTAAACATATTTGGGCCAAAGGTTTTAAGTTTGGGCTTGGGTTTATATTAGGTCCGAATGGTTTGTAGAGATATTAATACAAAGGACCAAAATTGTAACATTTGAAATTCAAGGACCAATCACGTAAATTATGAAAAGTAGTCAAGGGTTGTTTTGCCAACATTTAATAGTCCAAGGTCTAGTTTGACACTTTTGAAATTCCCAAGGACTAAATTTGACCAATTTTGGATTTTCAGGGACTAAACTGTAACTTTCTCAAAACTTTTAGATTTTTCACCAAAGGACTAAATATGACAATTTATGATTTTAAAAAGACCTTTGGTGACTTTTCTTTTGAAATTAAGGCTCAGGGACTATTTTTGACAATTTATGAAACTTGGGGGATGAAGCGCAATTTTGCAAAATTGATATGTTTTCATCGATTTTGATATTTTTGAATTTAAAACACATAAAACACTGATTTGTGATATTTTGATCATTTTGATGTGTTTCGAGTGTTTTCGGATGAATTTGCGTTTATTTTGTATAAAAATGATGAGTATTTACACACTCATCAATCCCCACATCGAGATATTGCTAGTCCCTAGCAATGATTTGAGAAAACATAATGGATTTTAAACTCTTTACCAAAAGCCATTACTTACGGAGTAGCCAAATGTTTCGATTCAAGTAAGAACCATGGTACACCGATAACCATGTGATTTTGAGCAAACCACCGACTTTCAACGGATTTGATTTTGTCTTTACCGAAGCCGTACCCTTACGGACTAGCCAACTCTTAGATAAATTATCAACATTATCTTTGGTGAGTGAATACCAATTATGGTTTTCCATCGCCTTTACCACAAGCCATAATCTTGCGGGCTAGCCAACTCTTCACTTTTAGGATATGGTGAGTTGAATACCATACAATTTTGGGCAAATTGCAAGCCATATAAGCGGATTTGAGATATCTTTACCAAGAGCCGTTTGCTCTGGATTAGCCAATCCTTTTGTCTTCTGAGACATGGCGGATCGATAACGGATGAGAAAGTGTAGAACACTTACTCCAAAAAAAAAATTTTGGCCAAAAGCGGGGATTAGGCGGTATAATTACATGATAAAATTCGTGAGAATCCCCACACTTAGAAATGAATATTGCCCTCAATATTCAAAGTACCGCGGTTATGCGAAACAAAGAACGTGAAAGGGAAATACTAAGGCCATTATTTAGAAAGAAGATTTTTTTTTTTTTTTTTTTTTTTTTGAAACATGTGGCAACCCCCACACTAGGGTGGTAGAAAGAGGTGAGAAGGCGAAATATGGGTGAAAACCCATATGGCATGCTCTTGTTTTTGATTACCGAGTCGCTAGCTTGACTCGACCCGTATTCATTTGTTCATGGGAAAGTAACGTGGAAAACCAATCTCGATCGGACTTTCGTTCACAATGTTAAGGAACATATGAACATCGAAAGTTCCACACCGACGAGATATAACCGCGGTATTGTTTAATAGTAGACACTATAAAGGATGATACGGGGTCAAAGATGGTGTCCTCATTCCCGAAAGAGAAAAGGAAAGAGCAACCACACCATCTGTGAAGAATGGAATAAAGACGTACATGAGAATGCATGTCCATTCCTCGAGAGAGAAGCAAATCACCGGTTTGACATCTTTAAGCTTAAACTTGAAGCTTAGATGGTGATTGTCAAGAAGATGTCAGGGAGGAGGATGGGAAATGGTTCTTCAATCAATGGACTATCCGGAAAAGGATGTCTCCTCCGGATCAAGGTAAGTGTTATCAATTCCGTTGGAATTGATTCATCACTTAGAAATGCATCGACTTCATTCCAAAGTTGTCCTCTTCCTCATCGGGAGTGAGAGAAGGGTGGAAGAGTCGGGAATAGGACTAGAAGATGATGGATCATTATTGAGCAATTCATCAATGGGAAGAATGTCTCCATTGGATTACAAACATCATCATCCAACTCGGATGAAAGAGAGAGTTTAGTTTCATCCACGAATTAACAATCTCGATGCGACAAAGCGATGCGGAGGTGGGACAAGTGGTGTGCTCTTAGAGCTAGCATTTTCCACCACTTCCGATGAAGTCTCCGATTCTAGATCATCGTCATCATCAAGAACACTCTTGACTTCCACGGTACAACTTTCAAACCATTTGTTTGAACCGGGGTAACTTTCAAAGCTTTGAGCTCAAGACGTTTTGAAAACTCCTCTTAACCGTGAAGTTTGAGAGTGTTGCATTGAATCTTCGATTTTTGATCAATTGTGGCAACACTGCTGTTTGTCTGAGGTTTGGAGTTCGGTTGATTTTAACGTGAGCTCCTCGTTGTCAACCCGAATGGTCAACTCCTCAAAGAAACACATCAATCGAGCACGACTGTTCTTAAGAAAGCTCTCCCAAGATAAGGGGAACTCTAGGGTGCGCATCAAGTCTACTACAACAAAGTCGGCATGAAAGTGAAACTTTCCCACTTTCATCACGACATCCTCGGCTATCCCAAGTGGACGAGTTACAGTGCGATCCGCTAGCTCGAGTGTCATACGAGTGGATGAAAGTTCGGGAAGAGCGGTTTCTTCCACACCGAGAGTGGCATGAGGTTAATGCTAGCGCCAAGATCGCCAAGGCGGAGCATTGAAACATCCCCAAGAAATCACACGGGATTAAGAACCGCCGGGGTCTTCAAGCTTTCGGGAAGCTTATTAAGAATGGCACGAGCATTGCTCATTTAGAGGAGTTTTCGCCATCTCGATAACTTATCTTTGTTGGTGAGTAAGCCTTTAAGCGTGGATGCAAATTTAGGCATTAGAGCGAGAGCATCAACGAAGCTTATATCAAAGTGAAGCTCATTGAAGATTTGGAAAAACTTCTCCATTTGCTCTTTGTTTTGTCTTTGAGCTTCTCATCATTCATTCTTGATGGGTAAGGAAGTCGACTAGACTTTTGAGCCGGGATGGAAGTGTTTTCGGCTCAGATTTTTCCTCGAACATCGGGTTCCGGACTTAAGGCTTGGACTACCGAAGGTGGGACGTGTCTTGGTGCCGTGGGCTTGAATAATGCACCTTGTCCGTTGTCTCCTTGGTAACTTGACTAAATGCCACAGGAGGAGGGGCATTGGAGTCGTGGGTCCATTGTGCATCTTACCACTACAGTGGTGACGGCTTTCAACTCGGCATTAGGATTGGGAATAGTATTGCTTGGGAGTCCTCCGAAGATGGTGAAGCTTTGTTCATATTCATGTTCATGAAACCGCTCATCATATTCTTCAACTCATTTGTCTGCCGAGACGGTGTTGTATCAATTTCCTTTTAGCTCACCTCTCATGTTATTGATCCGAGTTTGCATTGAGCATGTTTGCCTCGATCATTTTCATGAAGTCATTTGGCATGGGAGCTTGAGGAGGTTGTTGATAGCTTTGATGATTAGGAGCTTGATATGGTTGAGGTTGGTTGAAATTGTTCGGTTTTGATTGAAATTTTGTCCTTGATTGAACAAAGCGATTTTGATTGCCATGGTTTTGATTGCCATGGTTTTGCAGGAGGAAAACCGGTGGTGTCATACCGCTAGGTGCAGTAGTGAGGATCACTGTGGTCGGTATTGATTGTGGTTTACAGAAGCTACGGAGCTTGGTAAAAGGAAGCATCGGTTGCTTGACAATCGAATACGCATGTGGACCACTACAAGTTTCACACACCTTGTTTACGGCTTTGATTGGTTCCGCTTATGAATTTCGCTTTTGATTTCCTTTACCTCTTTTATCATACAATGGATGATGTCCGTTAGAGCTGACTAACTGATGGCTAACTCGGAAGAGTTACCGGATGAAGAAGCAGGAGTGTTCGAACATTGACTTTGTTGCGAGAAATAGGAACTTTGATTTTGCTCGCAAATCTCAATCACATCTTTAGGTTTACGATTCAAGATATTGCGCTGCTGGCTGCATTCAAGGAATCTTGATCGTTTCCGTTCAACCCATTGTAAAAGATATTTACTTGTTGAAGCTCCGTGAATTCATGATGGGGCATTTCGAGGAGATCTTTGAATCTCTCCCATGCCTCTCCAAAATTTTCATCGAAATTTTGACGAAATCGAAATTTCATTTTTAAGATTAGTCGTCTTTGATGGAGGAAAGAAGTAATTCACAAACTTTTGAACAAGATCCTCCCAAGTTTCGATGGATCGAGGGGTTCTTTTCCACCAAACCGGCCGTCCCTCAAGAGAAAATGGAAATAGCATCAACTTGATGATTGTTTGTGGCACATCCTTGAAATTGATAGTTGAAGTCAACTTGTTAAACCAACGGATGTGTGCACACGGTCTTCTCGATCGAGACCAGCGGAATTGATTTGTAGACACAAGTTGGATCAAATGTGTCTTCAATTCAAAGTGATCGAGTTGATAACGGGTAAAACAATGGCATCTCCATAACCCCGGTGGGTGCACGGAGCATTTCGCCATAATACGTTAAATGTCTCGCCATGGCGGCGGGAGCGGTGTGAACGGTCCGGATCTCGATCCGGTGATGGAGCGAAAGTCTCACGAACACGCCTTCTTGGAATCTTGACAAGCTCACGAAATGGGCTCACAGATCTAGAAAGCGAGTGCGCATACACTAGAGTTAACTCTAAGGAACCTCGAGTTAAGGAGAAATGGAATTATGAAAATCTTTCGGATGAGAATGAGAATTATGAAGACGTTTTGTAAAAGCGGGGTGAGAAGAATCTTTATGGTTACGAAGCGTCGATATCACAACAAAATCAATTAACACAAAATCGAGGCAAAACAACGATGAACTTAACCAATAATCCAAGATGAATGGCTTCTTTGAAAAGGTACACCAATCACAATGGACACAAAGGCAAGTTTTATATCTTTAGTTCGGGAACTTATTATGGTCGCACCCAGTTAGGTAGTGCCTTTGCCTTGGTTTTCGGTGGTAATCTTTTAAGTTGTTAATTATTAGAAAACGACGATTCTTTTGTATTTTTATTTTTGATACATATATAGAAACAAAAGGAAAAATATTTTGTGTTTTATAAGTTTTGGTGTATTTGGGTTTTGGATTTTTAGAAGAAAATATGGATATATATATATCAGAGATGGATGATATAAACAATGAGTGAGGATTCAAACAACTAATCTGCTAAAGCGGAGATAAATCAAGACTGACTCCAAGCCGGCGCCAAAAATTTGATCTTGCAAGAAACCGTCAAGTTCTCTCACGCAAGCGTAAGAAAACCTAAAGCAGCTCAAGCACGAAATCAATGAAGATCAGAGGAGTATAGAGTCTCCCCGGGTCGTTATGTCCCAGCGAGCTATGCAATGGATCAATCAACGTCTAGTGATCGAGAAGTTTGAACGAAAAAGGGTTATGAATTGGTTATTATGACTACAGAAATATCAAACAAATACAAAGGCTAACATGCAAATGAGAGGAAATTAAAAAGATAAAACCTATTAAATAAACGCTATCACTAAAATTAAAATGATGTTTTTGTTTTTATGATTTTACGAAACTGAAATTAAAATCTACGCGACGTAAAAATTAAAAAGTGAAACTAATGCAATATTAACCCTAAAAATATGAAAATGATGTTTTTATAAACCTAATGATAAAAGAAAATTTTTGGAAAAAGAAAATTATTTTTAAGACTAATTATCTAATTAAAAACTATTTTTAACTAACAATTAATTACCTAAAATGCAAGAAAATAGGAAATTAAGCTAGAAAAATAAGATTAACACTTGGAAAAGTCTAAAATATCAAAATAGACTTTTCAAAACTATTTTTGTATTTTTGTGACTTTTTATCTATTTTCTAGGAATTTTAAACTATTAAAAACTAATTAAATTACTAAAAATTACCAAATGGACTATGAAAAATCTAGAAAATTACTTTTTCTACTTTTTATATTTATCTAAGTCTAAGAAAAATGAAAAATTATTTTTTGGAACCTTTTCTGAATTTTTTATATTAATTGCTAATTAAAAATGATTAAAAACTAGATTAAATTAAGAAAAATAGTAAAACAGCTAGGAAAAATCTGAAAATTTCAGGAAAATTCTAAAATGATATTAAGAAGCTATGAAAATGGAAAACAGGCACTTATGTGGAGAAATAAGCAAGCTGCTCAATCAAGTGCTTATTGAAATAAGCACTTGTTAAGCAAATTAACCGAACAAGCTATCTACATTAATGAAGTTAAGATATACTAAAAATGACCAAATGAAACTTAAACAAACAAGCTACAACTACTGGAGAGCCAATTAAAACAGATTTGAAGCTTTTGGGATTAAGCTAAAAACAGAAAATTGATGGCACTTTGCAGACCAAGATTAAGCAACCAAATAAGCTATAATCTAAAACCAATTATTGAGTCTTAAACTAGACCTAGGTGACTACCGATAACCAAAAGATTAGACCTAGAAAAGCTTCAACAAGCTCATGCAAGCTTGTGTAAAGTCGAGAAAAACTCACTTACATCGAGTTATGAAGCAGGGCAAAAGGGGCCTACTTTGGGCTTGTGCAGAAGCTTATCTAGAACTCTTTAGCCAAAAACAGAAATGAGGCCTTAGAGACCACCTGGTAGACTACTTATGGACCAAAAATCAGACCCTACAAACCTTTATTGAAACCTGTGCACACTCTGCAAGTTCTGCATATTTCACCTTTTGACACATTTTTGACTTTAGAAAATCAGTAGAACTTTGACTTTGGTGGATTTTGAAAGCAAATTTAGGACTAAACTTGATGAAATATGATGTAATGAAAGTTTATCAAGCAAGATTAACCAGTTTTAAACCTTTTTGAGTTGTTTTGTTTTGACAGATTCCAACAGTTAAGTGACAAAGACAGTTTCAAAGTGAGATTGACTTTTAAAGGAAACAAGCTTAGAATGATGCGGATATAAGATTATTAAACCATATTCAACCTCAACCTCTGATCCTTTCTAATAAAATGACCTCTAAGGCGTTATAAGTAGCAATCCAAACACCCGTAATGATGTAAAATGCACTCTAATAAAGCCTTAATGCCAAAACAACTTATGCAATTCACTAAATCGGATATAGTATACTAGATTAAAGCTCTCAAACGATAAACAACAAGATTTAAGCGGATCTAAGATTAACACTACCTCTCTTGTTTAACTAGCTAGAATTGAAAGCAAACTCGAACTTACAAGGAATCGCCAATTTTTGAGCAAAGTAACAATAACAACCCACTAAACAACAACCAAAACCATCATCGGTATCAACCCATGTCCATTTCTCGAACCCATTTTGCTCCTTCTTTGACTTTTGTTGACCAGTTGCCAATATTGTTCCAATCTTAAACCTAAGCTTATGAAAAGCTATTATAAGCTAACATAAACTTATTTCAACTTGTAAAGAAGCTTATTGAAGCTTGGAATTCAGATTTGCATATTGTAAATTCTAACAGTAAGTAAAAAAAAAGTGAAACTGAACTTTAACTGAAATTGATACTTAATTATAATTGAAATACACTGAAATGACTAACTTGAGTACAATGGAAGTTGAAAATACAAGTACAAAACTAATTTTTGACTAAGAAAATGAAATACGACATACCATTTTAAAAACTTAAAAAACTAACTCTAACTTGCTTCACTTTGTCTCTTTTTATGCTCAAAAATGCTTTCTCTCCTTACGAATGAATCCCAAGACAAATCTCGACCATTGATAAGCTAAACTTCATCTTGGCCGTTTATGTGTTTTGGCGCCAAATCCTTGTATTTGATATCCGGGACAGGGAAAGCTTTGCATTTAATGTGGTTGTAAGGGTAGGTGAGGTGGAGGGAGACAGGATGTATAGTAGGGTGGTTTTGGGAGCTGGTTGGTGGCTGGTGGGAGTTGCAGACAAAGGTGTCGGGGGGACAGGGAAAGCGGGTTGTTTTATTTAAATGGTGGGTTGTTTGGTTGGTCGGGTCAAGAGGTTTGGACCGGGTAAACATATTTGGGCCAAAGGTTTTAAGTTTGGGCTTGGGTTTATATTAGGGTCCGAATGGTTTGTAGAGATATTAATACAAAGGGACCAAAATTGTAACATTTGAAATTCCAAGGACCAATCACGTAAATTATGAAAAGTAGTTAAGGGGTTGTTTTTGCCAACATTTAATAGTCCAAGGTCTAGTTTGACACTTTTGAAATTCCCAAGGACTAAATTTGACCAATTTTGGATTTTCGAGGACTAAGCGTAACTTTCTCAAAACTTTTAGATTTTTCACCAAAGGACTAAATATGACAATTTATGATTTTAAAAGACCTTTGGTGACTTTTCTTTTGAAATTAAGGCTCGGGGACTATTTTGACAATTTATGAAACTTGGGGATGAAGCGCAATTTTGCAAAATTGATATGTTTTCATCGATTTTGATATTTTTGAATTTAAAACACATAAAACACCGATTTGTGATATTTTGATCATTTTGATGTGTTTCGAGTGTTTTTCGATGAATTTGCGTTTATTTTGTATAAAAATGATGAGTATTTACACACTCATCGGTGACATACCGGTGTCCTTGGTACCATAGTCCCATATTGATGGTTCCTTGGAGATACCGAAGACCCGTTTAACCGCTTCAAGGTGCTTTTAGTAGGCTTAGCTTGATATCTAGCATACATGCACACAGCGAACAAAATGTCCGGTCTACTAGGCGTGAGGTACATCGAGGATCCAATCATACTACGATATTTCGTTTGATCTACCATGATCCCCGAGTGGTCCTCATCCGACTTGGTACGCTCAATCATGGGAGTGTCAAGCGATGTCACATGAAACAAATCCAAATTTCTTTAAGATCTCATTTGCATATTTAGATTGATTTATAAAAATGCCTTGGGACTTTGTGAAATTTGTAATCCCAAGAAAATGACATTTGTCCCATCATTGACATTTGAAATTTGGAACCCATTTCTTTTGAAAATGACCACATTCATTGGGGTCGATCGAGGCAAAGATAATATCATCAACATAAATCGAGCGTGAATTAAATGTTTGCGACTTTACGGTGAACAATGTCGGATCAATGCTCCTTGTTGAATCCGGTAGATAGAAGAAACTTTGACAACGTATCATACCATGCTCTAGGAGCTTGCTTCAAACCGTAAAGGGCCTTTTCAAGCGATAGACATGAGTAGGATGCTGGATTCACAAAACCCTCCGGGTGGTGGCGTAAACCACCTCTTTCAAATCACCATTAAGAAAGGCGGTTTTCACATCCATCGATATCGACCATGTTCTCACTAGCCGCATTAGCCAAGAAGATTACGATAGCTTCGATACGAGCAACAGAGCAAAAGATTCACGAAAGTCAATACCTTCTTCTTGACGATATCCTTTGCGACCTAGCGTTATTTTTCAAAGACATCACCATGCTCATCAAGCTTCACTTTGAAGATATACTTTAGAGCAATGATCATAGCACAGTCTGGAGCAGGTACTAATTCCCATACATCTAATCGATCAAACTCATGAATTTCTTCTTGCATGGCATTGAACCAGCTGTCTTCATTCATTGTAGTTTTAACATCTTTAGGTTCGATCTTAGAGAGTACGGAGTTGAAGAAGCACCATAAGGCATCAGTAGCAAGTGTTTTACGAGTGGATACAGGACGAGAAGGGTTTCCAATGATGTTGTCCAATGGGTGGTCATGTATCCATTTTCTAAGGTGTTCATGTGGTTGTTGTTGTGGAACTGAAGTAGCAGAGTCGATGGTTCCTGCTGAAGATGGTTCAGATGATGAATCAGGAGCAAATATATTTTAAATGGAGCATCTTCGGGAGTAGCAAAGGGATTAACTTCATCTTGTGAATCAGAAGCAATTCCTTGATGTACACTAGGTGATTGAAGGTTTGTTGATGAGGCGATTGATCGCAGCGCTTCGACTTAATGACATAGAGCGGAAGGATTGACTTCATTGGCGAGGATAAAGCAACCTCGATGATGGGATTGACGGATCATTAGAAGTTGGTTCATAGTGTTCATCAAACATTGGTTCAAATAATTTCTTCAAGACATCTTACGAAGGAGGTACATAAGGAGTTCTTGGCGAGGCCGTAAACAAGAGTAGAAGCGATGGGACTACATGATGATGCAGTCCAATCGAGTTGTCCTGGAGCCATTGGACCGGTCAGCTCATCGAACGTAACATGAATAGTTTCCATGATATTTCAGGTTATTTTGTTGTAGATTCGGTATCCCTTTTTGTTTGGTGCATATACTACAAATACTTCAATGTCTGCTTTTGGTTTAAGTTTGCCTAAGTCTTGACCCTCATTAGTTGGATAACACAATGCACCAAACACACGAAGGAATGATAAATTAGGTTTTCTATTGTGGACAAGTTCATATGGAGTTTTTTCATGAGTAGTGTGAATTAGGGATCAATTTTGAGTGTAGCATGCAGTGGCAATGGCTTCAGCCCAGAGAAACATTGGAACCTTTGCGTAAATCAGCATAGTTCTTGCGGCTTCCACAAGAGTTCGATTTCGTCTTTCAACTACACCGTTACACTTCTTTGATGACTGATTCCAACACTTTCATAAAACTCACTAAGTTGTTTATTAACAAACTCAGTTCCATTGTCGGTTCGGATGATTCTGACAATTTTGTTAAGTCGAACCTGCAGCTGTTTGATAAGTTTGATGATGATATCTGGAGTTTCATCCTTTGTCCTTAGGAACTTGACCCAGGTGAATCGAGAGTAATCATCAACCATAACTAACACATATTTCTTCCCAAATATATTCTGCACTCTCATGGGTCCACATAAATCCATGTGCATTGTATAAAGAACTTCTGTAATTGAGTTTGTTGTTTTGGGTTTGTGGGCATATTTCTTGCTTTTTCCTATTTTGCATGCTGAACAAAGATGATCATTTTCATACTTTAGTCTAGGTAAACCTACAACTAAGTCCTTTCTGGAGAGATCATTGATGGTGTCGAAGTTCAAGTGATTGAGACGACGATGCCATAACCATGACTTTGTTTTTGAAGCCTTTGACAATAAGCAAATTGGAGAAGACTTCATCATATCTTCGATGGAGATGGTGTATAGATTTGACCCACGTGTTCCTCTTAAAAGTTCTTTACCATCAAGTTCTCTAACGAAGCAAGTATGTTTTCTGAAAGCCACTTCTAGATCAGAATCACAGAATTGACCAATAGAGAATAAGTTATGACCAAGTCCTTCTACGTGATATACCCTGGAGATAACACTATCTCCGATAACATAATCTCCATAACCCATAATTGCACCAAAATGATCATTCCCAAATCTAACGATCCCGATGAATTTACTCACGAAGTTCATGAGCATGACCGGTCTCCGGTCATATGCTTGGAACAACTCGAGTCCGGTATCATAGAACGATTTGAGCGATCTGCACTTGAGCACAGACAAGAATGGATAACTGGATAATTGGGATCCCCATGCAAGAATGGGTTCCATTTGGTTAGTAACAGTGATTGGAACACCCACATCCGAAGTAGAAACAATGGAATTATCAGAAATAGATGTAGTGCTAGTATCCGTATTTGACCAATTCAGAGTATGTTCACTTCTTAAGGGAATATTTCTACCAGTAGGTATCCATTTTCTAGTGGGCATTGTCTTAGCAAATTAAGGGCAGAACTGATTAACTTTATGGCCAAAAGGTATCCATTGATAACCTATCTTACTAAATGTTCTTCCTGTGGGTTTCCACTTTTTTCTAACTTTCTTTCGCTTTTGCCTTTTAGCCTTCTTAGCTTGATTTTTAACATTAACAGTTTTAACTGGGTATTTGTGACATTAGACAAATCAGTCATACCACATTCAAGATTAGTAACAGAAACCACGCAATCATCATTACATGTTTTGCCAAAAGTAGTAGAATTCGCATTAATTACAGTATGCTTAGAGCTAACACTAGAATCAACACGATTCGTTTTATTCAAATTCTCCCTACAGTGATCTTCTACTTTCTTCCAATGCATAATTTTAGCTTGCGAGGTCCTATCATTCCTTGTATTGCCTTGAGACTTTGACCTGCTTGCTTTAATGTCACTGATTACTCCTGTAGAGGGAATGGGAACATTAGTTGGTTTTGCTACTTTTTGCCTTTCCTGTTTTGATGTGCTGGGATGTGTACTATTTGAAGGCACACTGAGGTTCACTTTCATAACATTGGGCATTGAATGAGTTGTATACTTGGCACTAGGCATAGAACAAGGTATCAAGGGATTGACTTGCTCACCTAAGGTTTTAGGGCATATTGTAATTAAGCATTCTAGAAGTTCTTGAGATCGTTTGGCATATGAGCATGCATGGCCAATTGCATTATCAAGTGGTTTCTCTAACTTATCCTCTTCTACAATCTCACGAAGACATTCTAGGTTGTCCTTAAGGTATGAGAAATATGTTTGAATAGCAAGTTTGTTATTCCTAAGATGAGGAGGAACATATTTCACGAGACAAAGTATATTTATTCTGAGACATGCACCTTTGAAGCACCATTCTCCCCATTTGTCATTGGCATTTTCCATTTTACCTGACTCTTCAGATTCTCAATTTCCTTTTGCAATGAAGTTATTTTTTCATTATTTTTGTTACGAGTGACTTTTATTGACTCAAATAACTCATTGAAATGACGTTTAACCTTTTCATTTTCTTCTAGAAAACTCTCATTTTCCTTTTGTAAAGCATTAACCAAGTTTTGAAGATGAAAATTTTGAGAATTTCGAGAATCTAAAGGAGGAGGCATTTGGGAGCCAATCACATTGTTCATTTCACCCTTTAATTGAGAAATTTGGGCTTTCAACTTTCTGATCGTGTTACAATGAGCTCGAATCTGTTCATCACGTTTGCTAATTTCAAAAACTGCATCAAATTCGGGAACATCCAAGGATGTCTTGATATTTGAGGTTTTAACATTTTCTTTCAGATGTTGATATTTTAATTGCAAAGCAAGATGCTCAACTTCCAATTTAGAAAAGCTGTTTTACCGTGTTATCATGATCATCTGTTCAACCTTATCATGCGGTTTAGAGTTAGTTTTTCAAGCTCTATGACACGATCATGGGAGACTTTCGAGCAACAGATAATTCATGAAATTGAGAAGCATTAATGGAACAATTTGTAGCGATGTAAAACACATCTTGAGCAATACATTCGAAATAAGATTCTCATTCAAGGTATGCAAGTTCTTCCTCTCAATCGATTATATTTTAGTTCTCGCTCATAGTCACTAACCTCGGCAATCATCGCATCAAATTCCTTTTCCATTTCTTTAATATCTAAGTCCATCCCTTTTAAGACTCTCAAATTGACCTTTTAATTGTTTAAAGAAAGGCATAACCTCGTTAAATAGCATTCTTTAGTTTGCTCAAAACCCTTTCCCTTGATTATCGATGGGTGTGATCCTTTTCTTACAAGTTTTCTCAAAATCAACAAATAATTGAAAGATAACATATTGACTTATTAAGGTCTTACTTTTAGTGGCAATAGTTCTAGGAACTCGATGCATTGGTGTATTTAGAGGATACACAGTCGCTGAAGGAATTTTCCTAAGGGGAGGGTTTGTAACAACAAGATTCTCTGCTTTTTGCTTATCTAAATACTTTTTCCAGAACACTTGTTCGGGAGTTAACAACGTTTGAGGCTTAAACTTGTTCAAGGAAATCCAGTTTTCCTTCTTGTAATCATGGGGTTTGATCGTTATGTTATTCTTTTTACATTCAAGATCTTCTAGCTTCTTATTCATTTTCACCCTAGATGCATCATCTACTTTTCTATCTTCCTCAGTGCACTCAACGCAACTAGGTTTCTGTCTAGGTTTAAGAATCTCATTTCCATCATAGATCACCTTATTAGCGCTCTAGCCTTTTAATGACCTCTGGATTTAGTTCCTCAACAAGGGAATGCTATGCTTATCGCTTAAAACTCTATGCTTAGTGATCAAGTGAGCGATCTGAATGGTATTCCTTATACGTATAACTTATTTTCTAGCTTGTTTTCAAAGTTTTTAGATTGAAAAATCATTCAAAGTTTTGATTCCTTAGCATTGAATTCTTGCTTAAGGATTTTAACATTTTCTTGAAGTTCTGTTTTTGCTTAGCGCTTTAGAAAGCTTTTCTTGTAAGGAGTTTAACTCTTGTTTTAAGACTTCTTCTCTAAAGTTACTTTTTCTAATAACTGTACGCATTTGGTCATCCATCTCCTGCTCACGGGTGGTTAATTCAAACTTGGCACGTTGTTCATAAATGGCCACTCATTCTTTATAGGCATTAAGTTCAGAGATAACAGAATCATTAGGGGCACATGCAATGCATTCATCAAAAACATAGTCATCATTGACTGCAGAAGATGCATCATTTGGTACAATCTCACTTTCACTTTGTTTCACATATTGATCATATGGGACAACATTGATATTACCCGTATTTTCAATATCTGACTCCATAGTTTCAGTTGATTGTACTTTGTCATGCATCTTTTGCACATTAGCATCATCGTATAGTTTTAATACCTCAGAAATGATTTTGTCTTTGGATGGACCAGCTTGTGGTGATGAAGAGACTTTAGAAGGGACCAATGGAGAAATGCTAGCCATGAAAATTGTTTGTGCGATGGGTTCATCATCAACGTCAGTCATATGCATCACAATTAGCGACTTAAAGGCATTCGATGATTGTGGCCTATCTCTGAATTGGTCGCTCATCCACATCGCATCATATGTCTTGGCATTTCCTCGAAGAAACAACAAGTCCTCTTCATCCAAAGCGCACCATTATCACGAGCTTGCAAAAGCAACTTCTTATCCACAAGTACTCGTATTACGAGGCGTTTTGGCGATATGTAGTTCCTTGCAATATGTCCCTCACCACCACGGTTGTAACACTTGATCCGCTTTGCTTGTCCTTGATTTCCATTCCTTCCCTATTCGATTTGCCACATATCCTCTATCAACTCCACCTCTTCCTTGTTCATACGCCTTCAGTGGTTGGTTGTACCATAACCTTCCCATCTCGGCGGTGGCTTGATTGTGTGGATTAGATGTTGTTACGAGGTTGTTGTTGGTGTGTGGGAGAGAGTTCATGTTTTGTTGATCATGAGAGCAGTTGATTAATGAAGTTTCCACGTGTGCATCGACATCGACTTGTTTGAACATTGGATCGGGAATGAGTTAGTGATTACCATTACCCATGGGTATGACTTGTGAAGCTTTGGTTGTAATCCCAACATTGGTGTAAAATGCGGTTGAATCATTTGATGAACTTGTTTCTCCTGTTTTGATTTGAAGCGATTAAGAATCATTTTTCAAACATGGCATGTCTCTCATTCAAGCGGGAAGGCATATAGTTGTTCATAGTTGGTGTTCTTCAAACCTTTGGTTAGCTTCACGAGGTGACAAACTTGTGCCATTCGGGATTCATGTTGTTCACAAATTTTGAGTTCAAGCGAATGTTTGGCATGGTCATTTTGATATTCCTCATATCATTAACAAGCTTGTGGAATCTCACGTAATACTCATAGACACTCTCATCGGGTTTTATCTTGAAGTGCTCAAATTCATCATAGAGTTGTGATTCTATGTCTTCCATAGTTAATTTAGAACACGAGAGAAGCATCTTGACATTATCCCACTTTGCCTTGGCCGGTGTTGTGATTGATAAGCTTGTAGATATCCTTTGAAAGACCTTGAAGTATGATGTTAGAAGCCACGATATCGACATCGAATCTCTTTTCTCCTTATCATTGAGCTCATCATATGTCTTTGGTCGGTCTATTCCATAGATCATTGTTCCATATGCGATTGCATCAATAAAGTCCCTTGTAGTCTCAATCGATAAGGTCCTTCATCAATCAATTTGAGAATGTTGACCCATTTTCCTTTCCAAGGCAAGACAATCGATTCTTTGAGCCCAAGAGTCGTAGTCGATTCATCAAGCATGGGTGGGCAGTATCGAACCATTTGCTTGAACATCCTCGAGAATGATGGAGATGATTGTAGGTGCGTTGGTAGACATGTTTAAAGATTACACGTGATTTTATAACTCAATGATTAAACCGGAAATAGATTCTTTCACGGATTTTACTAAATCAAGAGAAAACCGTATTACAAACAAAAGTCAACCAAGTCGCTAAAATCCTTGAACTAAGTCGCTAAGGACCAAGTTGCTAAGTATTAAGAAGACAAGTCGCTAAGATCCAAATCGCTACAATTTTTGACAAATCGCTAAGCACCAAGTCGCTAAGAAATCAAGTCGCTAAATAGCAACTCGCTAATGTCCAAATCGCTAAGACCAAGTCGCTAAGAAACTTAAAGAACAAGTCGCTATCAAAATTGAAAGCAAATCGCTACCTTACCAAGTCGCTACCGTAGTGGAGAATCCACTAAGTGTCTTGTTTGTCGGCTTGTCTCAAAAGGCAAGTCGCTATGACCAAGTCGCTACCAAAACTCACTACAACTCGCTACCTTTTCTTCAAGCAAGTCGCTACCAAGAAATTCACTCCGAGAGCCAAGTCGCTACCAAGAAAAACTTTAAAAACACACTTTTCAATCCAAAACAAGCTCAACCACAGTGATTCAAGCTTACCAAATCAAAACCCAAGCACATACAATGATCCTAAACACAAAAGTACACCCAAAAATCAAACTTTAACACTAGAAATGAACCAAATGATGCAAAAACCACTAAACTTTTTCAAGGATATGTAAAACCATCTAAAAACCACTAGAAATCCAAGGATATGTAAGAGATGATCTAACCATGGCTCTTGATACCATTTGTAAAATATTGGATTTTACATACACAACATACCATAAACACAAGAGGCGTATACAATGGTTTTAGAGAGAGAAAGTTAGAGGTTTGGGAACTTTAGTGAGAGAAAGAAAAATCTTATTATGAGCTCCAACTCTCTACCTTGGGAGGTAGAGAGTATTTATAGTCTTACAATAAACGCCACTGACGGGTGTGGATCGGGCATACGGTGGGTAAAGACCCGTCCGTCCTCCACGGTGTTACCTAACTAAATACTACTTAACATTAAATAACTACGACTACAAGCTTAGTTACCAAGTTTCTTGAAGTATATTGTACTTAAAAACTTGATACGATCCATAGTTAATTGAAAACTACAAAGAAGGTTTTCATAAAACAAACACCATGTCTTTTAAAACTATATGTTTGGATGTTGATTTGATAACAACATTTTCTAATTTATTTTTCATTTAATTGCACTAATCTTCTTTGTCATGTTGATTAGTCAAAGCTCATACCCACCAAGCTGTAGGAATCGCTTGGTTACAAGAATACCTTCCTAAAGAAGGTATCTTAAACGCAAAGGAGCGGGAATCGTCTAAGTGACATTTGTTGTGTCATTTGTAAAGACATTCCTAAGTGCATTCGAGGTATGACTTTCCACTTATATCTAAATGATATTAGTTTAATAAATTAGTGTTATTTGTTAGGCATTTACATGAGTAGATTTCGTGTTTACACATGTTTTACATGTAGCTTCATTAGGAAGCTTTTTCTCACATACGCGTCACTCCTCCGTCTAAAAATCATGGTTTATAAAACTTGTGTTTTGTCTCACTTAATCCAAAAATCATATCTTCTAATAATAAAACAAAACACAAATCTCAAAATTCCTCCTTCCCTATAAATACTTCCACCGTCGACCACTCTATCAAACCCTCACTTTTTCAAATCTTCCAATTTCAAAATTTCCTCTCATTCAAAACTTCATCTTCCTCCTCATTCCATCTCAACGAAACCAAGAAGATTCGTCATCAACATGGTTTACATCGCTCGTGCTCATCGCCTTAACACTCATCGCACTTGTGTTCCCTATGATGAAGTTCACATATGGAGACATTTACTTTGTGTTGTTAATCTACATTGGGATCATATACCCAATCCTTTGTATCATCCTTAGTATTGAAATGCAATATTACTAATAATGTAGTTATCTAGGTTATTATTATCATAATATGTTTGTCATTTCTTTTGATTTATTTGTTTCATATTCTTTCATGATACATTAGAAGTCATGTATGCATGCTAAAAGAAAATGTAGGATAAAACATATTTCGTGGTATAAAAATGTAAAACCTATGTTTTTATCAAATATGTTTCTGTTACTACAGATCCACGGATCTCGGATGATATACTAGCCGGATCCCTTTTGTAAAGGAACCGTAGGATCCGTCCTACTGGAAAACAGTTTTCATGCAAGATTAAAAACCACTATCTTTCTAAAAGTAATAATCCACTAGAAAGTCAAAACCTTGAGTAAGTTAGAGTGTTAAAAACCATTGTTAATAAAAATCTAGTAAAAACATTAGATAATCATAGGTTGATAACAAACATCACTTTTTATTAACTCATCATTTCTATAGGTTCAACTATGACGCATGAATATGAGTTTGATTTTCACTCACTAGATTCTACACTCCGAACATCTCCTTGATCCCAACACACGGCAATTATGTCCGTGGGTTCAATAATCTCGAAACCGTCACTTCCACGAAGGGCGTGTTGTGAACACCTCTCTACAATTCGAAAAGGTATCAATACCTCCTTCCGAGCCATAGGACTAGAATGTCTTCTTGAAATCAACGAGAAGATAAGTCCAAGGTTTATAATGGAATTCTTCCGTCAAGTCGAACTCGTTCGTAACGAGGATCGCTCTCTGTCTCTTTGGTTTTATATCAAAAACCAAAAGTTTACTTTAACCCTTGGGCATTTTGATCACATCTTCCGGATTCCAAATCATGGACAATGTGCCTTCACCGAAGATTGGTCTCTTGATTCTCTCTTCAACTTTCATGAAGAAAATAGTCCATATTGTTCACACATACCCTCCCCGGAAGATTTAAATCGCATAATATGCAAACCTCGACCATATTACTCTGATCCAAACATTATCTTCACACGGGACATCCGAGAAGAGTACAAGCCTCTTGCACTCATCCTACGTGAAAATGTTTGGAGCCTTAGAGGGAAATCGAGAAATCCTTCCCGCTTGTTGTGCTCACATGTTGTACTATTTGCTAACACAACCATACAATCTCGCCTACTTCTTTCAAAGGTAATTGTAAATCTTCAAGGCTCAAGAATAAACTCATCCCTTATGGAATGTTCTTGACACACCTCTATCATAATGTTATGCACTTCCATCCTCAATTTCAAAGACCGTTGTACGTACTTGTAAACAAGATTATGGAACCGCTAAACATATCTCTCATGAAGACTTTCTTCATTATTGATTCCACCAACACTCACCAATCACGTAATGATCCTCCTAGCGAAAACACTTAAGAAACCTAGTAGTATTTCAAAATATGATCAATTCTCTTGTACTCGTGCTTTATCAATGTAATCCTATTTCTCTCATGAAATAAAACATCTTACATTTGATATCTTAGTGTTAGAACCCCTTTAAACTAACCTTGGAATATAATGCATTGTCAAGATCATTGCATACCTTTAGTAAAGGTTCTGCTGAGTAGATGGACGAATCCCAAAGTTTTTGCTAGACGGTTCCCTATACTTAGGGAACCGTGGGATCCGGCAAACAGAAAATGCAATTGCAAGCATTATATTTCAAACATATCCTTAGAACACCTCACACTAAGCTAAACATAGTGTCTTAAGGCAAATTAAGTCCTTATCAAGATAGGTTGATCTTTCCTACTCACACATAACTCACCTAGATCACACTCTAAAGACGCTTGTAGATCTATCATCTCATTTTTAATCCATTACTCTTCCGCTTTCAAACTCACACTTCATTTTTCATTTGATCCCTCACATTTAGCCTTAGAAATCTTTCGATTATGGCAAAATTGATCATAATCATCCTTACCTCAAAATTGATCAAAGTTGATCAAACTCTAGTTTTTCCCATCTCAAAGCTTCTAGGATATTTTCCAAAACACTATCCTAAGTCACAACCTGATCTCTAGGATCATTTAGCTTCAATTGACACTCTCATCTTTAGTATCATCCTTGCTCATCCATTGGTACTCATGAAAGTTCCAAATCCTTCTATAATGAAAATCATTAGCTACATCACTCATTACCTTCAAATACTTAAGCACCCCTTCATTTAAGACACTTAGGAGGATCTGAAACACTCAAGATGATGTAGATCTTAGATCTTAGAAACATCATTTCCACTCTTTCATAGTCTGCGAGGCCGGATCCCTAGGATTAGCCTAGGCGGATCCTCTCGAGGAGGAACCGTGGGATCCGGATGACAGTCTATGTCAATTCTTGCTAAAACAATCAGTTCAACTCATCTTCCTAACTCAAACACTCCATCTCATCTTAAATGAGTTCCTCGATTAGTGCAAACTCTGAAGTTGACTCTTGTGCATGTTAATCATCACATTCCAATGAATCCTAGTGGTTTAAGGCTTAAATGCACTTGCCAAATCTCTTGGTTTATAAACCACTTTGTTAGGACCTCCATAGTCATCACTCTCATCCTAACTTTCAGCACTTTAGAAACCCCTGCAAACCTTTTGAAATCATCTCATCATGAGGAAAACCCCAAGTAATAACTTATCCACCAAAGAACCACCAATGAAAAGGGGTCGTGTCATACACGAAATCTCTTCAACCGAATCATCTCCGGTTAAGCCAAAAAATGATAGGACCTTTACTCAACCAATCAAACCAATTCCTAAAAGGATAATACCCACAAAACTACCTATGCCAAACACCACCATACCTTCTAGGCCAAACAATATAATCTCCACTAAACCATCACCATTGGTTCCTAGAGCTATCTCTTTTACATCCTCACTATCATCACCACACCTCTACAATTTAGAGGACTTGCCTCCTAGGCCGTCTCATCCGCTTCCGCCGACAACATTTTCCTCATTAGGAGGAATAATGGTACAAAATCAAGGTGTTGAGTCAACACTTACTCCGGCTTCCTTTTCGCCGTTTCCATCATATAATCCCATTTGGATTATGAGAAATCATCAAATTCAACCACCCGACCATATGGAAGTTGACACTTCTCTACCACCACCATCATTCTTGGACGAACCATTCTCAAATGCGCCTCCACCAATCCCTCCATCGTTTGAAGCTCCACAAGCCGCTTCACTTGATCCTTCGCATCAAGCCATTTCATTTCTTCCACCACCATTACCTAGCCATGACAAAGATTGCTATCATTGTCAACATGTTGAAAGTTTGATACATGAAGTACGAGAATACCAACGTTTCATGTTCTATCATCTCCTCGAACGTTTCGACGAGATTAAACCTAAACAAAACTTGAGCTAGAAGATTTTAGTGGTGTCCTAGCATCAAGCGATAGTTGGTTTAGAAAATCCTAGTCATGTATTTTCTTATTTTCTTAGTTTTAGAGTCATGTATATCATAACTCTAGTTTTATTAAATGGAATTACATGCTACTTGTTATTTTTCTAAGCATATGATTACTTTGTATTCATATCTCATTTTGTGATAACATTACTTGTTATATCACCTTCTTGAAATTAATCACCTAATACGGATCCTCGAATTGCCTAGAGCGGATCCCTACTAGGAGGGAACCGTGGGATCCGTGAGACGAGCTATTTCCTACTAACTTGGACCACATTTGCAGGAAATTGTAAATTATACTTGCTTTCTAACCTTTGTTTTGTAGTTATTCAATTTACACATGAAGACTTTGACATCCTAAAGCTAGGGAGCTTTATGTCAAAGCAATACATTACAAATTACTTGCAATATTAGGTTTACATTCGTGACATCCCTTGCATAATTGCAATCATCAAGGGGAGCACATTCGTCACTTAGGCGAAATCTTTGCAACTTACTTGCAAACAAACTAGATTGGTATCACTTTCTTGGCCTAACATAGGGATGGACTCGTCCGTCAAGGGGAGTAAAGACGAGATCCTTTCCGTTATTTGCTCTCTACCTCTTTTATTTCTTTCACATGTTTTCTTAAAAACAACGTGTTGCTTTCTTTCAAGGCTCTTTTGTTTCGACAAAAGGGGAGAAAAAGTAAAACTACAAATTCAAACTTCTACAAATTTTAGCTTTTCCTTAAAATAATTTTATATTTTGTCATCAACAAAAAGGGAGATTGTTAATACAAATAAGCCGTAAAAACGTTTATTTATATTTTACGATCTTCTAATGTTTTGTCGATAACAAACGTAAAATCATTTTAACGAAACAAATAAAATACGTAAATGGTTTAAACTAATAGTTTCTAACATTTTCACATTTTTACATAAAACACTAAAACAAGTATAAGTGATTTTATGACTTAGTAATACATATGTACAACAACTAGTGTTTACATATTTGGGTATAATATACACATAACTAATATGTAGTATATTGGGTAATATAAATGGATAGAAACTTAAGTATCACAACCCATTGGGAAAATACGTTGAATGTAGTTGGGTACAACCCAAAGCCCATAACCCATGGAGCTTGACCTATAACCCATTGCATGACATCATGCTTATATCATACATGGATAATATCCATAACCCATGGATCAACCCATACCCAAGTGACCAAGTGCATTGCACTCAAAGATACATTGTATCTAGCTAAAGATCCATGGTTCAACCCATGACCTATAACCAAAATACCCATGGGTAAAGGGGCGTCCATGGATCCATAGCTTAACGCTAGACGGATCCCTTGTGGAAGGGATCCGTGGGATCCGAGGAACGATGAGAGTTTTTCTTCTATAAATAGTGAGCCATTTTTCATTGTTTCTTACCCTTTCTAACACACTTTCTCCCCGAGTTGAAAACTCACTAACCTCATATCCAAGAGATCTATGTTTGTAGTTTTGTTTTGTGTGATCTTCTAGGTTCCTCTTAAAGGCAAGATCACCACCTTTGAAGTCGAGCAAGCTCAAGTCCATGAGTTGCCATGCTTCCTCATCATCAAGGCTCTTGAAGTCTTCTTGTTGATGATTCCTTTCTTTCTTTTTAAGTGTAGTGTTGAAGACATTAGTGAAATATGTCTCAAGTGTCAAGACGAAGATATTAGTGAAGGGTATCTATCGTCTATAACATAAGCACTTGTGGTAGGTGCTTAGAAGTCAAGACAAGAAGCATTAGTGAAAGGTGCTTAGAAGTCAAGACTATAAGCATTAGTGAAAGGTGCTTAAGAAGTGAAGACACAAGACATTAGTGAAAGGTGTCTTGTAGATCTAGTCAAAGGCATTAGTGAAAGGTGCCTTAGATGTACATTCGATATAGTGTATTTTGATGTACAAGATAGACTAGTATTAGATCCAAGGATATTGATATCCTTGATGATGTTGTAAAGGAGTAGATCTCATTTGGGATTAGTCGTTGGTGTAGTGTGGTAGTAGTTCCTCCATTGCAATGGAACTAGGTGCTTAGCCTAGTACCTATTAAAAGGCGGCGACGTTGTGTAGGTGTAGTTCACCTTGGAGTGAAAGAACTAGGTACTTAGCCTAGTACCTTATAAAGGGTAAGCGACGTTGTGTAGGTGTGGTTCACCTTGGTGTGAAAGAACCCGGTGGTTAGCCTAGTACCGGAAAAAGAGTAGGCGACGTTGTGAAGGCTTCTCCGCCATAAGGAGATTGGTGTAGTGTTTACGAACTCTCGAGTAGGTGACTCGGGAAGTGGAGTAGGGCAAGGAAGGTGTCCTTGTAGCCGAACCACTATAAATACTCGTGTTGTGGTTTTGTACTTCTTACTCTTATCTTTTCATTACATATCTTTATATGCTTTGTTGGGAATTAAGGTAATCTCGATTCGCCAAGCACAATCTCGATCTCGCGAAGCTTGAGTTGAAGAGATTACTGAAGAAGAAGCTGTCGACGAAGTTATACTTGATGAGAAATGATAAAGCGAGACAGTGTTGTTCTTGAAAGTGGGAACCACGTGGAGAGATAAGCTCGGTCTAGAGTAAAAGTCGGTGCCGTATGTATAGGTTGGCGCCGTATTATGTAGAGCTTACTCAGAATAAACACGATGATTAACAAAACAATATGATTAGTTGCATGCTTGTCTAGTTGCATGCTTAGTCTAGTGTAGTTGTAGAAGCGTAATTTGTCAACGCTCATTAGGGTTTCTTGCCTATATAAGAAACCATTTTAGTTTGTAATAGATAAGTTTTTTCTGAAGCTTTTCTTAAGTTTCTCAAGTCTTGTATTCTATTCGAAACATAGAGTTTCTATAATCAAAGATCCATAGAGGATCAGAAGTGTTCTTAGTTAATATAACTTGTATTCAATTTCCGCTACAATATCAAGTTGTAGAGATCTTCTATTAGTTTGCTTGTGATTACATTGGCAATACTAACGATCTTCGAGTGCTTAAGATCTATCAAGGTCTAGGTTTCTATCAAGTGGTATCAGAGCCTCGGGAAAGTCTCTACGATACTAAGAACCACTCTCACCCCCATACAATCAATCATTCATTCACCATGCCTGGATCCGATAATGAAACTGAAAACACCAACACAAACAACACCAACACCACTTCCATGCAACAGCTCAGTCTCTCAAACAGCAATGGTAAATTTCCTTATTTGAAGAGGGAAGAATATGAACTTTGGACTATGAAGATGGAAAACTGGATTTCCAATATTGATTGGAATCTGTGGGAAGTAGTGAAGAAAGGAAATAGTCTAAAGAAGATGATTCCCGATGAGATGGGAAGTTTATCATGGCTCCACCAAAAGCTTCTTGAAGAAGTCTTGGCCATGCAAAGAGCATAAAGTGAAGACTATTCTACTTCAAGCCATTCACGAAGATCATCTATGTGATTTTCATCATATGGATGATGCTAAAGACATATGGATGGCTCTCAAAGCAAGGTTCGGTGGAAATGAAGAATCAAAGAGAATGAGGAAGTCTATGTTAAGGCAGCAGTTTCAGGACTTCAACATATCGAAGAAGAAGGTATCCACAAGGGATCTGACGGGTTCCATAGGATCTTGAGTCGGTGAATCGGTGAATGCTAAACCGGATAATGAAGCGCAACTCAAAGTTCTTGCGGTCCTTGCCGCCATCATGGTTGCATGTCGACATAGCACTCAAGGCTAAGGAGGGTTGGACATGCTCACCTTTGATGAGCTTTACACAGACTCGAACTCTTGAACGGATGTTAAGACTCCCTACCGTACATCTTCTTCTAATCATGCGACCTTTGTTGGGACATCTCATTCCAACATGATGGTACAAGCTCTAGCTCAAACTATTTTCCATCATCTCCTAGTTCCAACTACTTTCCATCATCATCTTCAACTCCCCTTCACCACATAACCCTCGTCCCACTCCACCAAGTTCTCAAACTAGGACTAGTAGTGTGATGGAGGATGTTCTTCATTCGTTTGTTCTTGACTATGATACTCGGTATCTTGCATATGAAGACTTTGATCGGTGGACCCTCTTGAAATGGAGGAAATGAAGTGAAAATGCGGTAGCATTCTTTGTCGGTGGACATCAAAAGATTTGAAGAGAAGGTGGAAGGAAGTTTGTTTTCAAGGAAAGGAACCATTTCGCTTTGATAGGGGAAAGTCGGGTGCTACTCTTGTCATCGGATGGGGCATTTCTCAGAGAATGCAAGGACGAAAGAATGGAGATGGAGCCAAATATCTTTCCTATCGCGAACAAGAGAAGTCGGAGCTCAGCAGACTCTTCTCACCATGGATGAACAGTCAAGCTGGGCTACGCATGAACCCGTTGATGAGGAAGCTCATGGTCTTGATAAGCTTGGATTGCTTGCAAGGTGCACTTCGGATGAAAGGCATGACCGGTTTGCCTTAATGGGACTATCTCGGTACACAATTGTATATTTGGGTGTAGTCTTAGATACAATGAACTTAAAGGCAATTTGATGCTATGAAACCTAAGTTTGATGCATGCTATATTGATAATGAAGCTCATAAACTTGCATTAAAAGCGTAGAAAGACAAAAGTATGGTTTCAGAAGAATCAAATTGCTTATGAAGAAAAAATAAAGGTTTTACAGTTTGATCTAGAAGTTGCAAATAATTACTTAAAACTGTCTGAGAAAGCAAAGGATGAAGCTGTATCTGAGAATCTAGAACTTAAGGCAAAACTAGCTGAGGAAATAGCTAGGCATAAGGAATGGTTAATATCGGGTGATAATCTGGCTAGTGAAATCTATAAAAGTCAAACAGTAACCTCTCGCTTAGGGATAGGCTTTCAAAAGTATGTAGGAGTAGAAGCTAAATATGATGGTCGTAAATCCACACCAGCAGGGTTAGCTAACTTTTTAAAAGAAGGAGAATTACATGCTGTCCCTGGACCCATTAGAGGTGAATTTATGCCTATTGACCTTTCCATCACTGTTGACTTTGATGGATCACATCATCTATATGGCAAAAAGTCAAAAGACTTGCCAGACCCTGATACCTCATCTAATGACTTTGTCTCTTGCTCTGACAGTGACAATTCATTGGATCAAGGGTCCACTTCCTATGAAAGCTGTGACTCAAATGAGAAGTCTGACCTTCCCAAGCCTGAGCCAACACCCAAGTCTGCACCCCAGTCCACTTACAAGCCTTCTAAGGAAACTGCTGAGGAATCCACTTCCAAGATAGTTTCTTCTGAAGACTTGTCTTTTATATCTTTGAATAATCAGTGTGTTAAAAACAATTCCTTGAATGTACCTGTTTTAAGTACTTCTGCATGTAATCCACCATCTTCCTGTGTGAATAAAACTTCTAAGAAGAAGACATGTTTTGTATGTGGTAGTAAATTTCATTTGATTAAGGATTGTGATTTCTATGAACAAAGATTGGGTGCATGTGCTACTCTCAAGAAACACAAACCTAACTGGACCAATGTTGCTAATATTCCACCTTATGTCCCACAAGCAGCAAAGACTGACTCTCTTTGGAGAGGTTCAGTTACCAGACCTGTTGTCCAACCAACTAGCCCATATTTTAAACATAGTCATTGGCCTATATATGTTGACTCTATGTATGCTGGGATGGGATATGGAGCACCTTCTTTGTGAAGCCCTCGTGAGTTGTTCTTGGACTAACAAGGACCAAATTATCAATGGAGGACCAAGAACAATGGTGGATCCTCAAAAACTTCATGCCCTAAACACGTGATCCACAAGGCGGGTTCAAGTCGAGAATGACTTGAACCTCCACCAATACTAACTGTTTGTATATATTTTTGTTGTTGTTTGTAGGATCATCCCCTTAAGCATAAGAATATTGGTATTGTTGATAGTGGTTGTTCCAGAAGCATGTCTGGGAACAGGGATATGATGCACAATTTTGTCCCTATAGAAGGTGGAGGCAATGTAACATTTGGAGGTAGTGATGGGAGTATCACAGGGAAAGGCACCATAAAGACACCTCATCTGAATTTTGAAAATGTGTACTTTGTTAAAGAACTTCAGCACTTCAACTTGTTCTCTGTTTCACAAATCTGTGACACTAAGAACAAAGTTCTCTTCACTGAAAATGAATGTCTTGTGCTATCTAAAGACTTCAAACTCCCAGAAGAAACTTCAATTCTGCTGAAGGTTCCTCGTACTCACAACTTATACACATTTAACCTTAATGAAGTTCAACCAGGTGGTGACCTCACTTGCTTGGTGGCTAAAGCATCTCTTGATGAGTCCACTAAATGGCATAGAAGAATGGCGCATGTGAACTTCAAGACCATTAACAAACTCTCAAAATGGGTCTTGTTGAAGGACTTCCACCAAAGTCTTCACAAATGATCACAATTGTGTCGCTTGCAACAAAGGAAAACAACACGAGCTTCTTACAAAGCTATCAATGCTATGAGCATCATTCTTGAACCTCTTCGTTGCTTCACATGGATCTGTTTGGTCCAACTCAAGTCGAAGCATTGATCATAAGTTCTTCATTTGGTAATCACCGATGGCTATAGCGATTTTGTTGGGTTTTCTTTCTCGAACCAAAGATGAAACATCTCAAGTCTTGTTGAATTCATCACTCTTGTTGAAAATCGTTAAACAAAAGGTTAAGGGTATTCGGTGTGATAATGGGACGAGTTCAAAATGCTATTCTTATAGAACTACGTGGGTCAAAAGGCATTAAAAGGGACTATAGCAATCCGAGAACCCCACAACAAAATGGGGTGGTGAAAGAAAGAATAGAACCTTAATAGAGGTGCTAGATCCATGCTTGCAGACTCTAAACCGCCCACTATGTTCGGATCAAGTTGTTAGCACTTGCTTGCTATGTCTTTGAGCAGGGTATCCATTACTGACCACAACTCAAGACCCCATATGAACTTCTCTTTGGGAAGGTTCCTGTCATTCACTACCTAAAACCTTTTGGTTGTCAAGTGACCATTCTGAACACCAGTGATCCATTGGGAAAATTTGATGAAAAGGCTGATGATGGCTATATTGTGGGTTACTCAGCTCATAGTAAGGCATACAGGGTGTACAACCTGCAAGCAAAGAAAGTAGAGGAGACGCTGAATCTAAGATTTTTGGAAGATAAGCCTAATGTTCAAGGACAAGGTCATTCGTGGTCCTTTGATCTTGACTATAGCGATTATTTGGGTTATACGGACATTTGGCTAACCAAAATGCGGGTCCTCAAGAGTCTCCAACTAACAATGCGGGTCCCTTAGGCGATGACTCGAAAATGAGTTTGAAGATGATGAGCAACCCATACTTGTGCCTTCTTTCTCCCTACCAATATTGCGGTACCACCTCCAAGGATCTCGCCGATTCGCGCGATGAAGATGATTCTCATTATCTTGAGGACCTTGCTAGGCTTGGACTCAAGAATTTGCGACTAAGCTTGAAGCGAGAAACCGAATGGAGGTTGCTAATGAAGGAGTCGGTGGAAACAATGTTTCTCTTGAAGTTGATTCGCCACACCTACCTTTCCCAATTCTCTGAAGGCCATGTTGTTCCTTCTCAAGTATCTTCGACTTTGGTGAACCCTATACACGCTTTCCAAAACCTTCGGATCTTGGAAATCATCAACCCAAAGTGGCATCTTCACCTCACCTCTTATGATGTCAATTTGAACCAACCATCTCTAATCTTGATTCATCCATTGAAGTCAACCCCACTGCTACTCAGAGGATCAACATAGCTCATCCTCAATCCAACATTATTGGTGAACTTCTGGCTCCTGTTAGAACTAGAAAGGCTATCACCAGTCCTCAGTTTGGAGAGATTGCTTTCCTCTCTTATGTCTCCAACCAGCAGAGAGACAATCACACAGACTTCAAGCATTGCCTGTTTGCTTGTTTTCTCTCTCAAGTGGAACCAACTAGTGTTTCTCAAGCTCTCAATGATTCAAGCTGGCTTGAAGCAATGCAAGAAGAAATGCAACAGTTTCACAATCAGCAGGTTTGGATTTTGGTTCCACTCCCTGATGGTAAATATGCCATTGGGACAAAATGGGTTTTGAAAAACAAGAGAGATGCTAGAGGTGTTGTGATCAAAAACAAAGCAAGGCTAGTAGCTCAAGGCTTCAGACAAGAAGAAGGGATTGATTATGATGAAGTATTTGCACCTGTTGCCAGAGTAGAAGCAATTCGCATTTTCTTGGCTTATGCTTCCTATATGGGGTTCATGGTGTATCAAATGGATGTCAAGGGTGCTTTTCTGTATGGTGAGATTGAAGAAGAGGTCTATGTCTCTCAACCAAAGGGATTTGAAGACCCAGATCACCCAAATCATGTTTACAAAGTTGTTAAAGCTCTCTATGGCTTACATCAGGCTCCAAGAGCTTGGTATGCTCGGCTTTCATCATTCCTCGTGAAGCATGGCTATAGGAGAGGAGCTATTGATAAAACTCATTTCTCAAGAAGAATTACTCCGACATCATTACGGTACAAGTGTATGTGGACGACATTATCTTTGGTTCCACAAATGAAGCTTGGTGCAGGGAATTCGAGGAACTTATGAAGGGTGAATTTCAAATGAGTGCTATGGGAGAACTTACTTTCTTTTGGGTCTCCAAGTTCAGCAGAAACAAGATGGCATCTTTATCGGTCAAGATAAGTATGTGAGGACATTCGAAGAAGTTTGGTATGGAAGGTGTTAGGATCGCCACCACACCTTATGAAGCTCCAAAGACTAAAGCAAATAATGAACCAGATCTACGTGAATGTGCATCATGACAGTCCATGATTGGTTCATTGATGTATCTGACGACTTCAAGGCACGATATTACGTTCTTTGTGAGTGTGTGTTCTCGACATCAAGTCACCCACTTGCTTCCCATCTCAATCTTGTAAAGAAGATCTTTAAGTACCTCAAAGGCCAACCTTTTTAGGCCTTTGGTACCCAAAAGAATCTCCTTTCAAGTTAGAAGCATATAGTGGCGGTGATTATCTTTGGTGCAAATCGGATAGACGATCCACAACTGGAGGTCGCCAATTTCTAGGCAAAGGTTGATTTCTTGGCAATGCAAGAAACAAACCATTGTGGCCACCTCAACTCTTGAAGCGATGCGTTCTTTGTCGCTGCAAGCTGCGTGGACAAGTCCTTTGGATTCGAACCAATTCTTTGGACTATGGGTACAACTTCATGAACACTACAATTCATATAGATAATCAAAGTACCATCTGCATAGTCAAAATCCGGTTTTCACAATCGAGCGAAACACATTGAAATCAGGCACCACTTTATAAGAGATGCTTATGAAAACATTTGATAAAAGTGGCTAAAATCCATACTGATAATAATGTGGCAGACTTATTAACAAAGGCTTTTGATGGACCAAGGTTTCAACACCTCGTGGTCAATATTGGAATGCTAAACCCTTAACTGCATAGTTTAAGGGGAGGCATAGGCCTCAGGGGAGGCATATGCCTCAGGGGAGGATTTGTGCAAACTCTGCAGACTTTTGTTTGTTTTTACTCTGCAGATTTCTGTTTGTCTTTATATTAGTTTGTTTTCTAATACTAACCTCTAATTATTTCTCTAGTTTGTTTGTTCTTGTTGTAGTGTTTGTTTAGTGTTTGTTTTGCAGTTGTCTGTACTGCATTTTGTCTATTCCTTATCTGGATTGCAATTTATACATCTCAAGATCAAATTCATCAAGAGTGGCTCATTAGTACATGGTCAGATAGCTGAGAAAGTGTTGCCTGTTTCTTCTGATAACAAATACTGAAGCATACAATTTGATTCTCATCAAGATAATCTTGAAAGAAAAGAAATTGAAGTCAAATTGTTCATTCATTCATTCAAGAAAGCAGTTTTCTGACTTCGACCACATAGTCAACCTACTTCTATTTTGCATCCTCAAGCTAAGCCTAATCTAATGAATATCTTTCATTCAAATCTAATGGAATCTTTGGATATCGTTAAATCTCGGCTTTGCCTTCGTAGGTCTTGCGTAACCACCCATTCCGCTTAACTGGCTGGTTGGATATGCACGACCAGGACGACGAAGATGCTAAGGACCAAAATGGACGGATGGATTGATGCAAACGATTGATGATGACGATGACCACGTAGGATGACGAAGAGAACTATCGTGTCCTTTGTGCTTCATCTATTCATTTCAACCAAAATGCAATCGATCCACCCTCCTTAAGCCCTTCTACTATACGATGTGTGTTTATGCACCAAAAGATGGCGCGATGAGACCAAGAACCACCTCTCTATCTTTGGGAAGTGGCGGATTCACTGCACGAGGTCTTTGTTGAGACCGAGGTCTTGGAGGTTGGGAGTAAGAAGTTCCTCCTTATAGGAGTCATCAGAATCTTCAGCAGATTCACTTGGAGTCACTACAATGTCATCTTCTGAAGAAGAAAGAAAGGGCGATTTAGTTGGTCTTGGATAGGGTTGAGGAAAGTAATGGTACCATGGGTTTGATTCACCACTTGATGATGATGAAGAGGATGAGGAAGCTGAGGAAGTGAGATCTATGATCTCAGGTTTGGAAGTCATAGTGCAATTGGGGTTATTTGGCTTCTAGGGTTTGTGGTAAATATTTGGGGATCTTGGTGAAAAGATGAGTTACATTGGGATCATTTTATAGACGGATTCAAGGTTCAATGAGTTTAATGCAAGTGGGTGGCACAGTAATTCTAGAAACTTACCAAAGATATTCTTATCTTTGATGCATTCTGCTGATGCCATAACTTCAGCTGATTGATCTTGTATTCCTGCGCCAAGTGTTATTCGGGTCGGGTCAAAGATGTCATACACGTCAAGAATGGTCAACCAAACGGTCCATTTTCTTTGACCATAATTTGGGCAAAACACTTCATCCACCATCACTCGCTTGAGCATAACAAATTCCCTCTCATTCCACTTACACAAACTCTCACCATTTCAAAATCATAATCCTAAACACTCATATTCCTCATGGGTCTTGATTTTAAATATGATCACAACAAAGTTGCTTTTAAGGTAATGGCAAAGGTTATGAACTATGCAGAACCAATGGTGGAATTCTGAAAAGGTCCAAGATTCGTTATGCTCTAACTCATTCTCCAAATGAGATATATGAATCATTGGTTACTCAATTTTGGGCAGCTTTGAGAAAAGGAGTGAGGCAGAGATTAATGTGATTGATGAAGCAGAGTGCATTGTGACCGAGGACCTAATCGGAAGGAAGCTTCACTGGAAGATCTTGATGGAGCATTTACTCTAATCGGGAAGATGTGTTGAATGGGCTAAGGGCTATTGGCTATCGTGGTACTAGGCGATATGTGGCTAAAGAAGGAACTCGCCCCAAATGGAGGTTTCGGTTCACACATTGCTCAATGCATGAGCAACAAGGCGGAGGATGGGACCGGTTCTCAACCGCATCGGGATATGGTATTGTGTGTCTTTCTCGAGGGTAACTTTCAATTTTTCTAAGTATATTTTCGAAAACATGGTTGAAAATATTCAAAAGACAAAGGGAAAATTTTTAATGTACCCAAGGTTTTTACAAATCATATTAGACACCTCCACCCAAGCACAAGCCTTTTATCCTATAAGTTCCTTGACTGCTAAATTGTTTGCAACCATGAAAACTCACTTTCAAGGGGAACATCATCCCTTGTTAGCTGCTATGTTGCCCCAAGGTAATGAGGTTGCTAATGAGGAGAATGTGGCTCCTACTTCACCTGTTGCTACTGATGGTAATCCATTGGTCAACATTGATGAGGGCCCATCTTCTACTATTGAAGCAACTCATGTTGCTCCTGACCAGCCACCCTGTCCCAGTTCTCCACCCACACTTGATACTCATGTTGAGTCAGAGCTTAATAGACCACCCACACCAAGTCCTGTGAGGGATCCTCTTGATGAAGATATTCCCCACACTGAGCATGACCAGGTTACTTCTGAAAGGTCCAATGAGGCTCCCCTTACCACAGAGCAATCTGCTGGTGGGCCGAGGACCTCATTACACTCTCATCTGTATGCTCTTGTCAATGTGTATCTTTGCAGAGGTTAAGAATCTGAAAAAGGAGCTTGCAGAGACCAAGTCTTCTCTTGGAGGCAAAATTGAAGAACTGCAGGAACAGATTAAGGTCTTAGAGCACAACCTACAAGGATCTTCCAAAAGGAAATTGGTGGTTTCATCTGATGAGGAGCAAGAAGTTCCTCCCTTTGGGTCTCTAGAAATGTTGGCTGAAGTTTCTCTCAATGACCCTTCATCTGTAGTTGCCACTTCATCAAAGAAGGCGAAATGCATTACGTACACGGAAGAAAGAGATCGGATCTTCACAAGGTTTCTTCGAAGCTTGAGAGGAACACAGTAGTTGATAAGGCTGCATCTGGCGATATACAAATGGAGAATGCATCTCCAGACCTTGGACAGACTTCATCTGTTCAAGAACCATCAGACCCCTCACCTTCAGCAGATCATCCTGATGTTGCTGTCTTGACCACCTCCGTTGATAATCTACAACAACATGTTGATTTAAGTACTCCAGAAGAAACTCCTGTAGTTGATCTTACTGAAGAAGAATGTGCTAAGCAGCCTGATGACAAAGGGAAAAATGTCATCACTGAAGATGAGCTTGGTTCTAACCTAGTGACCAAGGAGGAAAGACTAGGTCAAGCTAGTAGATTGGCAGAGTTTGAGAGATCAAGGAAAGATGCAGCATTGGCTAAACAATTTGAAACAGAAGAATTCTCATCTCTAACTCCTGAAAGAAGAAAAGAACTAGATGAATTGAGGGTTCAGATGCCTGCTGCACAATGGGATGTTCTAACTCAACATGTCATTTCAAGACCTTCTCTAGCTCAAAGTATCCTAGGTGGAGATTTTCTTAGTGACAACTATGTGGAGCGAATGAGGGCTCAGGGAAGACAAAGGAAACAAGAAGCACTTGCACAAAAGAGGACGATCCAAGCTCAGAAGGCCAAAAACAAACCTCCCACTAAAGATGAAATAAGGAGGGTGGTGAAAAACCAATATTCACGGTCCAACTCTGGCCTAACAATGAAACAAGTCAAGGCTTTTCCTGATCATGTCCTGTATCGCAAATATAACCAAATCATGGAGGAAAGATCATTATCTTTAGCAAAATCTCTCAACCTAAAGAGGACTTGAGAAAATGAGGTCGCTCCGGAAGCCAAAAGACTCAAGGTCGTTGATGCTACAACCAAAGAATCTTCTCGGTCATTCTATTTGAAGCAACCTCGAAGTTGCTTCTTCTACGCCAAGGGTCAATCTTTGAACCATCTTCCATTCCTCTGAAGCACACAAGCATCGGCTCCCTCCCTACAAGTAACACTGTTGTCATAATAGAAGATTACGAAGTTAAGGAAGGCGATCTCGCGAAACCAAGGCAGAAAAAGCTATAAGGATATCCCGGGATGAAAGCACCGTGCTTCAACCATGTCTCCATCTACCGATTCATGCCCCTCTGAAGCACAAGATGAAAATGCTCCCCTCGGAGATCCATCGCACTGGAAGGAGAAAGAAGACTAAGGCCAAAATTTCTCCTTTGGATCTTGAAGCGATGACTCATCTTTTATCATAGAAGAAGTCTCTCACGATTTTCCGATGGAAACCCGGAAGATGGGATAGCTCGGACATTGAAGGAAGATCGGATGAATGTTCTTCTTCGTAGGGACTCTACTTGATGGAATTCACCTTCTGAAGGAAATTCTACACTTGATAGATAGAAGCGGACTTACTTTCTCTGTTTACTCAAGTTTCCACCCATTATTGCAACAAAGAACCTCAAGGCTCGGAATGTACCGCCAGAGATTTTCAAATCTTGTTAAACTCCACATTCCCAACAAAGAAAGCATCTTCCATTTGGGTAAACTCACATCGGTGGAAGCTTATATCTTGGAGATTCTATCCTCTCCCGGGTGCATGTCCTTGAGACTAAGGGTGGAATCACGGTGTGCTGTTTGTCCGAAAGAAAGTATCCTCGCCTAAAAGACTTATGGAAAAGATGTTGAGTCAGAAATTGGAAATTCCTCCAGATCCTGTGGGAAATGAAAGACAATCTGCGTTAACACTGGTCGGATTGATCAAAACTCAACTGCAACAAATGCAATAGGCCTCTTCTTCTTCCATATCAGGACAATTGGTACTCACTGCACTACTTTGTTTTTGTTCATTTTTGTCTGCTTTTCTTGTGTTATTTGCCTATGTTTGTCAATTTTTTTTAAAAAAAAAGTAAACGACTTTCACTCATACACAAAAACATCACTTTAAAAATAGTGATAGCGTTTATTTAATAAAAATTAGGTTTTATATTTCCCTTTTCAACCTATTTTTAAGTCGTTTGAGTTTTATATATTGTTCTTTATTTAAAAAAAAAAAAAAAAAAAAAAAAAAAAAAAACTACTTTTATGTAGAATTTTTGTCGATGGTCTTTAACTCACCCGATGTACCTTTTGTATATCAAAGAGTTGGCTAGTCCAAAGTGCTGACTTTGGTAAAGACACATCAAATCATTGATAGTCGTAATGGTTTGCTCAAAACCATAGGGTTATAACCACCCATGCTTCACTTCGACAGTTGTATGGTCATCAATTCACCATGGTATATTCTGTTTGGAATCCAAGAATTGGCTAGTCCACATATATATGGCATGTGGTAAAGACAAGCGAATCCATATTTGGTTCTCAATTCACCAATCCTAAGAATTGACTAGTCCCGAGCAAGCGGCTACGGTAAAGACAAGACAAATCCGTTTATATGGTTCACGATTTGCCAATAAATCGATGGTTATCAATGTACCATAGTTTTCGAACTCAAACATGTGGCTACTCCGGTAGTAATGGCTATTGGTAAAGAGACATCAAATCCATTAATTTCGATGATTCACCTCTCACGAGGAGTTAACACACACGGAAGTGATGAGAATAGTATTGAACTTATATGTTTTGAGGTACACGATGTCATATGTTCTTTGCAAAGATTTGGTGTTTCACGTTCGATTCTTCGATCCTCAAGATCTTGTCCACTCACCGCTCACACAACATTATGGTACAATCCTCAAGGAAAATGTTACAATCACGAATAAACATTAGCGATCTATCAAGAAGCTGGAACTTAACCTAGTCAAATTCCAGTTTAGCTCTGATACCACTTGATAGAAACCTAGACCTTGATAGATCTTAAGCACTCGAAGATCGTTAGTATTGCCAATGTAATCACAAGCAAACTAATAGAAGATCTCTACAACTTGATATTGTAGCGGAAATTGAATACAAGTTATATTAACTAAGAACACTTCTGATCCTCTATGGATCTTTGATTATAGAAACTCTATGTTTCGAATAGAATACAAGACTTGAGAAACTTAAGAAAAGCTTCGGAAAAAACTTATCTATTACAAACTAAAATGGTTTCTTATATAGGCAAGAAACCCAATGAGCGTTGACAAATTACGCTTACAACTACACTAGACTAAGCATGCAACTAGACAAGCATGCAACTAATCATATTGTTTTGTTAATCATCGTGTTTATTACGAGTAAGCTCTACATGTCTGGCGCCAACCTATACATACGTGACTTTTACTCTAGTGAGCTTATCTCTCCTCGTGGTTCCCACTTTCGTGAGAAGAACACTCATGCGCTTTATCATTTCTATTTCAAGTATAACCCGACTTCAGATTCTTCTTCGAGAATCTCTTCAATGAAGCTTGGCGAGAATCGAGATTGTGCTTGGCGTAATCGAGATTACCTTAATTCCCAACATGCTTGTTTATCAACATCCAACACACACAACCAAATAGATTGACATAAGTCGATCTAAATAGTTTAAAGGAAGTTTTAATTGGTAAAACTATTCAACCCCTCCTTCTAGTTTTCCACAATTATGTTTAATCTCCAAATCTTCAAACTTTTATTATTTTTCGTTTATAACCCATAATCTTTTTAAACATAAAATGATTTGTCGCTATAAAATTCCGTTGCTATGCACGGTACTCGTCGAGTACTACATATAATAAAAAAACAGTAAAAGGTGAATTGTTGAATTGTTGAAAAGTTAAAATTGGTCAATGGAGAGAGAAATGCATAATGTAATTAATAATCTTATTAAAACACCCCCATTACTTAAAAGTACAATAATTTATTCACATTATACAATCAATTAAAAGCACATCCACCAAATTAAAAACAAACAATTAAAACACCCCTTACTAAAAAGTATGATAACATTTTTGTAACATAGAATTTAAAGAAGCTATAACATAATCCAAAATATAAAATAATTAAACACAGTAATTAACGTTATTTTTAAAACACCTTAGAATAAAAGTACATGTTATTATACACATTATAAAAATTGATAAAACACACAAAACTTTATACAAGCTAACAAGTTGATGGTACATATAGTTTTGAAAACCGCACCGAACAGGACCAACGTGTTCAACCGGGAACCGGTGTCACCACCGGTTTGGCTAACCAATTAAAGCCATCCGAAAATGAACCAGAGAGGACCCGTTGAAACCGATACAAGTTGGTGAATCAGATCTCATCGAGATCTATTTCTCCTGTTAATCGTCACAGGATACCCGCCGTCGAAACGCGCGAGTACCCTGCTATATACTATATGTTAAGATCGTTGTAACTCTTAGACTAGGTCTAATATTATATCTAGGAACACATAATAATGAAGGCGGAATATTCAAACATAGAATCAACATTATTATGAACAAGGTTTTTCATTATCATCTCTAACATATAATAATCAAACTCTTCTTTGATTAACTAACTAACTAAATAACTAAACCCTAGCATTAGAACAAAAAGTGGATTTGGCCACACCGAATATGTGTGACGATATACATATAGTCACACATGATTTTTCGGCCGTGTGTGACAAAAGGTCGCGCGACCATAGGTACCTTATGGTCACGTGTTTGACTTTTAGTCTCTATTGCAAAATAGTAACCAAAACCGTAACATGTGTGACTAATTAGGTACAAATTTTGTTGGATTAATCCGTATTAGTGACCATAAACATTGAATAGTCACACAAAGCATGTTTGTTTTGGGTATTTAGTCACATACAATTAAGCATAAAGTGGCAAAAAGTGTTAATAAGTGTGACCATATGTTGTTTAAGGTGAAGAAATATGTCTTTTGTGTAACTATTGATCATCCAATGGCCACTTGAATTTTATGTTTGTGTGGCCTTTTCTAACATTTAGTCACACAAAGCATTTTTGTTTTGGGTATTTAGTCACATATAATTAAGCTTAAAGTGGCTAAAAGTGTTAATAAGTGTGACCATATGGTGTTTAAAGTGAAGAAAGGTGTCTTTTTTGTGACTATTGATCATCCAATGGCCACATGAATTTTATGTTTGTGTGGCCTTTTCTAACATTTAGTCACACAAATCATGTCTGTTTTGGGTATTTAGTCACATGCAATTAACCATAAAGTGGCTAAAAGTGTTAATAAGTGTGACCATATGGTGTTTAAAGTGAAGAAATGTGTGTTTTGTGTGACTATTGATCATCCAATGGCCACTTGAATTTTATGTTTGTGTGGCCTTTTCTAACATTTAGTCACACAAAGCACGTTTCTTTTGGGTATTTAGTCACATCAATTAATCATAAAGTGGCCAAAAGTGTTAATAAGTGTGACCATATGGTGTTTTAAGTGAAGAAATGTGTGTTTTGTGTGACTATTGCTCATCCAATGGCCACATGAATTTTATGTTTGTGTGGCCTTTTCTAACATTTAATCACACAAAGCATGTTTATTTTGGGTATTTAGTCACATGCAATTAACCATAAAGTGGCTCAAAGTGTTAATAAGTGTGACCATATGGTGTTTAAAGTGAAGAAATGTGTGTTTTGTGTGACTATTGATCATCCAATGGCCACTTGAATTTTATGTTTGTGTGGCCTTTTCTAACATTTAGTCACACAAAGCATGTTTGTTTTGGGTATTTAGTCACATACAATTAAGTATAAAGTGGCCAAAAGTGTTAATAAGTGTGACCATATGGTGTTTTAAGTGAAGAAATATGTATTTTGTGTGACTATTGATCATCCAATGGCCACATTAATTTTATGTTTGTGTGACCTTTTCTAACATTTAGTCACACAAAGCATGTTTGTTTTGGGTATTTAGTCACATACAAATTAAGCATAAAGTGGCCAAAAGTGTTAATAAGTGTGACCATATGGTGTTTTAAGTGAAGAAAAGTGTGTTTTGTGTGACTATTGATCATCCAATGGCCACATGAATTTTATGTTTGTGTGGCCTTTTCTAACATTTAGTCACACAAAGCATGTTTCTTTGGGTATTTAGTCACATACAAATTAAGCATAAAGTGGCCAAAAGTGTTAATAAGTGTGACCATATTGTGTTTTAAGTGAAGAAATGTGTATTTTGTGTGACTATTGCTCATCCAATGGCCACATTAATTTTATGTTTGTGTGGCCCTTTCGAACATTTAGTCACGCATCGAATTAAACAAGCTGTGACCAAAAGTGTTAATAATTGTGACTATATGAATCTTTTAGTCACATATAAGAAATCAATATATATCAAAACAAATTCTAATATATAAAATATATTCAAAATATATTCAAAATATATTCAAATACAATAAAATTGGAATGTATATAAAATTGTAATGTCGTACATAATAAAATTCTCAATAATTTAACGACTTCGACTCTTGATCTTCTTAGCTTCCTTTTGCATGGCATGACTAAAGGCGTAGTGCTTCAGTATGTAATTTAGGTGCAGTTTGTTCTCACCAATCGGTTTATGGTACTTGGTGGTGTTACCTGTAGGAAACAAAAGCCGAGGTATCAAACACTGAATTAAATATGAAGAATGATATATGTAGGTTTATAAAACACATGCATCTATGTACCTTTTCATCGAAACCACTTGATCCTTTGGCCATGCATAAAACCACCCTCTGCATCCTTAACTGCATTTTGAGACCGTTACTTCCTACATCCGTATGCACGTTGCATCCACTAAAGATTTTTCAATAGACACTCTGTAGCAATCCTTTGGGAGTGGTTTGTTATGAAGCATTTGTTTTCCATCGGTTTTGTACACGGTACCCTCCGCAATAATAGTTGATTTCTTTAAGTGCCACGATCGCACTTAATTACCTAAAAAGATAATTTGTTGCATGTATATATGTATCGATAATTAATTACACTAAAAACATATGAAAATGTTTAAATACATACTTGTGGTAGTCTTGTTAATGGAGACTCTGTTCTTGTGATCCGGAAAGTTGACGTGAAGAATCCTTTCGTTTTGATCTAGTCGATTTCTTAGGTGCGACAGATTTAATAGTTTCCTATATGTATAATACACGGTAAATAATACATGTATGTAGAATTCAAAAATCGGGGGTGATTTATTACTTACACTTATTTCCATTTCCTTTTCCAAAGTTGCAAGTCCATTAGACTTCTCAATGCTCATAATTTTCTCACGTCCGAGAACACGTGTTCGACATCCTCATCAAGACTCCTATTTATAAGATTAATGTTCACCGGAGACACCGAAATATAAATTGTTTAAGAAGACCGCAGCAGATTTAAAAGGGTAAAAAGATGGAATGTTACTTTCTTATGTCTTACTTCCGTTTGTGTCAATGGAGTTGCGATTGATCGCAATCGCCCCTTTGTGCAGACCAATTGTTTCATCAAATCAGATTACCGCCTCTTTTTCTTGACGTTGGCGCCTCATTATCAAGTTCACTTTGAAGTGACACCACTCTTTCATCGGATGCTTGTCGATTCGAGGCGAGATCAAAATACCTCTTGTAGGTTACTCCACCTCCCACTCCTCTCGCATATCCTCCCTTTTCCTTACCTAATACAAATGTCATGGCATCGATTGCCATGATCAAGCTTCAAGGTTCCTTGTTTGATCTTCTCCTCCGTCTCTTTCTCGCACACACAATATGGGAAATAGGTTATTTAATTATACCAAGATTAAATTATAAATAACGAAGATTAACTTATAACTAACAATATTAATTTATAACTAACAGCTTTAACTAATACACTATCGCTTTATCTAATACACTATCGGTATTAACTTATAACTAACAATAAACATAATCATAAAATGAGACAAACTTACAATTTTTGTCCAACTGCTCGATATCATCATCGTGAAATTCTCCGTCTTTATTCACCCTTCCTTTCATCCACAGCGTACCATGCGGTGGTTCTTCATCCGTTCAATTTCTTTATTCTCGATCTTATAAACATCAAATACATACACTTGTAAGATAAACCAATATAAACGAAAGTATGATGCTATTAAATGCAAATGTTTAATGTTTAATGTTACCATTTTATCCATCGACGGGCGTATCCACCTCGTCCCATTCTATGTCGATAAATGCAGACTTGGAACGCGCCACTTTAGATGCGATTGATTTCACCTTGCAACACAAAATAAAAAGGTGTTTAGATGTAGTAATCTTGATAGTATACAACTAATATATATGGAAACATCAAATGTAAGAGATATTTGAACTTGAATAAAATGCATAATTAACACCTTGTATTCCTCGGTGGCGTGTAGTTTACAAAATTTACCCAATCTTGACTTTTATAATTGCACTATACTTGGCACGGACTTCATTAAGTTTTGAAAGGGTATTTTGGTTGGGCAATATGTAGTTTTCGGTCAATTTCATACGAAATTCCTTAGAAGTTGACCAAGACGATTCATTATCGACTTCGGACGGTCAAGCCAACATCAAAATATCGCTGCAAAGATTAACACAATGTTGTTAATTAGTTGCACATAATGTAAATGCAGAGATAAACTTATTAACACCTTATACCACGATGACCAAGCCACTACTAGTTAAAAAGTATATGTGCACCGTGATTTCGTCCCACATTTTATCTCTTGCTTCGAATCAACCTTCCTCCGTGATAGAATCCTCGACACCTATATGCTCACGAACCAAATCACCCAAAAACTCGAAAATAATGCCTGCTTTTTCCTCGATATCCTATTCGATTGCATCAAGGTTACACCGACCTTTATTCCGTCGGTTTTCCATAATCCCTGTGAAACTTAGCTAACCTAGTTATGCCCTCTTAACAACATTCGCATTTGAATGGTTGTTTTCGACATCCTCACCCTCATCCGAATCGCCTCGATTCATATCCAAATGGGTTATCATTTTCACGATCAAAATAAACCAAATCATCCCGACAATTGGTTTGAGTTGCCATGATTCGTCGAAGTAATGTGTTAAAGAAAATTAGTAAACTTAATTGGAAAATAATGGTGTAAAATTGAAGTTCGGTTGTTTTGCTTGAATCACGATTTATTGGAGTAAAATTAGGGATCATTATGGGCGATTTTCAAATAAGGAAACCATAATTTCCTAAGTACTTTTAAAAATTTTGGTGAAATTTGGCTCCAAATTTGATAATTTTAAAATGTGGCTCCAAATTGATAATATAGAATTTAAATATTTCATTTTGGCTGCATTTTGAAACCAACACACCCATGATGAAATGGTTCTTACCCAGGTCCCAAACACCCATATAACTTCAAACCTATCAGATCAAAGACACATATAGCTGCAGCTACACTAAAATCTCACCACATGGCGCATACAAATGAAGAAAAAATCAAAAATGGAATTAAAGCAACTAATTAAGCAACTATAACTAATAAGTAGTCCCGGATAAACAAGTAAGCACAAAATAATCAAATCCAACCAAGGATCACGACACAACAAACGATTACGATACCTTACTTTAAGCATATAAATAACCTATTTATAAGCACTTAAATAAGCTCTAACATCCTCCAACAAAAAAAAATCAAGAAATCATGTAAATGCAATTAACTTAAAGCAAAACAACAACAAAAACACCATAAAATTGACAACAACCTAAAATGAACAACCTAAGCAAAGCACTTATGAACCGCATATCCATGGCTCAACATTGAATGAGTTTGGATCAACCTCAAACCTACAATAATACATTCTACCGGATATGAACTTAAACACCACAACCAATTCCTAAATGCAAAACAAAGATTAAAAAAGATGAAACAAACTAGCGGCGCATCCTATTCCATTCCATTGGATAAACCATCAAAAGATCCATACATGTTTCAATGTTAATATATCTACAAACCATAATATTAAACCAAGACATTAGACATTATAAGCAGATGACACAAGAGCAAAAGAAACCATCCCATTACATATCGAGCAACCCTTCAACCATTCATCGACTTAATTTGTTCTTCCTTGGTCTCGATATCCTCCTCGACTGAGTAATGAGATCATTCAACCCCGCAGACTTAGTCCTCGTAGCCTCCGTGTCATGCCTAAGATCCATCAATGTGTCAAAATATTCATCCCCATCTCCAATAGCTACCATCTCAAAGAATTAAAGCATTAAACTGCGCAATCTCATTCTTTCTTGTGGTGGCCTCTTGGCGATTCGGTTTATAAAGCCACGGAGACCGGAAATTTTGAGCCTTGAAGAAACTCATGTAACCATCAATGATGTCTCCCGCTAAACTCAATTAGGTCATCAATAACACGCTTAGCCAAATGGTTTTGTGGTGATGGTGTCGCCATTCATAATGAAATTGGGTAAAATATGATATTATTGAAAGATTGCAAAGAAAGGTTGAAGAAGAGTTGTGGGGATAGTGTGATAGAAGATACTTGTAACTCCTTATGAATTCAAACTATAAAGACCTAAACTTTAAAACCGCAAAACAAGTCCTCCTTTAAACTATCACTATAAATTAGGGGTGTTTATCGGTTTGGTTATCGGGTTGTTTGGTTTCGTTAAATCGGTAATTTTTTATTCGGTTCAACACGAAACCGAACCGAACCGAACTAGAATTAAAGCAAGCGAGCGAAAACCGAATATGAATCCACTTCGCTTCTTGGGTTGACCCGAAAAGTCTTAAAAGCAGATAAAACGGAAAGAAACGGACTAACGCAAACGAAGCGTAAGAACGTAAGAAAACGTATGGAACTTAAGAAAATGTACATTAATATGTAAAACATATGAAAGCGTATGAAAACGGACGAAGATGTCTAAAATAGATGAAAACGGGTAGAAAGCACGAAAACGGTCAAAAACTTATACAAACGGACTAAAACATGAAAACCCAGTGAGAAAGTGTAAACACGGACGAAAACGTAAACAAAATGTAACGATAAAAGCGATTAAAAGGACAAAGTCGTATTTAAAACGGTTGAAAAGTATGAAAGCAGACGCAAACGTGTAAAACCGTATGAAAATGTGTAACAATGTAAGAAAGCGATGAAACGCGAAAAAGTCTTCAAAACATATGAAAATGGCTAAACGGAGAAAAAACGAACTAAAGCGGACGAAACGTATAAGAACGTAATAAAATGTACGTTAATATGTAAAAGCAGATGAAAACGGACAAAACGTCTAAAATAGATGAAAACGGCTAGAAACGGACGAAACGGTCAAAAACTTATACAAACGGACTAAAACATGAAAAACCGGCGACAAAGTGTAAACACGGACGAAAACGTAAACAAAAACAAAAACGTATAAAAACTTATTAAAAGGACAAAGTAAATTTAAAATGGTGGAAAAAGTATGAAAGCAGACGCAAACGTAAAAACGTATGAAAATGTGTAAAAGCGTAAAACGCATAAAAGCGGACAAAACATATGAAAAGAGACGAAAACGTGTAAAAACGTACAAAATCGGAAGAAAACATGTACAAAACTAAGAAAACGTATGAACACGGATGAAAACGTATAGGACCGACTAAAACGCACAAAAACGCACAAGGGTTGTGTTACCGTGCCCAACGTATCTAACGCAACCCTAAACACAGTTTCACATAGTGTTTTGAGTAAGACACGTGAGTTAATGATTTTATGTCATCCTGAAATGTCAAAATTAACGTTCCCACCTTTAATAACTTTAATACAATTCATATAACCTTCACACTATAATATGGGTCAAAAGCATTGGGTTATAGTTGCTTTAGAAATTATATCTGAAACCATGTTACGGTTTTGGAAATTCAAACATGTTACGGTTTTGGAAATTCGCGTTCGGTTTTGGAAATTCAAACATTCAATCAATAGTATATATAAACTTATAGTCACACATGTTACGGTTTTGGAAATTCGCGTTCGGTTCGTGTTCGGGTGATAAAGAATAATGAAAGATATTTGGATTTTGTGAATAAATTGATGATACATAAACTAAAAACAAAAAAAGAGCAAGGTTAGATCAAGTGGTTAACACTCTTACCTCTGTAGAAAGAGGTCAAGGGTTCGATCCTTACCCCTTGCAAGGCGGAGGTTCTTTTCACCTTTGGTAGAACCGAAGCGACCTCTCAAGGGTTCGATCCTCACCCCTTGCAAGGCCGAGGTCCTTTTCAACCTTTGGTAGAACCGAGCGACCCTCTACCTTAGGTAGGGGTAAGGGGTTTCACGCCTCAACCTCCCACATACACCGTGGAAGACGATATTGGGACCCATAACCCGTGGAAGACGGTCATGGGAGTTAGTTTACTTCTTTTTTTTTTAACTAAAAACAACTAAATAAGCAAATAAATCAACTAACAAAAGTAGAAATAACCTAAAATGCACTTAATCCTAAAAATACCAAATATTGTAAATTTAAGCATAAAATTTAAAATTATTTTTTAAAAGTCCTAAATACTTAAACATATATATATATAATTTTCTTTAAATTATATTTTTCTGAATTTTATTTTATTTATTATGAATAAAAAACCTTTTTAAACTAATTAAATGAAAAAAATCATTAAATCATACGAGAAAAAACATTTTTAAACTAATATGAAAACTTTTCAAAAATTTAAGCAAATTTAAAATTCCCCTCACAAATTAAATTTATTCCCCCCAAAGTTTGCATCAAGGCATTCTAAACTAATTGCAAAAATTAACTCCTCCTGTACCGCCACACCTCCCTCTCATCTCACTACAAATCCGTCACCACCACAACTCTCCGTCATAGACCCACCATTCCGTCACCACTGGTAAGTATTGTTATCTTCCTTTTTACACATCGTTCTAACACATAAAATAACCTGTTAAGCCTATTAGCTAATTGAACATTTGTTTCGAGATATCCTCTTGTAAATTATGTCAGTTTCTTGTTAAATTTAAATAGTTAATTGGTTAAAAATTTAAGAAACCTCATAAGCTGTTACCACATGAACATGGAACCATAATTTAGCTAGTTAATTTCTTATTTTCCTTGACCCAAACATCCTTTTAGGAACTGTTTCATTAGACTTTATTCAATTCTTAGCATAATTCAATACCACATTCAATCGTTGAGCTATCCTCATTACTTGGAATGTCTTTTTAACTTTTAAGATCATCAATTGAAGTTTGATGTTGTCTTGTATAATCTTCAATAACTTGACTGTCTTTTTAAGATGCTGCAGGGACTACATTTATAAACATTGCCGCCGATAAGTGGGACACATTTATAAACATGGACAAGTCTTGGATAGGAACTAATAGGACCAACAAATCTTATGTTGATGGAGTAGCGTTTATTGATTATGCAAGACACAACTTATGGAAGATGGGGAACATCGACCCACGAGTTAAGAAAATGATCTTTCAATACCATGTCCGTGTATGCATTGTTTAAACCACATAGAGCATAAAGTGGAGAAAGTGCGTTCCATTTATTCAAGAATGGTTTTGATCTAAGCTACCTAAACTGGACTAAACATGGAGAAGGATGAGTCATCAATAAGCACCAAACACCGTTAACGCTACAATGAGTTTGTTGACGACACGGATTTTGCTTGGTATTCCAACAGATGCCCCAACAACGGTGAGAAATGGTTAATGTTATAAAAGATAATTTTGATGAGGATGATCTTGTCAAGTTTCAACAATTATTATTAGACTACGAAGCCACTTTACGCAGGATGTCCCGACTTCACAAAGATGTCCACAATAGTTAAACTACTCAACTTGAAGGGTAAGTACGGATGTTACGATAAGTTCTTTCTTGAATTACTAGGATTGTTAAAGAAGATCTTTTCACCGGTAATGAAATGGTGGAAAAAACTTATCAAGCCAAAAATATTTGAAATTGATGGGATCAGATACAAAAGATACATGTATGTATCAACAACCGCCTTCTTTCTTGGAAGGGTGACAAGGATTTGACTGCGTGTCGAACTTGTGGGATATCAAGATGGAAGGTGGATAATAAGACTAAGAAAGTGTACGAAAACATTCCAGCAAAGGTAATGTGGTACTTTCCAATTATACCAAGAATGCAACGACTATTTAAGCTAGAAAGTATTTCAGAGGATTTAAGATGGCACGTGATCTGCGTAAAACCGTCAAGTCTAATCACACAAACTGGTCACTTGTGAATGACCAGCCGTAACAGACTTAAAACAGTTCAGACACAAATGCAATGAAGATCTGAGGAGTATAGGGTCTCCCCGGGTCGTTATGTCCCAGCGAGCTATGCAATGGATTATCAAACGTTTAGTGATTGGGAAATTTGAACAGAAAAGGGATTCTGAATATGATATAAACTACGGAAAAAGCCAACAAATTAAAACGGCTTAAATGCAAATTAAAGAAAGTTAAAAAGATAAAATCTATTAAATAAACGCTATCACTATTTTTACAATGATGTTTTTGTTTTTATAAAACAAAATGACTTAAATAAACTATTTTGATGTGTTTCTGAGTGTTTTCAGATGATTTTGCAGTTTATATTGTACAAAAATGATGAGTATTTACACACTTATCAATCCCCCACACTGAGATATTGCTAGTCCCTAGCAATGATTTGAGAAAACATAATGGATTTTAATCTCTTTACCAAAAGCCATTACTTCGGAGTAGCCAAATGTTTCGATTCAAGTAAGAACCATGGTACACCGATAACCATGTGATTTTGAGCAAACCACCACTTTCAACGGATTTGATTTTGTCTTTACCGAAGCCGCTTGCTCGGACTAGCCAACTCTTAGATAAATTATCAATATTATCTTTGGTGAGTTGATTACCAATTATGGATTTTCCATCGCCTTTACCACAAGCCATAAACTTGCGGGCTAGCCAACTCTTCACTTTTTAGGATATGGTGGTGAAAACCATACAATTTTGGGCAAATTGCAAGCCGTCAACGGATTTGAGATATCTTTACCAAGAGCCGTTTGCTCTGGATTAGCCAATCCTTTTGTCTTACTGTACATGGCGGATCGATAATCAAATGAGTAAGTGTAAAACACTTACTCCAAAAAGAATTTTGGCCAAAAACGGGAATTGGTATAATTATATGATAAAATTCGTGAGAATCCCCCACGTTAGAAATGAATATTGCCCTAAATATTCAAAGTACCGTGGTTATGCGAAACAAAGAACGAAAAGGAAATACTACGCCATTATTTAGAATTTTTTTTTTTTTTTTTTTTTTTTTTTTTGAATATAGATATATATATATATAACATGTGGGCAACTCCCACACTAGGGTGATACACACGGTAAAACCCATGTTTAGCTAATGTTTTGATTACCGAGTCGCTAGCTTGACTCGACCGCGAATTCATTTGTTCATGGGAAGCAAAGTGGAAGAAACAATCTCCATCGGACTTTCATTCAAGATGTTTGGACAAACATTTGAAGCACGTGAAAGTTCCACACCGATGAGATATACATAGAACCGCTCAAAAATGATATATGGAAATGCGGGATCAAAGATAATGTCTTCATTCCGAAGGAGTGAAGAACAGAGAAGCCACGGATAGGAAGAAGAGATAGAAAATCATGATAAACATCATGACTAACTCATCTTCATCTATAGGAGGATCCATAATTTCGTGATTATGAATCTCATCATTTAAGCTTATGTGATCAAGACAAATCTCGGAGTGTCTAGATCAAAGTAGAATTTATCATACTCCCGCGGAGATATGATATGAGTGAGTTCATCCGAGAACTCCATGAAGGTGAATGAATCATATTCGAATTGATATGAGTGGGTTCACCGACGAACTCCTCAAAAGCAAATGATTCATGATCGGGAGAGAATTATGAGAATGAAAAGTGGTACCGCCACTAGTCTTCTCTCCCATATTATCAAAACAGAGGCTTTCATTTCGGAATAGAATCATCGGAAAGAATGTCACTATCCTTAATGGGGATAGGAGATGAAATAGGTTTCTCTTTGAAAGCCTCGATTTTAGAAATGAGAAGACCGACATTCAATAATGTTGCTCAAGAGCTTCATCTTTGATTTCGATGTCAAGAACTTCATCATTCTCTTCTTCTAAGCTAACAAGCTCGGAAGGTGAATCTTCCACATAAGCGATGTCTCCACAAGATAACGAATCATCATTATCGAATCGGAGAACATCTCAACATGATAATTTTGGAAGACAAGAGGAGGAGGGATATCACACACATGATTAAGAATTCCTGTGACTCTTGGGATTGGGACAAGGTTCTCAACACTAGACTTTATGAATTCGTCCGATTCCTTTTCAGAACAAAGGTCGAGATGCTCGTCCCCATAATAAGAGAGTGAGTGTGAATCTCGGGTGTGATAGTAGTTGTTTGAGATGGAATCTCAAGCCGTAATATCAATCGATCGAGGGGTTGAGAAATATTACTTTTAAAAGGATAAAACCCTCCTCGTCATCGCCATAAAGTCTTGCCTTGAGAAATTGGGAACGCTTAGAGCCGCTTGCTCTAGGATAAATAATTCTTCCTTAGATTTGCGAGCTTCTCGTTCTTCGCCAGCAATTCTCCTATGGTTTTTTCACCACTCACTTGATTCTTAAAGTTTTGAATCATATCATCAAGTGTTTTCATTGCGGTTTCAAGATCCCGGAGATTTCATGAGACAACGGCTCGGATGGAGTTTGAACCGATAGTCTTGTGGAGGTTGGAAATTATCAAACATGTGAGAGTCATGATTGTTACAAGGAAATGGATTCCTGCTTGACAATCGAGCTGAAATGGGGACCTCCACAGTACTCACAACAAGAAACTGCTGAGTCCGACAGTGAACTATATGGATATTGGTCATAACCAAAACTCGAGCATCACCGAAAACTGTTCATAGACAAACGTGTTTCCGGATTGACACTCAATTCCTTGGTGAGGACCTCCACAAAATTCACAGCAGAAGTGTTGATTGTATGAAGATAAGTCGGTGGGGTGTGTAATTGGAAAAATTTGAGAGTCGTTAAATGAGTTCGGATTAGGATCATAATCAAATGAGTTCCTCGAACCACAAAACAAACAACTCCGTTATGAATATCATTACCACATTGTACACAAGTACACCAACGATGTGGTGAACCAAGAGAGGCTCACCACAACCGACACAAGGAATAAACGATTGCATTTGAGAGTTATGATAAGGAATCGGTTTATCCAAAGAATCAACAAAACCAACATGGTGATCGAATGACTATCAAGACTCAAGAACATTTTGAAAAATCGGGAGGTGGGACAAGTGGTGTGCTCGAGAGCTAGCAATTTCCACCACTTCCGTTATGGTCTCCGCTTTTGGTTCTTGAGAAACGTGAAGATTAGGGTGTCATTCTTGCTAGTCACCGTGTTTGAACGGGTTCATCGTAATCAATTCTAATTCTCGACCTTTTTCATCGGTTTGAATTTGTTCGATTAGATTACGGCTCTATCTTCAAAGAAAGTGTCCTCGTAATCCTCGGTGGGTGCTTGGGGTAGCTCCGACGTTTGAACCGGTTTGTCAAGATTAGAATGTATTTCAGGTTGTGGCGGGTGGTCGAAATAACTTTGAAAAGAATTTATGATGGATAATTCGCACGAATTGCAAAAGTCGCTGAACTAGGCCTCCACACCGCCACACACATTTCGACGATGAAGTTGACGATTGTCGACATAAGAATTAAACATATAGAGGATTAAGAAGAGAATCAAATGGTTGAGAGGATACGAAGAATAGAATTAAACGGAAAAGAGGGTAAGAGAAATAGAATCAACGAATAAGAGGAATGAGAAGAATATTTTTGGATTTTATAAATAGAAAACATAAAAGGGAAAATAAATTTTGAAAAGGAAAATATTTTTGGGTTTTGGATAAGAAAATATAAACAAATACGGATGGATGGCATGAACAAAGAGTGAATATCCAAATCACTAATGCTAGACGAAGATAATCACCTGACTCCCGTGGCGCCAAAATTTGATCTCACAAGAAACCGTCAAGTCTAATCATTAAACCGGTCACTTGTGAATGACCACCGTAATGAACTTAAAACAGTTCGAGACACAAATGCAATGAAGATCCGAGGAGTATAGGGTCTCCCGGTCGTTATGTCCCAAATGAGCTATGCAATGGATTATCAAACGTTTAGTGATTGGGAAATTTGAACAGAAAAGGGATTCTGAATATGATATAAACTACGGAAAAAGCCAACAAATTAAAACGGCTTAAATGCAAATTAAAGAAAGTTAAAAAGATAAAATCTATTAAATAAACGCTATCACTATTTTTACAATGATGTTTTTGTTTTTATAAAACAAAATGACTTAAATAAACTATTTTAATTAAAACGTAAACTTAAATTACTTAAAACGTGACTTAAAATGAAAACGACGTTATGTACAAAAATTATTTGGAGCGCAAGATAAAACGTAAAATTTGTGAAATAAAAGTCCTACGAGTGTAAAAACAATTTTCCTACATTCTAACTGACTAAAAATAATTTTAGGAAAAAACGGAATATTTTTTTGAGTTTTTATTTATTTATTATGAATTAAAAACTAGATTTATAAAAACTAATTATTAAAAATAACTAATGAATTTAAAAATTACCAAAAAATCCAGAAAACTACTTTGTTAAACACTAAATAAGAGAAAAAAAACAAATGCTAGCTTCATCCTATAATCAGTTAATATTGGAAAAGATTTTTTAAGCTTATTTACTTAAAACGTAGTTAAAAGAATAACAATGCAAGGAAATAACAACAAGCACAGTTAGAGCAGATGGTAGGGAGTGAGTGTGCTGTGTGCGTGGGTTGGCTGAAGGTCTTGGGTTCGAATCCCACCTCCAGCCTTTTTGCTTTTTAATTTCTTTTGGGCTTTTTCTAAACCTTAAACTGGTAACATTCCATAAAACCAAAAGCATATGACTAAAAAATATATAAGCTCTAGAAGAACTTAAATCAAGAAGAACTTTGATATTAAGGACTGTTTGGTTTCATACAAACTAAGGAATAATTAAGACTACAACAACTAAGGGTAAAGCTAAAAACTTCAAATAAGCTAAGCCTAATAAGTACCTATTCTAAAAGCAATCTAAGAATCCTAAATAAGCGAAGCTAAGCACTAAGAAAGGAAAGTAAATGGTCGCTATTTGGTACATGAAAATCTCAAGTTACGCTAGCACCTAAAGCTCTCAATCTAGACTACCTAAAGAAATCAAAACTAAGCGATAAATTACGATAATTAGCACAACAAGACCTCTAAATGTCATTGCTTGGAATTTTGTCTGTCATCAAGGATGAAAACAACCCACTGGGGAACTTTTGCAAAAAAAAAACTGTGGTAAAAGCTATTAAGGTAAGTTATGAACACGAAAATTGCTTCCTACCACTACATACTACTAAGGAGCCTAAAGTGCAACAAAACTCAAGTTAATATCCCAAAGCTTACTAATATGGGGACTTATGTGGAACTGCTTTTAGAAAAATGAGGTGATGGACTTTTATCAATTGTAGAAAACTCAAAATGCAAGTGGAAACTTGAAGCTAACTGTTGGGATAACATTAAAACAAATTTTAAATCTCAATAACATCAACTTTAACTTGAAAACCAAATCCAAACTACAAAAACAATGATAATCCAAACACCCTTTTAAACATTCCGATAAGCAAGTAAAATAAGGCTAAGTAGTGAGCAAAGCTAGTACCACCGATCAAACTAAGTTCATATAACCTAATTGCAACTATTTAGACACATGAAAACAAGTTGTGACCACGGATGCATACTCAAGCAAAATATGCAAATTTGATTGAAAATGTGAAAATCTAGGAACTTACTCAAATGAATCCAAACTTGTTTGCAGCCAATACCAAACCCAATACTACACTAAATAAGCCTATTCCAACCCAATCCACCCTGCTTCAATCCCATTATCCATCACCATTGCTAAATGTACCCATTTTGACTTTTGTTGACTATAATAGAGAATTGTTGGAAACTGATTCCAAGGCTAATCAGAAACTATAACAAGCTTAAATGAACTTGTTTAAGTGAGACAAGAAGCTATTGTAGGCTTCAATATAGGACCATGAATTTGGAAATTTCAACAGTAAACACAATAATGAGAATTTTAACTAAACCTTGAATTTGATCCTCAAAAGTACAAGACAATGCTGTTTTAACTTAAAAGAGATACAATTAAACTGAAATTACAACACTTTGTATTAAACTAAGACATTTATAAAAAATTCGACATTAAGAAAAATTTAAAAGCTAACTACTCCCACTTCAAGCTTCATTCTTCCCTTTATAGCTCAATCTCTTTCTCCACTTTTCGACAAAATCCCACTTTACATTTGAGCCCTTGGATAGCTTAGAGTAATCTTGGCCTCCAATGGTTTTTGGCGGGAAAATTGGTTTTAACGGTGAGAGGGTTGAGTGTGTAGAGAGGTGGAGAATTATTGATTTTGGATGTAGTGTTTGGAGGGGGACGAGATTGTGATAAGGTGAGGAGGGTGGATATGTTGAGTGTTGCATAGGTGAAATGTATAGTTGGGAGAGCAGGCTATTTTGGCGCGTAGGAATAGTCAAACCACATTTGATCAGGCGGTGTATTAGTAAAAGGGTCCAAATGCAATTTTGACAAGGGTCCAAAATAGGTTCATGGTCAAATGGGTTTAAATAACAAGGACCTATGATGTAAATTCTAAAACACAAGGACCTAAGCTGCCATTTCATCAAAGTTACTTCAAGGACCATTAATGACAAGCTTCAAAAGTACAGGACCAAATCATCATTTCCTAATTTTCAGGGCCATTTCGCCAAATTTGAAACTCAAGGACCATTCTTGTAATTTTCTCAAATTTTAACATTTTCACCAAAGGACTAAATGTGACAAGTTATGATTTTAAAAGGACCTTTGACGACTTTTCTTTTGAAATTTTGACTCGTGGACTATTTTTGACAATTTTAGAAACTGGGGACTAAAGCGCAATTTTGCAAATTTGATATGTTTTTCATCCGATTTTGATATTTTGCATTTAAAACACCTAAAACAACGATTTGTGATATTTTGATCATTTTGATGTGTTTCGAGTGTTTTCGAGATGATTTTGCGCTTTATATTGTACAAAATGATGAGTATTTACACACTTATCAATCCCCCACATCGAGATATTGCTAGTCCCTAGCAATGATTTGAGAAAACATAATGGATTTTAATCTCTTTACCAAAAGCCATTACTTGGAGTAGCCAAATGTTTCAGTTCAAGTAAGAACCATGGTACACCGATAACCATGTGATTTTGAGCAAACCACCGACTTTCAACGGATTTGATTTTGTCTTTACCGAAGCCGCTTGCTCGGACTAGCCAACTCTTAGATAAATTATCAATATTATCTTTGGTGAGTTGATTACCAATTATGGATTTTCCATCGCCTTTACCACAAGCCATAAACTTGGCTAGCCAACTCTTCACTTTTAGGATATGGTGAGTGAAAACCATACAATTTTGGGCAAATTGCAAGTCGTCAACGGATTTGAGATATCTTTACCAAGAGCCGTTTGCTCTGGATTAGCTAATCCTTTTGTCTTACGAGACATGGCGGATCGATAATCAAATGAGTAAGTGTAAAACACTTACTCCAAAAAGAATTTTGGCCAAAACGGGAATTGGTATAATTATATGATAAAATTCGTGAGAATCCCCCACACTTAGAAATGAATATTGCCCTCAATATTCAAAGTACCGCGGTTATGCGAAACAAAGAACGAAAAGGGAAATACTACGGCCATTATTTAGAAAGTTTTTTTTTTTTTTTTTTTTTTTTTTGAATATAGATATATATATAACATGGGCAACTCCCCACACTAGGGTGATACACACGGTGAAAACCCATGTTTAGCTAATGCTTTTGATTACCGAGTCGCTAGCTTGACTCGACCGCGAATTCATTTGTTCATGGGGAAGCAAAGTGGAAGAAACAATCTCCATCGGACTTTCATTCAAGATGTTTGGACAAATATTTGAAGCACGTGAAAGTTCCACACCGATGAGATATACATAGAACCGCTCAAAATGATATATGGAAATGCCGGATCAAAGATAATGTCTTCATTCTGAAGGAGTGAAGAGCAGAGAAGCCACGGATAGGTGAAGAAGAGATAGAAAATCATGATAAACATCATGACTAACTCATCTTCATCTATAGGAGGATCCATAATTTCGTGATTATGAATCTCATCATTTAAGCTTATGTGATCAAGACAAATCTCGGAGTGTCTAGATCAAGTAGAATTTATCATACCCCGCGGAGATATGATATGAGTGAGTTCATCCGAGAACTCCATGAAGGTGAATGAATCATATTCGAATTGATATGAGTGGGTTCACCGACGAACTCCTCAAAAGCAAATGATTCATGATCGGGAGAGAATTATGAGAATGAAAAGTGGTACCGCCACTAGTCTTCTCTCCCATATTATCAAAACAGAGGCTTTCATTTCGGAATAGAATCATCGGAAAGAATGTCACTATCCTTAATGGGGATAGGAGATGAAATAGGTTTCTCTTTGAAAGCCTCGATTTTAGAAATGAGAAGACCGACATTCAATAATGTTGCTCAAGAGCTTCATCTTTGATTTCAGTGTCGAACTTCATCATTCTCTTCTTCTAAGCTAACAAGCTCGGAAGGTGAATCTTCCACATAGCGATGTCTCCACAAGATAACGAATCATCATTATCGAATCGGAGAACATCTCAACATGATAATTTTGGAAGACAAGAGGAGGAGGGATATCACACATGATTAAGAATTCCTGTGACTCTCTTGGGATTGGGACAAGGTTCTCAACACTAGACTTTATGAATTCGTCCGATTCCTTTTTCAGAACAAGGTCGAGATGCTCGTCCCCATAATAAGAGAGTGAGTGTGAATCTCGGGTGTGATAGTAGTTGTTTGAGATGGAATCTCAAGCCGTAATATCAACTAACCGAGGGGTTGAGAAATATTACTTTAAAAGGATAAAACCTCCTCGTCATCGTCATAAAGTCCGCCTTGAGAAATTGGAACGCATGTAGCCGCTTGCTCTAGGATAAATAATTCTTCCTTAGATTTGCGAGCTTCTCGTTCTCGCCGATAATTCTCCTATGGTTTTTCACCACTCACTTGATTCTTAAAGTTTTGAATCATATCATCAAGTGTTTTCATTGCGGTTTCAAGATCCCGGAGATTTCATGAGACAACGGCTCGATGGAGTTTGAACCAGTATAGTCTTGTGGAGGTTGGAAATTATCAAACATGTGAGAGTCATGATTGTTACAAGGAAATGGATTCCTGCTTGACAATCGAGTGAAATGGGGACCTCCACAGACTCACAACAAGAAACTGCTGAGTCCAGACAGTGAACTATATGGATATTGGTCATAACCAAAACTCGAGCATCACCGAAAACTGCTCATAGACAAACGTGTTTCCGGATTGACACTCAATTCCTTGGTGAGGACCTCCACAAAATTCACAGCAGAAGTGTTGATTGTATGAAGATAAGTCTGGCTGGGGTGTGTAATTGGAAAAATTTGAGGAGTCGTTAAATGAGTTCGGATTAGGATCATAATCAAATGAGTTCCTCGAACCACAAAACAAACAACTCCCGTTATGAATATCATTACCACATTGTACACAAGTACACCAACGACAGGGTGAACCAAAGAGAGGCTCACCACAACCGACACAAGGAATAAACGATTGCATTTGAGAGTTATGATAAGGAATCAGTTTATCCAAAGAATCAACAAAACCAACATGGTGATCAGAATGACTATCAAGACTCGAAGAACATTTTGAAAAATCAGGAGGTGGGACAAGTGGTGTGCTCTGAGAGCTAGCAATTTCCACCACTTCCGTTATGGTCTCCGGTTTTGGTTCTTGAGAAACGTGAAGATTAGGCAGGTCATTCTTGCTAGTCACCGGTGTTTGAACGGGTTCATCGTAATCAATTCTAATTCTCGACCTTTTTTCATCGGTTTGAATTTGTTCGATTAGATTACGGGCTCTATCTTCAAAGAAAGTGTCCTCGTAATCCTCGGTGGGTGCTTGGGGTAGCTCCGACGTTTGAACTGGTTTGTCAAGATTAGAATGTATTTCAGGTTGTGGCGGGTGGTCGAAATAACTTTGAAAAGAATTTATGATGGATAATTCGCACGAATTGCAAAAGTCGCTTGAACTAGGCCCTCCACACCGCTCACACACATTTCTGACGATGAAGTTGACGATTGTCGACATAAGAATTAAACATATAGAGGATTAAGAAGAGAATCAAATGGTTGAGAGGATACGAAGAATAGAATTAAACGGCAAAAGAGGGTAAGAGAAATAGAATCAACGAATAAGAGGAATGAGAAGAATATTTTTGGATTTTATAAATAGAAAACATAAAAGGGAAAATAAATTTTGAAAAGGAAAATATTTTTGGGTTTTTGGATAAGAAAATATAAACAAATACAGATGGATGGCATGAACAAAGAGTGAATATCCAAATCACTAATCTGCTAGACGTAAGATAATCACCACAGCTCCCCGGCAGCGGCGCCAAAAATTTGATCTGCGCAGAAACCGTCAAGTCTAATCACACAAACCGGTCACTTGTGAATGACCACCGTAATGAGACTTAAAACAGTTCGACACAAATTTAATGAAGATCCGAGAGTATAGGGTCTCCCGGTCGTTATGTCCCAAATGAGCTATGCAATGGATTATCAAACGTTTAGTGATTGGGAAATTTGACAGTAAAAGGATTTCGAATATGATATAAACTACGGAAAAGCCAACAAATTAAAACGGCTTAAATGCAAATTAAAGAAAGTTAAAAGATAAAATCTATTAAATAAACGCTATCACTATTTTTACAATGATGTTTTGTTTTATAAAACAAAATGACTTAAATAAACTATTTTAATTAAAACGTAAACTTAAATTACTTAAAAACGCGACTTAAAATGAAAACGACGTTATGTACAAAATTACTATTGAGCGCAAGATAAAACATAAAATTTGTGAAATAAAAGTCCTACGAGTGTAAAACAATTTTCCTACATTCTAATCGACTAAAAATAATTTTAGGAAAAACGGAATATTTTTTGAGTTTTTATTTATTTATTATGAATTAAAACTAGATTTATAAAACTAATTATTAAAAATAACTAATGAATTTAAAATTACCAAAAATCCAGAAAACTACTTTGTTAAACACTAAATAAGAGAAAAAAACAAATGCTAGCTTCATCCTATAATCAGTTAATATTGGAAAAGATTTTTAAGCTTATTTACTTAAAACGTAGTTAAAGAATAACAATGCAAGGAAATAACAACAAGCACAAGTTAGAGCGGATGGTAGGGAGTGAGTGTGTTGTGTGCGTGGTTGGTCAAGGTCTTGGGTTCGAATCCCACCTCCAGCCTTTTTGCTTTTTAATTTCTTTTGGGCTTTTTCTAAACCTTAAACGGTAACATTCCATAAAACCAAAGCTCATAATGACTAAAAAATATATAAGCTCTAGAAGAACTTAAATCAAAGAACTTTGATATTAAGGACTGTTTGGTTTCATACAAACTAAGGAATAATTAAGACTACAACGACTAAGGGTAAAGCTAAAAAACTTCAAATAAGCTAAGCCTAATAAGTACCTATTCTAAAAGCAATCTAAGAATCCTAAATAAGCGAAGCTAAGCACTAAGAAAGGAAAGTAAATGGTCGCTATTTGGTACATGAAAATCTCAAGTTACGCTAGCACCTAAAGCTCTCAATCTAGACTACCTAAAGAAATCAAAACTAAGCGATAAATTACGATAATTAGCACAACAAGACCCTCTAAATGTTGTTGTTTGATGAAATTGTCTCATCACAATGATGAAAACAACCCACTTGGGGAACTTTTGCAGGCAAAAAAAAAAAACTGTGGTAAAAGCTATTAAGGTAAGTTATGAACCTGAAAATTGCTTCCTACCACTACATACTACTAAGGAGCCTAAAGTGCAACAAAACTCAAGTTAATATCCTGAAAGCTTACTAATATGGGGACTTATGTGGAACTGTTTTAGAAAAATGAGGCAGTGGACTTTTTATCAATTGTAGAAAACTCAAAAATGCAGTGGAAACTTGAAGCTAACTGTTGGGATAACATTAAAACAAATTTTAAATCTCAATAACATCAACTTTAACTTGAAAACCAAATCCAAACTACAAAAACAATGATAATCCAAACACCCTTTTAAACATTCTGATAAGCAAGTAAAATAAGGCTAAGTAGTGAACAAAGCTAGTACCACCGATCAAACTAAGTTCATATAACCTAATTGCAACTATTTAGACACATGAAAAACAGTTGTGACCACAGATGCATACTCAAGCAAAATATGCAAATTTGATTGAAAATGTGAAAATCTAGGAACTTACTCAAATGAATCCAGCTTGTTTGCAGGCCAATACCAAACCCAATACTACACTAAATAAGCCTATTCCAACCCAATCCACCCTGCTTCAATCCCATTATCCATCACCATTGCTAAATGTACCCATTTTGACTTTTGTTGACTATAATAGAGAATTGTTGGAAACTGATTCCAAGGCTAATCAGAAACTATAACAAGCTTAAATGAACTTGTTTAAGTGAGACAAGAAGCTATTGTAGGCTTCAATATAGGACCATGAATTTGGAAATTTCAACAAGAAACACAATAATGAGAATTTTAACTAAACCTTGAATTTGATCCTCAAAAGTACAAGACAATCTTCGTTTTAACTTAAAAGAGATACAATTAAACTGAAATTACAACACTTTGTATTAAACTAAGACATTTATAAAAAATTCGACATTAAGAAAATTTTAAAATCTAACTACTCCCACTTCAAGCTTCATTCTTCCCTTTTATAGCTCAATCTCTTCTCTCCACTTTTCGACAAAATCCCACTTTACATTTGAGCCCTTGGATAGCTTAGAGTAATCTTGGCCTCCAATGGTTTTTGGCGGGAAAAATTGGTTTTAACGGTGAGAGGGTTGAGTGTGTAGAGAGGTGGAGAATTATTGATTTTGGATGTAGTGTTTGGAGGGGACAGATTGTGATAAGGTGAGGAGGGGTGGATATGTTGAGTGTCATAGGTGAAAGTAGCGCATTGGGAGAGACAGGCTATTTTGGCGCGTAGGGAATAGTCAAACCACATTTGACTGGGTAGTGTATTAGTAAAAGGGTCCAAAATGCAATTTTGACAGGGGTCCAAAACAGGTTCAAGGGTCAAAATGGGTTTAAATAACAAGGACCTATGATGTAAATTCTGAAAACACAAGGACCTAAGCTGCCATTTCATCAAAGTTACTTCAAGGGACCATTAATGACAAGCTTCAAAAGTACAGGGACCAAATCTGTCATTTCCCAATTTTCCAGGGGCCATTTCTGCCAAATTTGAAACTTGAAGGACCATTCTTGTAATTTTCTCAAATTTTTAACATTTTTCACCAAAGGACTATATGTGACAAGTTATGATTTTAAAAGGACCTTTGATGACTTTTCTTTTGAAATTTTGACTCAGGGACTATTTTTGACAATTTTAGAAACTGGGGACTAAACCGCAATTTTGCAAATTTGATATGTTTTCATCCGATTTTGATATTTTGCATTTAAAACACATAAAACACCGATTTGTGATATTTTGATCATTTTGATGTGTTTCGAGTGTTTTCAGATGATTTTGCAGTTTATATTGTACAAAAATGATGAGTATTTACACACTCATCAAGACGCGACACCGGAGGATAACCGATGGTGTGTTACGTCACCCCGCAGATTCAAAGGCATGGCGTACCATAGATGAAAAATTCTCGAAATTGTCAAGATCCAAGAAATCTACGGCTAGGAATATCGGTCGATGGGGTTGACGCCAACTCGTGAAATAGGCATCACGATGTATGGCGCTTTAACGGTCATATACAACCTTCCTCCATGGTTGTGTATGCAAAAAGTTTATCATGCTTTCGGTATTAATATCGGGATACCCGGAAATGATATCGATGTTTTTAGAACCGTTAGTTGATGATCCGCAAACCTTATTCGACATGAGGGGTTGATACATATGATGCATCCACAAAAGATAACTTTAATCTACGTGCCGTTGTGTTATGGACAATAAATGATTACCCCGCACTTGGTATATTATGTGGCTGCCCGCACGGTGGATTCAAAGGTTGTGTAGTATGTGGGAAAGATACGAACTATGTTAGACTTTCGCCTCATCCAAGCAAAGTTATGTTGGTCACGAGACGATATCTACCATATGACCATCCATTCGTAAGGCAAAGGAAGGCATTTAATGGACAACAAGAATTTCTCCGGCCCAAACCCAATGACCGGGGAACAAATATACAACGAGGTACAACATATTGAAAATAAGTGGGAAAAGGAAAACGAACAAACAATAATGCATCGAAAACCAAGAAGATACGAGAGGGAGGTGGGAAGATTCAAAAGCGTAAAAGAAACATAATGCAGTAGAGGTAGTTCAAGCCAAGTAAACGGACAAAACGGTGCGTATTGGAAGAAATTCAACATTTGGTTTGAAAACTTAGGTATTGGAGGCATAATTGCTCCACATTGTATTGATTTTATGCATGTAGAAAAGAATGTTCTTGAGAGTCTCGCCGTAACTTTGCTACATGTTCCGTGAAAGACGAAAGATGGATGAATGCTCGATTGATCCGGGCCGAGTTGGGGTAAAACAAGAGTTGTTTGCTATGCAAGAACAAGACAAAACAACACTACCTCCAAAGAAAGTTACACATTAACGAATGATGAAAAGATATTTTTGTGAAACTTTACACAACATCGTGGTACCACAAGGCTATTGTTCAAATTTCTCTTCTTTGGTCACCTAAAGGATAGGAAGCTCATTGGCCTAAAATCGCATGATTATCACATGCTAATGCAAGAGTTTATGCCAATTGAAATACGCTCAATCATGCACCCACTCACACGATATGCTATTATCGGGTTTTGCTTTTCTTTAAATCAATATGTTGCAAAGCAATAATATTGCAAGAACTAGATAATATGCAAGCGTAATCGGTAGTGACACTCGTGCCTACTCGAGAAGTTCTTTCCTCCATCATTCTTTGATATTATGATACATTTGATCTGCACCTAACTCGGGAGGTAAAATTATGCGGTCCCATATGCTTTCGGTAGATGTATCCATTCAAAAGATGTATGAAGGTTATTAAAGGACATGTACGAATGTAAATAGACCGAAGGATGCATTCTTGAGGAGACTATTGCGGAAGAAACAATAGAGTTTTTAGCGAATATCATAAATCGATGAAAACTGTTGGTATCCCACCGAGAAACATGAAACAGATGAAATGAGGAAGGAAAGCCATTGCCGACCGGCAAATCAATCAAGTTTATGCGGAACTCTTTCGTAAATCACATTTGTATGTAATAAATAATGAGATGAAATTGTACCGTATATCGAGTAAGTCTTACTAACACATGTCTATTTCATATCGAAAATGATGTATCAAATATAATAATCAAACACATTGTTTCAAAGCGACACAAGCAAGTTTTGAAAGCGTAAAACCCGGGTAAACGAATAGCATTTCGGAGAATGAGCACAAGAAATCTTTTGCCAAGTGGTTACGCAAAGAAGTAATTAATCTTATGTTACTCAACATACCCTTTCTAAACCTTATTTCTCGACTCATTTTGATCCGAAAATTGGTGTACTTATTCTTTGAACTAATATATACTTGTAATGAAATTCAGGTTGAGAGAGAGTTACAAATCGACAAAGAAAGTGTATCGAAAGCGTAAGGTGGATATCCTATGGACCACACGCCACCGTAGTGAAATACGATGCATATCACATCAATGGGTATACTTTTCGTATGAAAGATCATGAAGGCAAAGTTTACCGTAATAGTGGGGTTAGTGTTGAGGCATTAGATATGCACATTTCTAAAGAAGTTGCAACCACAAGAAAAGCATATTATTATGGGGTTTTACAGAGATATGGGAACTAGATTACCGTTACATGCAAATTCCTCTTTTCAAATGTGATGGGTTAATCACAAAGTTGGTGGTGTGAAACGCGATACTCTTGGGTATACATTGGTTGACTGAATAGTTTAGGCCACATGGTTGATCCGTTCATATTAGCCGCACAAGCACGACAAGTGTTTTATGTGAAAGACCGTAGATAAAAATTGTCTATTGTGTTTAAGACACCTCCCAAGAATTACAAAGATAAGTATGACGAAGCCGATGAGGAATTTAGTACCGCCATTCACCAAAGACAATGATAACATATTGCCACGTGTGGATCGACGTGACTTGGGTAACGAATCACGAACCGACTACTATCGAACCGATTGTGGAGGTGTTGTTATACGAAGTCCAAGTGAACCATGTTATGGTCAAGTTGTCACACTCTACCTTTATCATATTACACTCTTTTAAAGCATATAGACATTCGATTTTTGTACTTTTTAAGGATTTGTCTTTATAATACAATACTTAATATTAGTTAAATGTTAGGTATATTTTTTGTTTAAGAATATGTTGAAAAGCAAAAATTCTCACAGATTGGAGATGTATGGAAGTCGTGCTAGTTGATGTGCTATAGTACGAGTTAATTCGTGATGTCATTATTAAGTCTGTTTGACCATTCTTTAGTCCGGTAGTGCAAAAAGTAAAAACGATTTTAACTGCTTAAATAGTATCGTTACCTAATTTTAGGTGGTCAAGTATTTATATGGATAATTTTATTTTTAGAATTCATATTTATCCTTTAATTACTTTATCCTAATATTTAAAATTTTATTTCTTTTATTTTGATTAAGTCTCCTTACCAAGACTAAACCCTAATTGCCATGCACTACCAAGACTTCAATTAACATAAAAGATGGCACAATTAAAGTTTGTAGACAAGCACAATCAAGTGGGATTTCTCAAAAGCTCTTTGAAAGCACGAGCTTCGAGCGAGATAGTGGACTTTCTAAAGGGTAGTCATATCGTATGCCCTTACTCATAATCCAACTATCTATGATTCCCTAGTCAAACAGTTCTGACATCGCCTCTCGCTAGAACTATTGCCGATGGGACACTAGAGTTAAATGCAACTATTGATACGTTAGAGATTCAATCATCGAAGAATCATCGAAGCAAGCTTCAATTGGTCGATTCCTCGTGATTTCAATGTTGCTAAATGATGACCTCTTTCGTGGATTGGAAAATATTGGATATCCAAGCGATGGAACATTCACTTTTTGAAGAGTCATTTTTCGCCACAATGGCGTTTCAATACCACATTCAATCGTTGAGCTATCCTCATTACTTGGAATGTCTTTTTAACTTTTAAGATCATCAATTGAAGTTTGATGTTGTCTTGTATAATCTTCAATAACTTGGACTGCCTTTTTAAGATGCTGCGCAGGACTACATTTATAAACATTGTCGCCGGATAAGTGGGACACATTTATAAACATGGACAAGTCTTGGATAGGAACTAATAGGACCAACAAATCTTATGTTGATGGAGTAGCGGCGTTTATTGATTATGCAAGACACAACTCATGGAAGATGGGGAACATCGACCCACGAGTTACGAAAATGATCTTTCAATACCATGTCCGTGTCTGATTTTTTAAACCACATAGAGCATAAAGTGGAGAAAGTGCGGCCCATTTATTCGAAATGGGTTTGATCTAAGCTACCTAAACTGGACTAAACATGGAGAGAAGGATGAGTCATCAATAAGTACCAAAACACCGTTAACGCTACAATGAGTTTGTTGACGACACGGATTTTGCTTGGTATTCCAAATGATGCCCCAACAACAAGAGAAATGGTTAATGCTATAAAAGATAATTTTGATGAGGATGATCTTGTCAAGTTTCAACAATTATTATTAGACGCAGAGAAGCCTCTTTACGCAGGATGTCCCGACTTCACAAAGATGTCCGCAATAGTTAAACTACTCAACTTGAAGGGTAAGTACGGATGTTCGATAAGTTCTTTATTGAATTATTAGGATTGTTAAAGAAGATCTTTTCTTGTAACGAAATGGTGGAAAAACTTATCAAGCCAAAAATATTTGAAATTGATGGGATCAGATACAAAAGATACATGTATGTATCAACAACCGCCTTCTTTCTTGGAAGGGTGACAAGGATTTGATCGCGTGTCGAACTTGTGGGATATCAAGATGGAAGGTGGATAATAAGACTAAGAAAGTGTACGAAAACATTCCAAAGAAAGGTAATGTGGTACTTTCCAATTATACCAAGACCGCAACGACTATTTAAGCTAGAAAGTATTTCGAGAGGATTTAAGATGGCACGCGACACGGAGGATAACCGATGGTGTGTTACGCCACCCGCAGATTCAAAGGCATGGCGTACTATAGATGAAAAATTTCAAATTGTCAAGATCCAAGAAATCTACGGCTAGGAATATCGGTGATGGGGTTGACGTCAACTCGTGAAATAGGCATCACGGTGTATGGCCGCTTTAACGGTCATATACAACCTTCCTCCATGGTTGTGTATGAAAAGAAAGTTTATCATGCTTTCAGATTAATATCGGGATACCCGGAAATGATATCGATGTTTTTTAGAACCGTTAGTTGATGATCCGCAAACCTTATTCGATACAGGGGTTGATACATATGATGCATCCACAAAAGATAACTTTAATCTACGTGTCGTTGTGTTATGGATAATAAATGATTACCCCGCACTTGGTACATTATGTGGCTGCCCGCATAAAGTGGATTCAAAGGTTGTGTAGTATGTGGAAAGATACGAACTATGTTAGACTTTCGCCTCATCCAAGCAAAGTTATGTTGGTCACAGACGATATCTACCATATGACCATCCGCTCGTAAGGCAAAGGAAGGCATTTAATGGACAACAAGAATTTCTCCGGCCCAAACCCAATGACCGGGAACAAATATACAACGAGGTACAACATATTGAAAATAAGTGGGAAAAGGAAAACGAACAAACAATAATGCATCGAAAACCAAGAAGATACGAGAGGAGGTGGGAAGATTCAAAAGCGTAAAAGAAACATAATGTAGTAGAGGGTAGTTCAAGCCAAGTAAACGGACAAAACGGTGCGTATTGGAAGAAATTCAACATTTGGTATCGAAAACTTAGGTATTGGAGGCATAATTATGTTCCACATTGTATTGATTTTATGCATGTAGAAAAGAATGTTGTCGAGAGTCTCGTCGGAACTTTGCTACATGTTCCGTGAATGACGAAATATGGATCGAATGCTCGATTGATCCGGCCGAGTTGGGGTAAAACAAGAGTTGTTTGATATGCAAGAACAAGACAAAACAACACTACCTCCAAAGAAAGTTAAACATTAACGAATGATGAAAAGATATTTTTGTGAAACTCTACACAACATCGTGGTACCACAAGGCTATTGTTCAAATTTCTCTTCTTTGGTCACCTAAAGGATAGGAAGCTCATTGGCCTAAAATCGCATGACTATCACATGCTAATGCAAGAGTTTATGCCAATTGAAATACGCTCAATCATGCACCCACCCACACGATATGCTATTATCGGTTTTGCTTTTCTTTAAATCAATATGTTGCAAAGAAATAATATTGCAAGAACTAGATAATATGCAAGCGTAATCGGTATTGACACCGTGCCTACCGAGAAGTTCTTTCCTCCATCATTCTTTGATATTATGATACATTTGATTGTGCACCTAACTCGGGAGGTAAAATTATGCGGTCCCATATGCTTTGGTGGATGTATCCATTCAAAAGATGTATGAAGGTTATTAAAGGACATGTACGGAATGTAAATAGACCGAAGGATGCATTGTCGAGGAGACTATTATGAAAGAAACAATAGAGTTTTTAGCGAATATCATAAATCGATGAAAACTGCTGGTATCCCACTCGAGAAACATGAAACAGATGAAAATGAGGAAGGAAAGCCATTGTCGGCCGGCAAATCAATCAAGTTTATGCGAACTCTTTCGTAAATCACATTTGTATGTAATAAATAATATGAGATGAAATTGTACCGTATATCGAGTAAGTCTTACTAACACATGTCTACTTCACATCGAAAATGATGTATCAAATATAATAATCAAACACATTGTTTCAGCGACACAAGCAAGTTTTGAAAGCAGAAAACCCGGTAAACGAATAGCATTTTCGGAGAATGAGCACATCAAATCTTTTGCCAAGTGGTTACGCAAAGAAGTAATTAATCTTATGTTACTCAACATACCCTTTCTAAACCTTATTTCTCACTCATTTTGATCCGAAAATTGGTGTACTTATTCTTTGAGCTAATATATACTTGTAATGAAATTCAAAGGTTGAGAGAGTTACAAATCGACAAAGAAAGTGTATCGAAACTGTAAGGTGGATATCCTATGGACCACACGCCACCGTAGTGAAATACGATGCATATCACATCAATGGGTATACTTTTCGTATGAAAGATCATGAAGGCAAAGTTTACCGTAATAGTGGGGTTAGTGTTGAGGCATTAGATATGCACATATCTAAAGAAGTTGCAACCACAAGAAAATCATATTATTATGGGGTTTTACAGAGATATGGGAACTAGATTACCGTTACATGCAAATTCCTCTTTCAAATGCGATGGGTTAATCACAAAGTCGGTGGTGTGAAACGCGATACTCTTGGGTATACATTGGTTGACCGAATAGTTTAGGCCACATGGTTGATCCGTTCATATTAGCCGCACAAGCACGACAAGTGTTTTATGTGAAAGACCGTAGATAAAAGTTGTCTATTGTGTTTAAGACACCTCCCAAGAATTACAAAGATAAGTATGACGAAGCCGATGAGGAATTTAGTACCGTCATTCACCAAAGACAATGATAACATATTGCCACGTGTGGATCGACGTGACTTGGGTAACGAATCACGAACCGACTACTATCGAACCGACCGTGGAGGTGTTGTTATACGAAAGTCCAAGTGAACCATGTTATGGTCAAGTTGTCACACTCTACCTTTATCATATTACACTCTTTTGAAGCATATAGACATGATTTTTGTACTTTTTAAGGATTTGTCTTTATAATACAATACTTAATATTAGTTAAATCTGTTAGGTATATTTTTTGTTTAAGAATATGTTGAAAAGCAAAAATTCTCACAGATTGAGATGTATGGAAGTCGTGCTAGTTGATGTGCTATAGTACGAGTTAATTCGTGATGTCATTATTAAGTCTGTTTGACCATTCTTTAGTCTCGGTAGTGCAAAAGTAAAAATGATTTTCTTGCTTAAATAGTATCATACCTAATTTTAGGTGGTCAAGTATTTATATGGATAATTTTATTTTTAGAATTCATATTTATCCTTTAATTACTTTATCCTAATATTTAAAATTTTATTTCTTTTATTTCGATTAAGTCTCCTTACAAAGACTAAACCCTAATTGCCCCGCACTACCAAGATTTCAATTAACATAAAAGATGGCACAATTAAAGTTTGTAGACAAGCACAATCAAGTGGGATTTCTCAAAAGCTCGCCGAAAGCATTGTGCTTCGAGCAGATAGTGGACTTTCTAAAGGGTAGTCATATCGTATGCCCTTACTCATAATCCAACTATCTATGATTCCCTAGTCAAACAGCTTCTCGACATCGCTACTACTAGAACTATTGTCGATGGGACACTAGAGTTAAATGCAACTATTGATACGTTAGAGTATTCAATCACTAAAGAATCATCAAGCAAGCTTCAATTGGTCGATGCCTCGTGGATTTCAATGTTGCTAAATGATGACCTCTTTCGTGGATTGGAAAATATTGATATCCAACCGATGGAACATTCACTTTTTGAAGAGTCATTTTACGCCACAATGGCGTTTCCTTGTGCATCATATTTTACATTGTATGAGCTCTAAAAGTGGTGGATGGGATCAATTTGGAAGCAATATTGCTTCGCATTGGTCTGTCTCTCCACCGCGTACTCTTCAATTTTTCAAAAATTATTTTGATGCCATGGTTGCTAATTCCAAGAATAAGAAAAGTTTTGATGTACCAAAGATTTTTGCAAATGATCTTAAATGTTGAAACAAAGAAGCAAACATCCTTACATTGCTCTCCTTTCACTAAAAAGATATTTGGTAATATGAAAAGGGTTTTGAAGGGCACACAAGCCACTTTTGTCTCGCTATGTTGCCTTCTGCTACATCGACCTCAAGGTACATCTACATCTGCTCCATCTCCCATCGCTACATCAAGCTCGGCCTCAACCTACATCCGAACCGTAAAAATAGATTTTGAACAGAGGACACCAACACCCCACCACCTTCACCTTCAGTCCATAAGGAAGAACCACCGTGATTCCTCAACCACGACCTCCAACACCCACTACTACTGCAGAACCCGCCTTATCTATGGAAGATCTACTTCAACCGGTTCCACAACCGATTTCAAGGGTTGATGAGTTGGAGAAAAATTGAAGAAGACCAAGAAGTCACCTGGGACTACTCGCAAAAGAGTTAAGAAATTGGAGGAAATTCAAATGCAGACGGGATAGACATTACAGACTGAAGGTGAGGAATCCTCCGAGGAAACTCAAATTAGTTCTCAAGGATTGAAGCAGTTGAAATCTTGGTTAAGAATTTAAGTCACAAGAAATCCTTTAAGAAGAGACCGGATAAAGAATCGCAAGTTCTAGTGGAGTGGATAAGTCCGTGACTTTACTAAAGATAAGTCCGTGGTGCCGAAATTAAACCGCTTCGATGAAGATTTTAATACTCGCTTTGATGTCAAGTTAATACTAGTAATCGACATATTAACCATGGTAGTGATCCGTAGTATTGGTGAGGAGTTTGTGCATAGGGAAGGCAAAGGAATAGTGCAAGAATCTTTCGAGCCGGTGAAGACCAAAAAGCAACTCAGAAGAGGAAGCTAGCTTAATGAGATTGTTAGGATTCAAGCGGAGGATGCGGTCAAGAAGCTAAACGTGCGTAATCTTCCGAGCCGGTGAAGACCAAAAGCAACTCATAGAAGAGGAAGCTAACTTAGCTGAGATTGCTAAGATTCAAGCAGAGGATAAGGTCAAGAAGCTAAACGCGTAACAAACAAGGGATGATGAGTGATTGCCAAAAGTCCGCAGGAGGAACCACAATTAATCAAGAACAAATGAAAAGGAAAGTCGAAATTGAGGAATCGCCAAATTCTACACTAATGAAGAATTGAATACTATAAAGGCCAGAATATTAGTAAACAAAGATATCCTTCCTAATATTGGCGGAGAAGACTATGCAAGTAAAATGGTTGATATAATTAATGAGAAGAAGAGGCTTCTCGAGAGCGTAGACAAAGAGAAAGGATGAATGCACCTTGACCAAAGTCGAGCAAAGGGATTATATGATCCACTACGCCAAAAATCAAGGAATCCTACCGAAGTTGAGCCGCTTAAGGAAATTGAAGAACATTGTTCTAAAAGCGTAATTTGAAAAGTAGTGTACCAAAATAAAAATTTTATTCCAATGGATTCGAGTTGGAAGCTTCAACGCTAAAGGAAGGGTTACAATCTTCAACCAAAGGATGCTAAGAAGCGTAAGATTGCATAGATCAAAAGGTTGCTAAAGCTAAAAACTTGGTGATAAGCCAAGAATTGTAAAGAAAGAGGAGGAAGTCGAGGTTAAGCAACCGGTTTGAATACGACAAGGAAGAAATCCATCGGAAAGAAAGGAGTGAAAAGGATAAGACAAATGTTAAGAAGGAAGTGGAAGAGTACATGAAGGATAAGGTTGATGAACCGTCATCGTAAGAGTTTACCATGGGCTCCATTCCTACTGTGTTCAAAGACTTCCCGCTAAGATTGCAAAGGTTCGAGATCATCAAAATGGGCAAAAGGTAGTTTACGATAGTAAGGGAAAATCACACGATAATATATATGTGAACTTTCCCGGTTTATTGAGTGATTTGTCCAGGATGATTTGAAGACCATGTACCGGTGATGATGGAAAAGCATGGTGACGAGAGACAAGAGGAATATGAAAGAGTCCTCCGGGTGACTTGAAGACCATGTTTGAGACACCGATGTCGATGATGAAATGTGAAGTCGCCCGTCAAGAACAAGTGATCGATGGAGATATTTCCACACTTGTCAGTGCACTATTTGGAATAAGAAACCGCAATTGTTTATATGCTTACGTATGGAGTATCCACTTCTAAACAAGATTTGCAGGGCTATGCTTGAGAGAAAGTCGTTAGGTGAAAGAAAGGATGATGCATGCTATCGCCTTTTGAGGTTAATTGAATCAAAAGCTCAACAACAATAATCCGGCAAGATAATGCTTAAGTCCGGTAGTATTCGTAGTTAGTTCTGTTTATGAAAAATAGAATAGTTTATTAGAGTTTAGGAAGGCATATGTACGCAGAGATATCTTAGGAAGATATATTTATATCCTTCTACACGCTTTTTGTATACTAGGTTTTCCTAAGTGTATAAAGGAACCCTAAAGTATAGTGAAATAAACTTGTACTTAGACGAATAAAAATATTAATAAAAGAAGTTTATTAGTGAAATAGTATTTGTGTTCTTCTTGCTTGTTGTTAAGATTCCGCATTAACAATCAAGTACTCGTCGTTAAAGAGTTCTTCATATATATAATTAGTTTAGATTTATCTAAGTTTAGTAGATTGTGGTGTTGCACAAGTGTTAATGTGTGTGTTTGTGTGTGATATCAATGTGACTATAAAAGCCATCACCTACAAACCCACATTTTCATTAACAAAGACAATAAATGCAACAAAATTGACCATATGGTGTTTAAAGAGAAGAACGTGTATTTTGTGTGACTATTGATCATCCAATGGCCACATCAAATTTATTGTAGGATTAGGATGTTCATCTTTGCACCCACATTTTGATTAATACAAGTTCATCTTTGCACCAAAAAATATATATATTTTGTGTTGTGGTCTACTTATAAAATGTAAAACTTTAGTGGTTAAAGTCATGAGTACAAAGTTAAGTCCGTAGGTTAGTTTTAGTGGTTAAGGTGCCAAGACAAGGTTAAGTCCGCGACATAAGCTAAGTCTGCTTAGTATTCGTAGTTAGTTCTGCTTATGAAAACATAATAGTTTTTGTGTGATCGTAAGATATAACTTTTCACATACACATCAAACCATAACACAAAGTAGCATATAGATGGAATTCTAGAGAGAAAGTTAGAGGTTTAGGGAACTTAGTGAGAGAAAGTGAAAGATATTATTATGAGCTCCAACTCTACCTTGGAAGGTAGAGAGTATTTATAGTCTTACATAAATCGCCACACATCGGGTGTGGATCGTGCATACAGTGGGTAAAGACCCGTCCGTCCTCCACGGTGTTACTTAACTAAATACTACTTAACTTAAAATAACTACGACTACGAGCTTTCTAACGATTACATATACTTGAGGTGACCGATTCTTTAATACCGGGAATTTCTAATTCCTAACAATCTCCTCCTAAGGGAGGTCACCTCAATCATGTACCAAAATTACATAGAATACAAATAGATATTACATTTAACACTTGATCTTGCATTCTTGATGTAGTCCTTTGCTCCTAAGCTCGTAGTCATAGATTCTTCACATTGCATGTTTGGCTACTTCAGGTGGAGGTCTTTTACTGATCCACGTGATAATAATTTTGAGCCATCACTTGAGATCATCTGCTATCAAAAATCTCTGTGACATCCTTTGTGGTGTTGGTATTATGTGATGTTGTGACTTTAGGACCGACATGCTCACATTCTGGATCATGATATCTTCTCATCAGAGTAGCGGAAGCTTTAGTTGATTCATGATATTGGCGCAGCAGTAGCGTAAGCATGGAGTGAAAATATCGAGTCATTGATGCACTAATCATGATTTCTTTTGAGATGAATGTGTTAAGTGAGCATGCGGTCGTGGATTGACCGCTTCATTCGAACAACCGCAAACGTAAGGCGACCGCATACAACGATTAGCAATAAATCGCACGAAAGTGTCTTTGATCACTTTCGTTGAATTGAGGTACACGCCCACGGTTCCCGCTGATCAAGACAAGTCTCGCCCGTGATCGTAGGATTCCTAAGAATCTCCTTGACGGGGTTTCGCAATGTTCTAGCTGTTCTCAAACCGAACGCCTCAAAGAAGACAACACGGAGTGAGTGAACCAAATAATTTTAAGTCCACCGATTGATGAAAGAGATTTGAAAAACAATCGTGTATTGCTCAATAGAAATTGTTTTTGCAATACAACGAAGGTTTTATTGAAAATCAGTTATCAATCATAAAAAAAAACACCTTATGGTTTGAAAAATGAGTACACGGTCGATGTGCTAAAGAAAAGAGTTTTTAAGCACAACAACCGGTTTTTCAAAGGCATCCGTCAATCCCTAACCTGAACCAGGATTGATTCAAGAAATTGAATCGCCCCATTGTTTCTATTCAGTTGTCACATGGTTGATCCATATAATAGATCTCACATGCCACCTACCAGGAGCTTGTTTGATGTTGGCTCCAGAAGGTTTTCCATCTTCATTGTGAGTGTGTAAACACATCACTCGATGTTCGCAATACCACAAGGATAATGCGAGGACTCAAGATATAATCTCTTCCACATTGTGTGAAACAGAGAGACTTCATTGAAAGTGTCCTAATGAGATTTATTGATGATCTCGTGGCTCTAGACTCAATTTGTGCATATTTGGATCCTATGCGGAGACTAGGAGAGGTCTCCTTCTTCAATATCAACAATCTCTAAGAGAAAGTCGATAGATAATGTCGGTTCCCGTGAGAATGAAACAAGTCCTTTAAGAGGAACTTGAGTGGTTTGGAAAGTTGAAGTGCAAGCGCCACCGGGTCCATGACGCCTTGTCTTCAATACCGATTTTACCATCGAGAGCATATGAATTGAACCCGGTTTCGCCCTAAGGTTGAATAAATGGAGGCTATTTGTTTTCACCCTTTCTCATTCAATTCTTTTAATTCTTCAACCACTTCAAGGCTTACCGAGACTTCATAACTAGAACCTTGTTGGGTTTATTCCAAGACTAGCTCGCCTTAGTCCGCACTCTTCCCTTATCTCATTTTTCTCCTTTTATCATCATACCTAAGGACTTCTACACTAACTAGTGGATTGTCCTCGGTAGATCCCTCCGGCTCGGCGGGTCATGGGAACCAATACCTAACCTTATCATCCTTATATCACCGTACATAAAGTTGGTCGGTCAATTTGGTATTGTTCATCCGCCATTGGATCCAATTGAAAACCATTTGAAAATCAATTCGATACTTGTGATATATTATCAAAGCATTTTGTACCGAATTGTTTTGATATTTTTAGAACGAGAACTCCCCTCAACATGTGCATCCAAAGATATGAAAAATGTTTTGCACACGGAGGCAAGAGAAAGAATTAACTTTGATTACCATTTTCTAAAGATATCAACATCACTTCCCACATTAAATCAAGTAGAAATAGCATTTCCGGGAAGGATGAGGTTTCCATTAATTCGCTCCCCTCAATATGTGCCTTGAGGTTAGAAAGAGTTTTGCACATACTAGAGGAACCCGCACATTGGGATAAATAATCACGCTTCAAATCATAGGTTTAAGATAGGTGCTCCCCTCAACATGTGCATTGAAAAATTGAAATCGTTTGTCACATGTGAGAAGGACAAGATGTACATCCTTATAAAACCATTTACCGAATTATCGCTTTAAATCCATCATTCTCATTCTCGATCACAATTATCAAATCATTTGAGATTTGTGATCTCTTATAGATTTAAATTGATTTTGAAAGCTTTTAAGGAGAAATGTGACTTGATTATGAAAGCTTTAATCGATAAGGATCGGATTTTAAGACTTTAAACTCCATTGATAAAACATGCATGTATATCTTTTGAAAACAATTTAATGCCGATAACTTTTTAATTTAATTGAAATCATTCTCCCCTCAATCAATGACATAGGTTGTTGATTGAGAGATAGAGATTTTGACAAATAAGTCCCGATGATTATCAAAATAGAGATCGAGTTATTTTTCAAAGCATTTAGTTTTCAGCAGATAAATGTTTATAGAATCGAGCATGGAATTTTGAAAACATGATAAAACATGGCTCGTTCTTTCTTTTAAAACCGGTTATTGCTCAAGATGACAATAAACCATCGTTTCTCTTTCTCCCAAAAATATTTTTTGATTTTTTTTTTTTTTTTATATATATATATAACAAAATTCGAACAACATCTAAAGTCCCGTGTCATTCTTTGAATGACAAAGACAAAGACCGTAGATATTATCGAACCGAGAAAAACATGACAAAATGACAAAATTTTTGAAGATTTTTCAATTTTTCGATTTTTATGGATTTTGAAAGTTTTATGATTTTCTATTTGATTTTGAGGGTTTTATAATTTTGTATTTTGTTTTTCAATAAATATTTACAAGAGATAGATGAAGATAGACCTTTACTCCTCGCCTTCCTCCTCGAAGACGTTTGAGAGTTTCGTTGAAGGCTTTTCAAACCAAGACGTGGAAGAATAAACTCAAAACGTTCTCTTGGAAGAGCTTTGGTGAAGATGTCCGCTAACCGATATTCAGACCTCACAAAATATAGTTCCACCACACCTTTTTCCACTTGTTCCCGATGAAGTGATGTCGAATGTCGATATGCTTTGCTCTTGAGTGTTGAACGTTGTTGCATGAGAGAGCAATAGCACTTTATTATCACAAGATGTAGGGATTTTGTTGAATTCAAAGCCATAGTCGATAATCGAGATCTCATCCATAGGATTTGAGCACAACAAGATGACATGGCTATGTATTCACCTCTATAGAGGAAATAGAAGTACTCATTTACTTCTTTGAAGACCACTACAAGCTTATCACCCAAAATCGAGCACCTCCGATGTACTTCGACGCGATCTTGACAACCGCATGATCAAGATCGTGATAGGCCGTTAGTGACATACCGGTGTCCTTCGGTACCATAGTCCCATATTGATGGTTCCTTGAGATACCGAAGACGCGCTTAATCGCTTCAAGGTGCTTTTTAGTAGGCTTAGCCTCGGTATCTAGCACACATGCAAACAAATGAACAAGATGTCCGGTTCATCGCGTTGAGATACATCGTGGATCCAATTATACTACGATATTTTGTTTGGTCAATCATGATCCCCGAGTGGTCCTCATCTAGTTTGGTTCGTCAATCATGGGGGTGTCAACAGGTCACTTGAATCAAATCCAAATTTCTTTAAAATCTCATTGCATATTTAGATTGATTTATGAAAATGCCTCCGGACTTTGTGAAATTTGTAATCCCAAGAAAATGACATTTGTCCCATCATTGACATTTGAAACTTTGAACTCATTTCATTAGAAAACGATCACATTCCATTGGGTCACCGAGGCAAAATAATATCATCAACATAAATTTGAACATGAGTTAAATGTTTGCTCGACTTCCTAGTGAACAATGTAGGATCAATCGCTCCTTTGTTGAATCCGATTGATAGAAGAAACTTTGACAAATGTATCATACCATGCCCTTGGAGCTTGCTTTAAACCGTAAAGAGCCTTCTTCAAATGATAAACGTGAGTAGGATGCTCTTGATTCACAAATCCTTCAGTTACCGACGAGACGACTTCTTTAAGATCTCCGCTCGTAAATGCCGTCTTTGCATCCATTTGATACACCACCATGTTCTTACTTGCAAGATTCGCCGAAAGATTCGATTGCCTCGATTCGAGCCATCGGAGCAAAAGATTCTTCAAAGTCTATACCTCCTCTTGACGATATCCTTTAGCAACCAATCGAGCCTTGTTTTTCAACACATCACCATGCTCATCAAGTTTTACTTTGAAGATCCATTTGAGAGCTATAATCATAGCACAGTCTGGAGCAGGTACTAACTCCCATACATCAAGTCGATCAAACTCATGAATTTCATCTTGCATGGCATTGAACCAGCTATCTTCATTCATTGCAGTTTTAACATCTTTTGGTTCGATCTTAGATAGTACGGAGTTGAAGAAACACCATAAGGCATCGGTTGCAAGTTGTTTCCGTGTTGATACAGGACGAGAGGGATTTCCAATGATGTTGTCTAAGGGGTGATCGTGAGTCCATTTTCTAAGGTGTTCATGTGGCAGTTGTTGAGGAACTGAGGTAGCTGAGTCGATTTCTCCTGAAGAAGATGGTTCTGATGATGATTTAGGAGTTGCAAATATGTTTTCAAATGGAGCATCTTCAGGAGTTGCAAAGGGATTAACTTCATCATTGATGCCAGAAACATTTCCATGATGCACATTTGAAGAATGATGATTTGTTAATGAGACTGAAGGATCAGCAGCAGTGCTTCATGACTTACGATATTGAGACCGATGGATTGACTTCATTCATTGGAATATGAGCATCCTCGTTGTAGGGATCAGACCTCATTAGTAGTAGACTCATACAGTTCATCAAACATTGGATCAAACAATTTCTTTACATCATCTTCGGATGGAGGTACATATGGAGTTTCTTGAGAGGAGTTTGGAACAAGGGATGAACCAATAGGACTGCTTTTGAAGTGCGGGTCCTGAAATGGAGTGTCCAGAGCCATTTGACCGGTCACTCATCAAACGAACGTGAATTGTTTCCATGATATTTCGGTGCTTTTGTTGTAGATTCGGTATCCCTTTTGTTTGATGCATATCCTACAAATACTCCAATGTCGCCTTGGCCCTAAGTTTTCCTAAGTCTTGACCTCATTAGTTGGATAGCACAATGCACCAAACATACGAAGGAACGATAGATTAGGTTTTGTTGTGGACATGTTCATATGGAGTTTTTCCATGAATGGTGTGAATCGTGGAACGATTTTGTGTAGCATGCGTGGCAATTGCTTCACCTCGAGAAACATTGGAACCTTTGAGTAGATCAAGATTGTTCTAGCAGCTTCAACAAGGGTACGATTTCGTCTTTCAACTACACCGCTCGCTGAGGGGTTCGTGGAACACTTCTTTGATGGTCGATTCCAACGCTTTCATAGAATTCACTAAGTTGTTTGTTGACAAACTCGGCCCATTGTCTGCTCGATAATTCGGCGCTTTGTTAAGTCTAACCTGCAACTGTTTGATGAGTTTGATGATGATATCGAGTTTCATCCTTTGTCCTTAAGAACTTGACCTGTGAATCTAGAGTAATCATCAACCACAACTAACACATATTTCTTCCCAAAGATATTCTCGCACCTCATTGGTCCACATAAATCCATATAAATCATATGAAGAACTTCGTGTGAGAGTTAGTAGGTTTAGGTTTATGGGCATACTTCTTGCTTTTTCCCAATTGACATGTCGAACAAAGATGATCCTTTTCATACTTAAGTCTAGGTAAACCTACAACTAAGTCCTTTCTCGAAAGATCGTTGATGGTGCCAAGTTCAAGTGATTGAGACGACGATGCCATAACAATGACTTTGTTTTGAAGCCTTAGATAACAAGCGATTGGAGAGGCCCTCATCATGTCATCGATAGAGATGGTGTAAAGGTTTGAGCCACGAGTTCCTTTCAACAGTTCCTTACCATTAAGATCTCTAACGAAGGTGTATGTTTTTCAAGGCTACTTCTAGATCGAGTCACGAATTGACCAACAGAGAATGATTATGACCTAAACCTTCCACATAATACACTCTAGAGATGACACTATCACCAACAACATAATCTCCATAACCCATAATAGCACCGAAATGATCATTTCCAAATCTAATGATCCCAATGAATTTGCTCACGAAGTTCATGAGTCATGACCGTCTCCAATATATGCTTGGAACAACTGAGTCCAGTACCACGTAACGATTTGAACGATCCGCAGTTGAACACAAACAAGAATGGATAACTGGATAATTGGGATCCCCATGCAAGAATGGGTTCCATTTGGTTAGTTACAATGGTTGGACCACCCACATCAGAAATAGAAGCATTCATATCAGAAAGTGGGGTAATGGAATCATTATGAATAGATGCAATACTAGTGTCAACATTAGCCCTGTTCACAGTGTGATCACTTCTTAAGAGGATAGTTCTACCAGTAGGCATCCATTTTCTAGTGGGCATTGTCTGATTAGTCTTAAGGCCAACAGTGTCCAATAAAAGCCTATTTTGTCAATGTTCTTCCCGTGGGTTTCCATTGTTTTCTAACTTTCTTTCGCTTTTGCCTTTTAGCCTTCTTAGCATGAATTTTGGCATTAACAAAATTAACTTGACAATTAACATCATTAGGCGTAACATTAACATCACATCCATGATTAGAAATGTAATTCAAGCAAATATCAAGACAAGGTTTGCAAATAGTATCGAATTCAATTAATTACAAGACGCCTATGGCTAATACTAGAATCAACACGATTCGTTTTATTTGATTCAAACTTAAAGTTCCTAGATTGTTCTTCACTCTTTCCCAAGGCACATTCTTAGCTTCATGAGGTCCTATCATTCCTTGTATTGTCTTGAGACTTTGACCGCTCCCTTTAATGTCACCGATTACTCCCTGTAGAGGGAATGGGTACATTAGTTTGTTTTACTACTCTTTGCATCACTGCTTAGATGTGCCGATCCGAACTACATGCAGTGCACTAAGGTTCACTTTCTTAATACTAGAGGTACTGAGATTAGTACTCCTAGAAGGCACATTTGAGTTTACTTTCCTAGCATTGACAGATCTAGAATCTGAACTACTCAATGGTACACTACTCCTCACATTCAAGCCATTGGGAATCGAGTGCATATCATGTATGGCCTTAGGCATTGAGCATGGAATCAAAGGGTTAACTCTCTCACCTAATGTCTTTGGGCATATTGTGATCAAACATTCTAAGATTTCTTGAGATCGTTTGGCATATAAGCATGCATGTCCAATTGCATTATCATGAGGTTTCTAGCTTATCCTCTTCAACAATCTCACGCAGCATTCTAAGCAATCCTTAAGGGATGAGAAATATGTTTGAATGGCAAGTTTGTTGTTCCTTAGATGAGGGGGACATATGTCATGAGATAAAGCATATTTATTACTAGAGTGAACCTTAGATACAACATTCTCCTCATTGATCATTGGCATTTTCCCTTTTACCGACTCTTGATTCTCAATTTCCTTTTGCAATGAAGTTATTTGTTCGTTGTTTTTGTTACGAGTGACTTTAATTGATTCAAACAACTCATTGAAATGACGTTTAACTTTTCATTTTCTTCTAGAAAACTTTCGCTTTCCTTTTGTAAAGCATTTACTAGGTTTTGAAGATGAAACGTTTGGGAATTTCGAGAATCTAAAGGAGGAGGCATTTGGGAGCCTCGTCATATTGTTCGCTTGACCCTTTAATTGAGAGATTTGGGCTTTCAACTTTCGATCGTGTTGCATCGAGCTTGAATCTGCTCATCACGCTTGTTAATTTGAAAACCGCATCAAACTCGGAGCATCCGAAGATGTCTTGATATTTGAAGTTTTACATTTTCTTTGAGATGTTGATATTTTAGTTGTAAATTAAAATACTCAACTTCTAGTTTAGAAAAATGTTTAACCAAAGTGTCGTGATCATCCAGTTCAATTTTCTCGCTTAGTTTAGAATTAGTTTTTCAAGCTCAATGACACGATCATGGGAGACTTTCAGGCCACATATAATTCATGAAATTTTGAAGCATTAATAGAGCAATTTGAAGCGTTGAAAACACATCTTGAGCAACATATTTAGTAATAAGATTCTCATTTAATGTATTCAAGTTCTTTCTCTCAATCTCATTATATTTCAAAGGCACGCTCATAGTCACTAACTTCAACAACCATTGCATCAAATTCCTTTTCCATTCCCTTAATATCGTTTCTATTCCCTTTTAAGACTCTCAAAGTGATCTTTCGAAGTTTAAAGAAAGGCATGACCTCGCTTAAATAACATTCTTTCATTTGTTCAAAACCCTTTCTCCTTCGATTATACCATGGGTGTGATCCTTTTCTTGCAAGTTTTCTCAAAATCAACAAATAGTTGAAATATAACGATTGGCTAATTAGTGTCTTGCTTTTAGTGGCAATTTTCCTAGGTACAAGATGCATTGGTGTATTAGGGGATACACATCGCTTCTAGGCATTTTCCAAAGGGTAGGGTTTGTTTCAACAATATTTTCCGCTTCGCTTATCTAAATCCATTTTCCGTAAGACTTGTTCGGGAGTCAACAAAGTCCGAGGCTTAAACTTGTTCAAGGAAACCAGCTTTTCCTTTTGTAATCATGAGGAGTGATAATTATTTTTCTCTTTGCATTTAGGGTCATCTAGTTTTTGTTCATCCTTTCCTAGTGACTTCATCGATTTCTTATCTTCCTCGGTGCACTCAACGCAACTAGGTTTCGCCTAGGCTTAAGGATTTCATTACCATCATAAATCACCTTATGAGCATTTCTAGCCTTTTAATTACCTCCGATTCGGTTCCTCAACAAGGGAATGCTATGCTTATCGCTTAAGACTCGATGTTTGGTGACCATGTGAGCAGTTTGAATGGTGTTTCCTTGTATGTACAACTTGTTTTCAAGTTTGTTTTTCAAAGTTTTCAGATTAGAGAAATCTCTCAAGAGTTTTGATTCCTTTGCATTAAATTCTTGCTTAAGCATTTTCACATTTTCTTGAAGTTCTTGTTTTTGTTTAGCTGTTTTAGAAAGTTTTTCTTGCAAGGAATTTAATTCTTGTTTCAATACTTCTTCTCTAAACTTACTTTTTCTAATTATCGTACTCACTTGGACATCCATTTCCGCTCACGAGTGGTCAACTCAAATTTTGCACGTTGTTCATAAATAGCAACACGTTCCTTATGGGCATTTAGTTCGTAAATTATGGAATCATCGAGAGCACATGCGGTGTATTCATCAAAGACATAGTCATTGTTGATCGCAGAAGATGCATCACTTGGTACAACTTCACTTTCACTTTGTTTCACGTATTGATCGTATGGGACAATATTGTTATTACCCATATTTTCAACATTTGATTCAATAGTTTCATTGATTGTACTTTGTCATGCATCGTTGCACATCAGCATCATCGTATAGTTTTAATACCTCCGAGATGAGTTTGTCTTTGGATGGGCCACTTGTGGTGAAGAAGAGATCTTGGGAGAGACCATTGGAGAGATGCTAGCCATAAAGATTGTGTGTGCGAGAGGTCCATCATCTACATCGTAGTCGTATGCATCACATCAACGACTTGAAAGGCGTTCGATGATTGTGACCTATCTCCGAATAGTCGCCCATCCACATCTCGCATCATAGGTCTTGGCATTACCCTCAAGAAGAAACAAAGAATTCCTCTTCATCCAACGCAGCACCATTGTCCCGAGCTTGTGCCAAGAACATCTTATCTCTCAAGTAATCGGCATTATGTGGACGCTAGGAGATGTGCGCCTTGCAATGTGTCCTCACCACCAGCTTATAGCATTTGATCGGCTTAGCTTGACCTTGGTTACCATTCCTTCCTCGATTCGATTGCCCACATAGCCTCTACCAAAGACCACCCCTTCCCCGATCATACTGTCTTTCCGAATCGGTTGCACCACGATCCTTCCATCTTTAATAGTAGCTTGATTGTGTGGGTTAGATGTCGCTCGAGGTTGTTGTTGGTTTGTGGGAGAGAATTCATGTTTTGGCTAATCGTAAGAGCTAGTTGATTAATGAAGCTTCCCACGTGTGCATCAAAGATCGCCTTGTTTGTACATAGGATCGGGAATGAGTTTGTGATTACCATTACCCAAGGGTATGACTTGTGAAGCTTTGGTTGAGATTCCGATGTTTGAGTAGAAGGCGGTTGAATCATTAGACGAGCTTGTCTCTCCGTGGTTAGTTTTGAACCGATTGAGAATCAATTTTTCAAACATAGCATGTCTCTCATTCTCAAGGAGGAAAGCATAGAGTTGCTCATAGTTTGTGTTCTTCAATCCTTTAGTAAGCTTCACAATGTAACAAACTTGTGCCATTCGGGATTCATGTTGTTCACAAATTTTGAATTCAATCGAATGTTAGGCATAGTCATTCGATGTTCCTCATGTCATTAACTAACTTATGAAATCTCACATAGTACTCATAGACATTCTCATCTGGTTTCATCTTGAAGTGCTCAAATTGGCCATAGAGTTGTGATTCTCTGCCTTCCATGGTTAATTTTGAACCCGAGAGAAGCATCTTTACATTATCCCAAACCGCCTTTGCATCGTTGTTATGATTGATCAACTTGTAGATGTCTTTAGGAAGACCTTGAAGAACAATGTTTGAAGCCCCGATATCCGCATCGAATCTCTTTTCTCCTTATCATCAAGCTCATCATACATCTTAGGTCCGCTCCATTCCGTAAATGTGAGTACCATCTTCATTAGTATCAAGTATGTCTCTAGTCGTTTCAACTCGATATGGTCCTTCATCAATGGATTTGAGAATGTTGACACCATTTTCCTTTCCAAGGCAATACAATCGATTCGTTGAGCCCAAGAATCGTAGTCGGCCTCAAGCATGGGTGGACGAGTATCCGAACCACCGCTTGTACATCCTCGACAACAATGGATATGACAAGAGGGACGTTGGTAGACATGTTAACAGATTATACGGGATTTTATAACTCTATGATTAAACCGGAAATAGATTCTTTCACGGATTTTACTAAATCAAGAGAAAACCGTAAACAATCACTCAAGTCGCTAGATGATAATGCACTAAGTCGCTAGAGACAAATGCACTAAGTCGCTACCAATTAATTCGCTAGAAAGCCAAGTCGCTAGAAACCCAAGTCGCTAATGAAAAGCAAGTCGCTAAGTAGTAACTCGCATCGACCAAGTCGCTAACCAAATTTTGGCAAGAATTGCCACACAAGTCGCTAGAAACACAAGTCGCTAAAGAGCAACTCACATCGACCAAGTCGCTACCACAAGTCGCTACCCGTAGTGGAGAGTCCACTACTTGTACTTTAACTCGCTAGATCTAACTCGCTAGCTTTAACACCGTAAGTCGCTACAAAACCGTGAAGCAAGTCGCTACCAAGAAAAATAGTCCGAGAGCTAAGTCGCTAGCTTGAAAACCAAATAAACTTCACTTTTCAATCCAAAACAACCCAACCAAGATGATTCAAGCTTACCAAATGAAAACCTAAACACTTTTGATGATTCTAAACATAAAAGTACCAACAAAATTCAAACTTTAACACAAGAAATCAACCAAATGATGCAAAAACCACTAAACTTTTTCAAACTCAAAAACCACTATAAATCCAAAGATGTGCAAGATATGATCTAACCATGGCTCTTGATACCAATTGTAAGATATAACTTTTCACATACACATCAAACCATAACACAAAGTAGCATATAGATGGAATTCTAGAGAGAGAAAGTTAGAGGTTTAGGGAACTTAGTGAGAGAAAGTGAAAGATATTATTATGAGCTCCAACTCTCTACCTTGGAAGGTAGAGAGTATTTATAGTCTTACATAAATCGCCACACATCGGGCTGTGGATCAGGCATACAGTGGGTAAAGACCCGTCCGTCCTCCACGGTGTTACTTAACTAAATACTACTTAACTTAAAATAACTACGACTACGAGCTTTCTAACAATTACATATACTTGAGGTGACCGATTCTTTAATACCGGGAATTTCTAATTCCTAACAGTGACTAATGATAATCCAATGCCACATCAAATTTCTTTTTGTGTGGCCATTTCTAACATTTAGTCACATAAAGCATGTTTCTTTTGGTTATTTAGTCACATACAATTAAGCATAAAGTGGCCAAAAGTGTTAATAAGTGTGACCATATGGTGTTTAAGGTGAAGAAATATGTCTTTTGTGTGACTATTGATCATCCAATGGCCACTTGAATTTTATGTTTGTGTGGCCTTTTGTAACATTTAGTCACACAAAGCATGTTTGTTTTGGGTATTTAGTCACATACAATTAATCATAAAGTGGCTAAAAGTGTTAATAAGTGTGCCAATATGGTGTTTCAAGTGAAGAAAGGTGTCTTTTGTGTGACTATTGATCATCCAATGGCCACATGAATTTTATGTTTGTGTGGCCTTTTCTAACATTTAGTCACACAAAGCATGTTTGTTTTGGGTATTTAGTCACATACAATTAACCATAAAGTGGCTAAAAGTGTTAATAAGTGTGACCATATGGTGTTTAAAGTGACGAAACGTGTATTTTGAGTGACTATTCATCATCCAATGGCCACATATTAAGTTACGTGACCATATGTAATCGGATTTTGGCTACACTTGAATAATATGTGTGACAAACGTTTAGCGTGACCATATATGGAATTTGGTCACGGTGTTAGTAGCAAATGTGACTTTATAGATTAGCTTTCGGCAAGCTAACACAAACTAAACTTTAAACACACATATTAACTTACGTGAACATATGTACTGGATTTTGGCTACACTTAACGAATGTGTAACAAAACATTTAGTGTGACCATATATGGCTTTTGGTCAAAGTGTTCAAGTGTGTGACATATATTTGTCACTGTTTATATGTATATCATGACTAATGCTTCAACCTTACTTTTCATTTGTCACTTGTTCCAATTTCAGATGTGGCTAAAGAGTTGGCAAAACGTATCAGTCACCCTTAAATAATGTGTGACAAAACTTGAATCTATGGTTTAGACACACAAAAAATTACTTCATGTGACTAACGCATCAAGGTTACTTGTATTTGTCACGAGTTTCAAATTCATATGTGGCTAAATGATCTGAAACAAAATCACCAGATACCTCTAGCCACACAATGTTCAATTGTGTGGCGATACAGTTCTAATGGTCACACAATCAAAATTTTCATGTGTGACTAATTAGTACATGTTGTCAATTTTCGTACCTTCAGCCACAAAAATATGCGAATGTGTGGCTGTTCCATTTCGACCATGCGTGACCAAATCCCGTTTTTGTACTAGTGTAGGCGTTTTCCCAAAACCCTACGCCTAGGTTCCCACACACACACCCCTTTGGTTTACATCTTTTACGTACGTCTAAACTAATGACCCTATGTCTCTTTATATACTAGAGATATCTAGGGTTTACAAGAGGAACCATAATACAATTAGGAAACTAAATATTCTTTTAAGCATATCTTCTAGAATCTTCCAATTCCTCCATCTTTTTATAGTTTCCCTTCTTGTCACTTTTAGTCCTTCATGTTTCATTCTTCTTGTTTTGTATCATCAAATCTATAATAGACCCAACAATCTTCCCCTATTTGATGATGACAAAACAAACACAATTCTTGTACGAACTTCTCTAGACAAATTAGCAGAAGTTGAGATAATTAAATCTCACCATGAATGAAACAATCTTTTCTTCCATGCTTCCCCTTGACTTGAACATGTCACTCCAACATCTCTTCCCCTTTTTGTTATCAACAAATAGAGAATGAATAAACCGTAGAAACTTCCCCTCGTGTGATGCATGAACATCAACTGATTCTTCAAAATCTCTAGGCTTTATGTAATGATTACCTGTGAAGAAAACCGAGTATAACGAATTTGATGAAGAAGTAGAATTTCCCAAACTTGTGTCTTAAATCTTGTACTATCCAAGGAACTCCATACTTATACGAATCACTAAATATAACTAGACCGCAATCCCTTGACAAAATCCTCAACTAATATGAGACACTGAGCACTACAATGTAACTTCTTTAAGTGATAGCCAATGTGTGCATAGAGCATCATAAGAAAAATCACACATTGCTAGATTCATCAAGCTATATGATAAGAACACAAACCTGTGAAACTCAACTACAACATCAAATAAATGATATTCAACCTTCTTCGTAATCAATTAACCAATAAGAATCAAACACGAGCCTTTTGAATCTTTTAAGAACAAATCACCAAACTCCTGTGTGTGTGAACAATAATCAAGACCTTGAGCAAGACTTTGACAAGAAGCAAGATTTTCAGATATAATCTGCAGACTTTGAATTCCAAGCAAGACTTTATGATATAATCTGCAGATTTTGAATTCCAAGCAAGACTTTCAGATCTTGAACAACAAGATTTTAAAAATCAAGCAATACTTTCGACATAATAGCTCAGATCAAGATCCTTCGTGGAAAGTTAGATGAGTATATAGAGAACATCCACCTAAAATTTCGTTTACGATCCAACGGTTAACGAAAACGTTATGATCGCTTCAAAACAAAGGTTGTAGTAACCTTACAATTTTTTTTTTCGGCCAAGCAGCAGACTTTGTGACTTATAACTTTTGATTGAGAGCTCGGATCAACAATCCTTTCGGTGAGATTAAAGATAAATATACCAAGAAGCTCCAGTTCGAATTTTAGCCCGATCCAACGGTTCATTAAAAAGTTATACCCTCTTGAAAACTGTGCTGCAGAAAAGTTGCGAATTTTGCAAAAAATCGATTTTCTTCATTCTTTTTCGGCAAGAAACCTTGTAGATCCTAGATATCACGAGCCCCAGGCTCTGATACCACATGTTAAGATCGTTGTAACTCTTAGACTAGGTCTAATATTATATCTAGGAACACATAATAATGAAGGCGGAATATTCAAACATAGAATCAACATTATTATGAACAAGGTTTTTCATTATCATCTCTAACATATAATAATCAAAGTCTTCTTTGATTAACTAACTAACTAAATAACTAAACCCTAGGCGTTTTCCCAAAACCCTACGCCTAGGTTCCCACACACACACACCTTTGGTTTACATCTTGTACGTACGTCTAAACTAATGACCCTATGTCTCTTTATATACTAGAGACATCTAGGGTTTACAAGAGGAATCATAATACAATTAGGAAACTAAATATTCTTTTAAGCATATCTTCTAGAATCTTCCAATTCCTCCATCTTTTTATAGTTTCTCTTCTTGTCACTTTTAGTCCTTCATGTTTCATTCTACTTGTTTTGTATAATCAAATCTATAATAGACCCAACACTATATATAAAGGAAAAACCAAAAAGTAAAAAGTGAAAAGTTGAAACTAAAAGTGGAAATGTTGAAGTCATATATTTCAAAAGAAAACTATTAATACACATCGAAAATCGGGTTGACCCGGGAAGCTTCAAACCCGACGGGTTGACCCGGTTTAATTTGACCTGTTTTCAAACCAACATGTTGGGTTGACTCGGTTTTATTTGACATGTTTTCGAACCAACCTGTTTGGTTGACTCGGTTTAAATCGACCTGTTTTTTGATCGGAACGGTTCAAACGGTTGAACCACCCGGGTCGAACTGGGTTTCATATTTTACAAAATTATATGAGAAATGATGAAGTAGTTTTGGAACCTGTGACAAATTTGAAAAAAATGAGAGACAAAGTAATTGTAGTTTTTTGTTGTTTATTTTGCTTTGACACATGTACTTTGTCATTTGTATAATGTTATTTTAAAAATATTGGTCTTGCACCACTTAAGGACTAAAGATATATGAATCGCCTTTTAAAAGTTAATATATATTGTATAGCTCTTTGTCCAGTATATAAATAATGTTATGTAAGTTTATTAGAATCACAAAAATTAAATAGTATTGTTATCTTTAGCGATAATTATTTGTTCCCCAAACAAATACCTTTGAACAATGCTTAAATATCTATGCGAATTGATAGTACAAGATAATCTTATTATGGTGATATCAAATTTGTAAGGTTACATGTTTAAAAGCCACACACCAAATGATAAACGTTACACATGTAAAAAAATAATAATAATAATAATAATAAAATAAAACAGTTATCACTGCTTAAAATACCGGAAAATCAAGAAAAGACGGTCACACACGTTGGCTATACCTCTAAACTACAATATAATATTGCCAACTATATAATAGCACTGCTTTTTGTAATGCTTGAATCTGTTATTACTAAAATCTTAATAACTTAAAAAAAAATCCTATTAAAAAATATACTCTCACAATTAAATCGACTCCACATAATATTTTTAAAAACTGTATATTTTTGTTGTTATACAACCACGCATCAGAATTATAACTATTCGAAAATGCTTTTTCAACGTTTAGACACCGCTGCCGCTAGACGTGTTACTCGTCTAGTTAAAAATAAAGCTAAAATTGATACCGACTTGTATAATACTCAATTAGCGGTTTGAAAAACACACATGAATATACGTAGTTGGAAGTAGAAAGTTTGTGCAAATGAAACATAGGAAGCGTAGCATGCCCCCCGTGACGTTCCTATTCCGGATTTTTGAGAATAGAAGTAGTTGTTATTGAAAACATATTCTCTTTCCTTATTTTTAACAATTAAACCTGTTTGGACCTACATTACTATATTTTGAACCGTTATCCCGAGCCGCTAATCAAAGAAAAATAGAAAAATAATATCAGCACGCATGTTTCCTTATTTTTGATAAGTTCAGAATTATAATTAAGGCTTGGAGCTCAAGTTACGCACGTTTTCTATATATACCACAATAACAAAACAGAGCTTATCAACAACCCCTGACTTCCTCAAAGTCGATCATTCCTTGCTCTTCAGGTAATCGAATCGTCATGGATACGTTAGAGCAGCTATGTGCAAATCTAGAAATCAAACCTGGTGATGACGAAGATCGAATAAGTTTATTACCAGATTGTGTAATTCTCGAAATCTTGCCTCGTTTACCAACCACAAAAGAAGCCGTTCGAACATCTTGTCTCTCCAAACGATGGAGATCTCTCTGGACCTTACTTCCTAATCTCGTATTCATAAACAATAATGATACCAACGACGATGAGCCTCGTCGCTATTTCTTTTCATGCGTAGATAAAACCATAACTCAGTGTCGCCCCCACCTCAAGCTCAACAAATTCCAACTGCATTCCGTTTACGTGTGTAAATATGAATCGCAAGTCAATAAATTTATCCGTTATGCTATTAATTGTAATGTCCAAGACCTTGATCTACACTTATGGGGTTATACTGCATTTATTAAGATTGTTTTAGATGATTTGCTTTTCAACAATTCGATTTTCACTCATCTTAAACTCTCATGCTCCTTTGTTAATCCAACTGGCACGTTTAGCTGGAAAAACCTCAAGTCTTTGTATATTTCAATGACGGATTTAAATGAAGATTTGATCCGAAATATACTTTCCGGAAGTCCTTGTCTCAAAACATTCACGTTGCACGATTGCTATGGTTTCAAGCAGCTTGATATTACTTCAAAGAGTGTTAAGAAGTTTGTCATCTCTGGAGATGAGCATCCTAATGGCCGACATGGACATGCATGTTTAAACGCTCCTAATATTTTGTCATTAACAATCCAAGGAAGTGTGATGTTACAGCAGATTGATTTGTACGATTTGTCTTCCCTAGTCGAAGCTCACTTAGATTATACCGAAGATGATGGTAGGATTCCAGGTGTAGACTATGAAGAAGAAGTTATTGAAGAACATATTTGTCGACTTCGCCATATCAAGGAGCTTAAACTTGGGGTGATGTGTTCAAAGGTAACATGTCGATCCTTTTTGGAAAATTTTGTCTTTGCAAAAGTTATTTGTTATTAGTCGTTTTTTTACAAAACTACCATCACATGCATTTTTTATATCAAGGGATGCGATTGCAATTTACTCATATTACTATTTATTTGTTTGAAGGTTCTCTCCCGTTTGGAGGCTAAAGGTTACAATGTTCCATCAAACATCATACACGTTGTTGATGATGATGGTTCTGAAGGTGACGAGGTTGATTGATAGATATATGGAACTTTATATTCTTGTTGGACGGGCCTTGAAAATAGTTAATTATATTTAAAGATAAATGAGGAATGAACAATTCCTACTAGTTGCAAACAACTTTGAAGTGGCCATGCCAACCTACTGAAAAAGGAGAGCTTTGCGTTTGAGTCTGCCGGTGGGTTCAAACCCCATGGATTTGTCGGCCAAAAGGTTGGAAACTATTGTTACCCCATTCTCCCAAAAAAGAGATGAATGAGTGCCCTGATGTTGTGCTTCTGCCTTTGTTAAAAACTTAATGTCACATTGGGAGGTATTATTATTGACGATTATAACTTTGTGGTAAGTCTAAACTCCTTTAATTCTGTTATTAATTTAGATTCATATATATGTACGTGGCAAAAGGGTGGTGGTGAGTGGTGACTTTGTTTGGTTTTGAAAATATTAGGGAACTTGAAACATATATGTGTATGGCTAGCAGCAGTGAGATAATACAGTACCCAAATTTCATTTTTTAACAATTAGAAATATTAATATTATCGTATAAAATGAGTTAGTGTTTCATGAAGATTTGCTTTATATGCCTTTAGTTCGAAGTACAGTAGCTAGTAAGCCTTGATAATAAGCAAGATATAAATCACATACTTTTTGTATTTACCATTGACAATAAGCGTTCTTTAAGTAATTATGTGACCCTTGTAGCAAGAGGACCTTAATTAGTTGAAACATCATGCAGTCCAACATTATTATGAATACGAAAACTTTGCTAGAAAGCACAAGTTGTAACTTCTTGGTTTCTTATGCATGCGGATGCCTCACTCTGCATTTTTGTTTTTTCCAAGAATATTCTAACTGATACATGTTATCTTTCTAACTGCTGATCACCAGACCAAAGATACTACAATAGGACTGCGGCCAATGTGTAGGCTGTCACTCCAAGTGATCCTTCTGTTTCCACTATCAACTCAAATTCCTTCTTTTCACATACACAATTAAAGTGTAAAATAGGTGGATACACCCTAACAGAAATTCCGACAGGTGGTTCTACAATAGCATGGTAAACACTCCCTTTGCCACCAACATTAATTGTGACCGTTCTTTCAATAGCTAATTTGCCAATTAGTTCTGGGAAAATGAAGGACATGTTGTTTTGATTAAATTTATATCACCATGACTGCAAACAGTTTTTTGCTCATCTCTTTCATCCATATAGTAATTCGAATGAAAGCAGAGTCTAAGAGGAACTATTGCTTTGATCATTAGTTATTATGGTGATGAGGTTAGATGGTTAGTGGCACTTTGAGTTCAATGTATAACCATGCATAGTTCTCCGATTTATTGATGTAGTTGTTTAGTATGATTTTTGAGTTCATTCGATTTTACTGTTTTGTGTTTGTAAAGTTTGCACCGGTGTGGTTTCGTCCTTGATGTTGTGCGTTACTTCTTGAGCCATGCTAGGGCCACATAAAGTTTACACAAAAAATCCTCACTCGCTGACGTGTCATCGGGTGATTGGTTTTATGGGATTACATCTCACAAATCAATCACCCACGACATGCCGATGAGGGATTTTTATGTAAACTTTATGTGGATGTAGCAAATTTCTTACTTCTTTTTATCTCATTTTTTATTGATTAGCTTTTTTTTCATTTTGTGTTTGTGTTTGGGTTTGGGTAATTTATAAGGGAGGTGATACTCACACCATATTTTTTGATGCATGCATCATAATTTGTGCATTACAGTATTGTACGGTACAAACAGTAATGCATAAATTGTGGTGCATGCATTAAAAGATGTGGTGTAAGTATCAATTCCCAATTTATAAGGTGTGTGGGGTTGGAAATGTACCCTTATGTTTTCCAAATGAGTATTGATTGGCACACTCTGATTTTTTATCTGCACACTCTAATGTATAATCTTCAAAAGCCGCATGTGATTGTTTAAAGCATAGTTAGGAGTGTGCAAATAAAAAATGAGGGTATACAAATCATTAGCCTTTCCAAATGGGTTGAATTGCAAATATATTGTTGTCATACTATTTTATTTTTAGGGCTAATGGTCTAAAAAACATCAAACTTGCCATTTTCTCTGTTTGTAGGCACTCAACTTTTAATTTTCTTATTTAATTCAAAAACTTTCGTAATCTTCCTATTGTAGGCATATTACAGGTAAGGTTTGATGTGGCACAAATTAATAGTGTATAGATCCGTTAAATGAGGGCAATTTAGTCATTTTACCCCTTCATCTTTTTTATCGTCATATACCCTTCATCCCATCACCAGAATCATCCATAACCACCAACACCCATATTGCTTCACCACCACAATCTTCATCTTTTATACACCTACATTTCATTTACATCATTCACATCCCACAAACAATGACAACACTAGTAACAACACTAAACGAGCATTAACTTCATAAAAAAAGAACTAGTATCCTGCAAAAATTTATAGAACAAAAAAATCAAAAATTCACACCATCCAATCTTATCATGTAAACTAAAATTTAACTCAGCAACCCCAATGGGTATCATCTCATGGTGGAAAGGTAGTAGCATTAGCATCAACGTGACTAAACCAATTCCCTCCAGCACCAAGAACATCAAACCAAACAGAAACACACACATGAACATAAACATGAACATCAACATCAACATCAACATCAACATCAACATCAACAATATTCATGAAAAAAAACTCAGAGATTTATAAACAAGTCTTATCACAAATATTAGTGTTGTAAAAATCGGTCATGGCGGTCAAGCTCCGGTCAAAATCGGTTCGGTTTTTTTACTAGATCCGATGTTTCCAGCGAATCTAAGATCCGGCCAACGGCTGTTTAAGAAGACAAGAGAGAGAGAGAGAGAAGTACCTTTTTAATGTAAGATCATAAAGGTCGGGTCAAAAATGGTGATTGTGTTTTCCGGTGGATCTGTGTTGAAGGAGGGAAGAATATGGAGTGGTTGCAAAAGACGAGGTGTTAAATCTAAAAGGCTTATTTTCTTTTTTTATTTGGGCCTAGTTAATTAGTTACAAATGAGCCAATTAAATTATTCAATTTAATCTTAAAAATAGTCTTTATGTTAATTTACAGTGAGAAATATATAACTAAATGCATATACAATATAAATTTGAAACATTTATATAAAATATATAATTAAAAATATTAAATATAATAATAAAACTTATAAAATTCTATAAGTATGTATATAAAATATATAGATACCTTTAAAAAAATAAATTCTTTTATAATTTATGGTATCCATCGAGAAACCGATATATCGCCGCCAAAACCGATATTACGTTTGAATGGGGTCGACCGCTACGATACCGCCGACCGATTTTTACAACCTTGACAAATATTACCACCACCATTTCTTTTTATATAATCGATGAACTAATGCCCATTTATTCATTCCTTTCAAATAGATTGAAAAACCCAAAATACTTCATATCCCAAACTAAATTCCCGAGAAAGAAGATCTGATTTAAGTGTATATTTGTAAGTTCAACAAATAGCCACAATAACATAAAATATAACCGTATCAAGCTACCTACCGTACACTAAAACTTAATAAAAATCTAATGCATACCCATAGAGCATCTACACTGCATCAAGTCTAAGACTTGATGCATTTAATGAATAATATACTTAATAACTAAAGCTTGAAGGAAAGACTTGAGGTTCACCAAGTCTTTGATGAAAAACTTTTCAAAAAGCTTTTGATGCAATACAAAAAAACCCTTTACAATGACTTTTTAAAATAGTGAAAAGCTTTTGACAACTTGACCCATTATGGATGCTCTTAGTAGTTCATGATAACATATGGCAACATTAGTAGTAGTAAGGCAACCACAACAAAATAAATCGCAAATTTTATATCGATAAAACTAAAGATCCAAACTCTAAATCGACGAACAACCAACCAACAGCCGTTGAAATACATAAGAAGCACTAATAAATCGCTTTGTCGACAAAAATCAAACTTATGTCTCTAACCGGTGACGATGATGATATTTGTGATTGACGGTGGCTTAGATACGGCGTCCTAGTGGTAGTTCTGACCGCCGGAGATTCAGATCCGGCGTTTTGTTCAAATCAAGTGCCATGGACATGAGGGCGTAGTAGCAACCACGTTCCATCCTAACCGTTAACGTTTCCTCTGTCAGAGATCCAATTGACTCATATGATCGTTGAAAAAAGAGGATAAGATGATTGTGATTTTTAGATCTGTGAATGATAACCTAACCCAAATGCAACCCTTAAAATTATTGACAAAAGATGGAGTCGGTTGGTGGATTTTTGGCCGTACACTTAGAGGGTTTGTGAAGTGTTGATGGGTTTTTATTTTTTCTAAAGTGGTGGAGGAATATGGGTGCCTGTGGTATGTGAATGATAGAAATGAAATGTAGATGTACAAATGATAAGGATTTAAAATGTACGTTTTTAGACGGTTATTTAAGCCCTAAACTAATGTATTTATGATCATATATTGTCTAAATTCGTTCATTTTCACTTTTTGGGTACCTTGGAAGCAAAAGCTGGAAATCATGCATATTTGGATGAAAAGGGTTGAAAATGTGAAGAAAACGACCAAGCTATGAAAAGTTTGGAAAAAGGCACCAGACGGCATCACAACCTACAAGGTGACGCCATCACTTGCAAATAAAAGTATCAAAACTGCCCAGATTTTACTAGAGATGACTCAGTGGAAAAATGAAGAAATAACAAGTGACGCCGTCACTTGTTAAAAGAGCTAGAATTCTCTGTGAAAATTATAAGGTGACGTCCTAGAAAAAACATAAGGGGACGACGTCAGAGATTATGGGACGGCGTCTGAAGGCATAAAGCGACCCCGTCACAAGACTGACTTGGAACAGACGAAACCCTAAAGGCAGCGACTTGACGGCATCACAATTATAAAGTGACGCTGTCACAGGTGTAATCCTATATATAGTTTTAGAATTTTCAGCATTTAGTGTGCACACTTTGGGAGAAAAGTTGGTGTATGAGTTTTTTAGGTTTTTTTTAGTAACTTAGGGTTTTAATACCCTTATTCCATAAGAGATAAGTCTCTTGATTACTTCTATAAGTATGTTTAATTCAAGTTCTATTATCATTACATGCTTTATTATCTTTTTCATGTTTAGCTAATTTAATTTAGTGTTTGCTTAGATCTACTGAAACCTAGTTGTTAACTATTGATTGTCGTCTCTTGTTTAAGTGGTTGTTACACATTAGGTTACGAAAACTTGCTTCTTCCGTTAGTGTTGTGAGCTTGAACGTCCTAAAAAACGTATTCATGTCCTAGAGTGTACTAGTTGACTTTTCGTTGTGTTTATTGCGTGAATTGTGGTTGTTATCAATTACATTCATAGAAATATGGTGATAACATCAAATATCCTGATATTCTAAGTGTTAATTTTCCCCTTTTATTGACATATTATGCTTAAAATGATATTAGAATTATCCTTATTCCTTCTTATTTCATTTCAGGAATTATTTACTATGAAGAAGCGGCATTTGGACATTTCTGAGCTCAAGGACGGATTACTCTCACATTTACTAAAGACCACGGCGTAACTAAGTGATGAAGTTATGCCGTAATCATTTCTATGAAGAATACGGCGTAACAAAGTAATAGAGTTGCACCGTAATAGGACTAAGTTGTAACAATTAGATCATGATACGGTGTAATTAATAGTTTATGAAGAGTACGACGTAACCATCAGCTCAGGTTACGCTCTAACCACGGATAAGCATCAAAGTTATGAAGAACTACGGCGTAACTGTTTCATAAGTGTTATGCCATAGCTAGGTTTTACGCCTATAAATAATCAAAGATTTATGCATTCCAAATCTTCTCTCCTTTCCCAAACCTTTCTAGGGTTTGGGGAGATCAAACACAGAAGAAGAATTATGGCTTAGGAGCATAAGGAACGAAGTTCTCGTCTACGATTTCCTTTGTATTCGAGTTTGGATTCTTTTTATGTTTTTCTAGAAATCATATTATGAATTCATGTTATTAATTCAAGTCTATATTTATGTTATTTAGCTTCTCTATATTTCTTTATATACATCTACTTAGTCTTATCATAGAACGCTAGTCTCGGTAATATTATAAACTTGTTAGTATCTAAAGAGTTGGGAGAATTGACCAACTGACCTCAGCTCACTCGTTTGCGAAGTATGGAAGGAATTGGCCATAGTACAACCATTCTCCATGTGCGAACTGACCAAATGATCACCTATCAAGTGGAGATATTTAAGAAGCTAGGGGAAATCTAAGTTCCTAACGGCCGGGTTTCCATAGACTAAATCTAGTAGATTTGGCTCTTAATGACTGCTATTAGATTACTGAATTATTCTGGGTGACCTGTTCATCTGGGTGACCTGTTCATCTGGGTGAGGGATCTAAGAATCATAGGCTAAGATGAATTGACCAAAGGATTCTGGCGATATTCACCCACTAATATTGAACCTTAATATTGAGAATTAATTCATATCTATAATCTTGGTTAAGCTTCACTCTTCTATCTCTTTATCCTAAACTCTTATTTCTGTGTATTTAGAATAATTCTATCTACTTTATCATACCATTATCAAATTATGTTAATTCTTAACATCTTAGTTCTTTCAAGGTCACAGCTCTCTTTGGACGACATCCGGATTTACCTAAGGCTTTACTTCATCTGATCAGATTCTTTGCTCGCTAGCATGTGTTTATCCTAGTTTATCTCAGTTTTATAAAAATTAAAAGCATGATGAAATAGCACATCATATGGCATTTGGCACATCCCTACGACCTTAGGAATACAACGCGCCAATTAAACAAGGATGTGACAATCCGACTAATCAATAGGAGATAACTAGGGAGGTAGTGAAATCTAAGTGAACACGCTTTTACCTATCATTTGAATCTCATTTTAATTTATTTGTCATTTAGTTTAATTATTGGTTTTAATTAATAGTTTAAGAAGTTGATAATCAAATGAACAATCAAATACCGATAAGTTACTTGCTTTCATAAAATATATAAAAAAAAAGAATCATCCATCACCTTAGACCTATTCGTCATACATCTCGACCTTCCCAACACTATTCCCCTAGAGAACGATCAATCCCCCGTGTCTTACCTATACTACAATACAACGGTTAGGTACACTGCCTATGAGGATTGTAAAACTCATTGTGAGGTTTGCAAGAATCCGCATCAATAAAGGATGAAGATTGGTAGTGGTGAACCAATATGGGTGTTGGTGGTTTTGGACTTATGGATGAATCCGGTGATAGAGTAAAGGGGTAAATGAAGATAAAAGGGATGAATGGGTAAAATGACAAAATTGCCCTCATTTAACAGATTATTAAACTATTAGGGCTTGTTTGGTACGGTGGAATGGAAAGAAGAGAAAGGAAACGAAGTCCTTTTCCATTGTATGTTAGACACGGGAAAGGTAACAAGAAATTAAAAAACCATTCTCTATCCCCATTATTCATTCTCTAAAAATGTGAAGAATACAAAGAATCGACACATTAGGCACTAATGTTTCACGCTTCCATTTTATGGAGAATCAAAAGTGATTAAGAAAAAGTGGGGGTTATAAAAGGCAAACGCATGTGTGATGCACATGCTAATATCATTTGGGGAAAATCACATAAACCCTATTTACCACTTCTCTTTGGAGATTGGTATTATCCAGATCAGACCCTCTTCTCTGGCCCACTAAATCATTGGATTGGAAGGCTTTTTTCTGATTCGTCTATATTGTTGCACCATCATTAGGCTATACGCAGTGGGGGCTGTTGGCATCCGTTGCCACCGTCGGTCGTGGTCGGTCGGCCCTTTGTGGAGGTGTCGGTCATGCTCGGTTGGGGAGAGAAGAAACACAAACTCGGTTGGCCTCACAACCGAGTATAAACTCAAACTTTACCTTTTTTTTATTCAAAACATTACCACTTTTACAACATTATAAATACCAACCTCAAACACATTTTTAAACTCACAATTCCAAACACAATTCAAACAACTTCTCTTCAATAATCATCATGTCACAAAGAAAAACTCCCAACTCAAAAACCCGACGATCCCGACTTCCCCAAAATTCCCCGAACTTGAATTTCTCACCGGATCCACCGTTTCAATTAACCGGTTTAACACCACCACAAAATCGGATGTTCGTTTTGAAGCACCCGTTTTAATTATCAAACACGACTACCACAACCCAACCCTAATCAAAACCCATTTTACGTCAATCGTCCATATTTCCCACCGGTCGTCCGAGTATCAATCAAAACCAAGCACCAAGCGGTTCGTCATATCATCCAAACATGGATTCTCACAATCTTCCCAACCTAATCAATCGCTTTCACCGCTTCATGTCGTTAATCTTGCTATGGATTATGAGCATTTTATGGAATTCCTCCGCTCAATGCTTCACGCCTCAACAATACCCGACTTAAGATGCTTGATGGGACAAGGTTCGGGGCACGGTTCATACCACGGTTCTATTCGTGTTGAAGACGATGTCGAAGAGACGTCACCCGTCAAATCAAAGAAGGTTACAAAACGGGCTACAAAGGGGAAGGGCAAGGGCAAGAATGTTGCAACCGCACCCGTCGTACCATGGACAAAAACAGAAGAAGTCGCGCTTTGTAGAGCTTGGGTACATGTGTCAGAAAATTTGAAAAGAGGGAACTCTATCAACCGGAGTGGGTTTTGGGATGAGGTGATAGCGTACTTTGAAAGTGAAACTGGTTCAACAAGAACCTACGACTCCATAACGACCTAATGGAAGGGTAGGATTCGTTCTAGGGTTGGTTTCTTTTGTGCAATTATGGATAATATCAAGGATAATCACGGAAGCGGTGAGAATGACGAAGACGACTATGAAAAGGCTAGTAACGAATACCGTGTGCTTCACAAGCATGAGTTTACATTGAAGGAGTGTTGGAAAGTTTTGAGAGGGCATTCGCTTGGAAAACTGCTGAGATGCCTACTTTCTCCAAGACTAGCGGAAGAAATCCAGACTTCGAAACCACCCCGGGGTCAACAAAGGTCCTTTTCATCCCCAAGACGTGGATGATTACGAAGAAGAAGAGACGAGAATCACGACCAAAAGGTCGTGACGCGCCCAAGAAGAAATCAGACGAGCCACCCGCTTCATTTGTTACTAATATGGCCAAGAACTTTTTCAAGATCAAAAGTTCAAATAAGGAAAACACCAAGAATATGGAAGATGGATACATAAAGTTGAAGCAGAAAGAGATGGAGCTTGCAGAGGCAAGGGCAAGGCGAGCCGAGGAGTTAAAAAGGGAGAAACTTGAGCTCCAACGTCAGCAGCTTGCAATGGCAGCACAATCAACCCGGACGCAAGATTTAATTTTCTACAACACACCTCTCGACACAAATATGCCCCCACGACAACTACAAGAACTTGAACAACTTAAGGCCGCAATCAAAGAACGTTACACCTTAGATTATTAAGTTGCAGTTTTTAATAAGTATTGTAACGTCTACGTTTTATTAGTTTAAGTTTTTAATTATTGTTGTAATGTTAAGTATTTTTATTAATGAAGTTTAAGTTTTTTTAAAAATATTTGAATTAAAAAAAAATAATAAAAAAAAATTCTCAGGTCACCACTGTGGCAACTAGGTCTTCGGAGAGAGAAAGCTGATGTGTCACCGACGAACTAGATCGCCATTCTGCATAGCCTTACCATCTCTCCTACTCGTCTGTTTTTGAAGAACATGTTGTTCATATCAAAATATACACGCCTCTGTTCAGTATCCAAAGCGCATGAACAAACATAATTTCAAGGTGGAAAATCTAACTATGATTAACATCTTGTATTTCATTAGTTAGTGTAATGACATTATCAGTGGATATGCTTCTTCAAATTGAATATACATGCGAAGAGCTGATTCATATTATATGTTAACAAACTAATTCAAAGTAGATGTTTCTAATTCCTTGCTACTGTCATCATAAGCGTTGGCAAAGCACAATGTATATTATAATTATCCAAAATAAAATTAGTTAATTATAAAAAGGGTGGAAGAAATAGAAGACCATGGCTTGTTATTAGATATAGATGTCAAGATGCAAAGGTACTCATATCGTCAACACATTATTTTTCAAAAGGTTAAAAGATTACTTTTCATAAAGTGATGTTGGATTAAAAGTTACAGCAAATTAACTTTATAAAAATGTACAAATTAAGATGGATAACTTAAGTAATGTAACCATTTTCATTTCGTGCCAAACAAAAGATTAGAAAATCTAATATAATTTTGTATTTCATTCTATGTTGGTATCAAACGGCGGAATCTATTTTCTTTTCTTTAAGTCATTTTCTTTCTTTGTCATTATATTCTTTACTTCAATTCCATTATTTGTGATTTAATCGTACCAAACGCCCCCTTAACAGTAATATGCCGACAATAGGAAGATAAAAGAAGTTTTTTGATTTTTTAATAGGAAAATTAAAAGTTAAGTGCCTACAAAAAAAAGGTGGTAAGTTAGATGCTTTTTCAGACCATTATCCATTTATTTTTTTCACAAGTTAGAAGCGTGTGTTGGTTATTAGAAAAGTATGTTATTAGAATAATGAACAATTTTTAAAAACAAAACAATAAAGGTTCTTGAATCTCAATTCAAGAACAGAAAACAAACTCCCAAAACAGCCAGGACAGAAGTTCTGATCTCAATCAGAATCACCAAATCCACCACTAGTTATTCAGGTGTGGATCTATAAGTGATAATAGTTTTATTACAATAACCAGAAGCAGAATGAATCAATGGGAGATACAAGATCAAAATGAGAGAAAATATGTTAATATCTGATGACGTATAGAATGTATAACAGTCCCACTAGGCCCAATACACACTATACACATACTAGGTCCTGGCCCAACAACAATAAAAATAAACTACGGACTCTAGACCAACAGTAACCCCAATAACGAAATTGGCTATAGTCCAGACCAAAAGACGCACGCAAGATACTCAGCGGGCCGAACCTCCGGCCCGATGAAGGCATCCTGTGTCCGCATCTGCAATTGACACGGAACCTTGTCCAACAAGGGTCCGACTCCAGCAGTTAACTACTATATGCGAGTAACTAGGAAACCCTAGCGGTAAGCCTCGCCTATAAAAGGGGTTCTAATCCCCATACAAGGTACAACTTTCTATCTCATAATTACACACATATACTCTTACTTCTCTGTCAAGAATGAGTACTTACTCTCACGCCAGAGTCTAATCGTGGGGTCCGTCCCCACGGTAAGACTAACGGTTTACTCTTCTTGTGTAGGGATATCAATCAAATTACTTGGATTAGAACAAGATCAGCCCGCTAGTAGCTTGTTAGCCTAATCCAACAAGCTACACTAATACCCATCACAACCAGTCACACTTTTTGTAGTAACAAGTTGGCGCCATCCGTGGGACCCAGTACAAAACTGGCTTCCAGAAAATAGTCACCATGAGCACTCGTTCCGAGCCAACTCTCGCCTTTGTGTCCGCATTGCGGAGTACAGCGGAAAGAGAAAACCACATGACTTCGACGGATCTTGAGGGGCCCGCATACGACGCAGCCCTCCGAAAGTATTGTGACAAGTACTTTGATCAGATCTTACCTATTGTGACGGAGAGAGTTCGAAAATGGGAGGAAAGAGCCAAAGTGGTAAAAATCCAGACAGATTCCCGAGAAGCCTCTCATCATCATGAGTCGGAAATACCAACAGGAAGGAGAGACATGCGGAAACAACACGAGTCAATGAAGCGGAGGAATACGCAAGATGGTAGCGGTCGAAGACGTACCCGGTCTAAGTCACCTAAAAGGAAAGAAGACAGACGGGAAACAGTGTTCAAAAGGCTGCGCAAGAGTGTGTTCCGCCGGCTGGGAGACAAAGAAGAAAGTATTTCCATGTACTCCAAAGACCCCAGGCAACCAGTCCACCACGTTACTAAAATAAAAGAAGAGAGCAGCCACAGAGACTCTCAATCCTAACCGGTAAGACCATAATCCAAAAGGCGCGGTACTGAAAGAGCTCGATCACGGAAAGTGGGCAACTGCTCAGGAGATGGGTCAAACGGAAGCGGATGTCGAAGGTCCGAAGTCAGAAAGCGGAAACCACGTGATAGCAACGATGATGACCTGGCTAGACCCTGGGTCTGCAAGGAGACTGATCCGTTCACTCCACGTATCCGCTACTTTGAGATGCCAACGAAAACACGAATGCCAACCAACGTGAAAACATACGATGGGTGTGGAGACCCAGAAGATCATCTGAAAATCTTCCAGGCAGCTACAAAGGTAGAGAGATGGGCCATGACAACTTGGTGCCACATGTTTAAGTCCACACTAACTGGATCTTCTAGGGTCTAGTTTGACGATCTCCAGTCATAATCAATAGATAGCTATGATGAACTGAAGGAAGTTTTCTTGGCTAACTTCCTCCAGAAAAAGAAGTGTACCAAAGATCCCGTAGAACTTCATCACATCAAGCAAATGGATGGAGAGCTAACGGAAGACTTTTTAAGAAGGTTTAAAGAAGAAACCAGGGACATAAAAGGAGCTCCGGAATTATGAGAGTCTCAGGATTGATGCATGCAATCACCGATCCGGAGCTGATTAAGCGGTTACATGACAGGGTCCCAAAGTCAATGAGCGAAGTAATGAATATAACCACCTCCTTCCTAAGAGGGGAAACAGCCACAGGAAGTCGCGAAAGAAGAAGGCCCTGGGTATAAAGACCAACGGAACGAGCAGCAGTCAAGTATCGACAAAGTTTCGAAAGAGAATTTAGAAACAAACCAAGAACTAGAGAAAGGCAACAGGGTTTCCGCAACCCACAAAAACTTTTCGGGGAAATATCGGCACAAAGGAGAGCAAGGTCCCCAAATCTATTCCCAACCACCGCAGTCGAGGAAAGGACAGAAGGAAAGTTCTGTGAATTTCACGGAAAAGCAAGACATACCACGGAAGAATGTCTACATTTAAAAAAGCAAAGGGAAGAAAGGAAGAAAGGCCCGATGATAGAGGTTGAAGAGCAGCGGGAAAAATTCAATCGCTAAACACAAAAAAAAAAGAAAAAAATCATCATCATCACCCAAAAACTATTCGTCAAAAAGACAAAAAAACTCAAAATTAAAGTTATCGGAACTGCGCACACATCTGGAAAAAGATGAAATCAAAACTCCAAGTAGAGAAGGAAAGCAGGAATGCCAATAAAATAAACACGGATCTTGACATCCCTACCGGAACTAATGAAGATCCTGATCCTATAAACTTTAATAAATAAAGACTCAAAAGGCTCAAGCCAAAACACAAAGTAAGGAGGCGAATAATTAAAAACAATAAAAAGAGCCAACCATCGAGAAGACTCAAGAAGCAAGTACAAACGTTGAAAAAGCGCCCTCTTACTTCAAAACAATCGGATCGCGGAAGATTGTTGGGAATTATGTGAAAGTCGATTATCGCGATATTACCATTACAGAAGACTTATTCTGAAGAATAATAGTGATTAGTTTGATTCTGCGAAGTGTTTATTCCGTGTTTAGTTTATTTTAGTGTGGATATACATGAGCTTTATTAGAAGTGATTGTGTATATCTTATTTAGTTTTATGATTATCGTTTCTTGGAAAGCGGTTTAGCGATATTGTTTAGGGTTCCTTGTATATAAAAGGAACACATTAGAAAGGTTTATGTACCGATTGAAAAACTCGGTTTTAGTTAATATTAAGATCCATAGAGGATCAAGAAGTTCTTAGTTATTTGTTACTTGTGTTTATATTCGTGATAAACATTAGTAGTAGAGATTGTCTTTTATTGTGCTTGTGATTACATAGGCATATATAACGATCCACGAGCTCAAGATCTATCAAGGTCGTATGCTGTTTCAACAAGTGGTATCGAGCCTCGTGAGAGTCTCTACGATACTAAGGACAAGCTTTTTCTTAACACCAATACAACCATTACAATAACACCATGCACGGTTCAGATCTTAAACCGAACTCACTAACAACCAAAACTCCACCCATCTGCGACAACTAAGTCTTGCTAATAGCAATGCTAAGTTTCCTTACCTTAAGAGGAGGAATATGATCTTTGGGCTATGAAGATGCGAGCTGGATTTCCAACATTGATTGGAATCTATGGCGATTATTTTGAAGGGGAGCGACTTGAAGAGAACTACCACGGATCTTCTTTGGGAACATGATTAATGTTCCTCCCAAAGCTGGCGAAGAATTACTCGCGATTGAGAGAGAAACAAAGGTCGAACTATTCTTACGCAAGCTATTCACGAGGATCACTTGAGTGATTTTCACTTCATGCATGATGCCAAGGATATATGGTTAGCTATAAAGCGAAGTTCGGTGGGAATGAGGAGTCTAGAAGGTGAAGAAGTCCATGCTCGAGACAACAGTTTGGGACTTTCGGATCTAAGAGGAAGGAATTCACAAGGGCTATGATAAGTTTCACAAGATCTTGAGTCGCTTGCACCGACTTGAGCTAAGCGGGATAATGATGATGTAACTCTAAGTTTCGAGGTCATTACCTCCATCCTGCTACATGTGAGCATAGCTTTAAAAGCTAAAGGTGGTTTGGACATGATGACATTTGATGAGTCGCAACAAGCTTAAAGCTCTTGAACATGATGTGAGAAGTCCTTTTCGATCATCTTCTCGCTAGTAATGTTGCATTTGTTGGAGCCTCACTCCAAAGTCAAGCTATTTTCCAAGCTCATATCCATCATCATCTAATGCCGCTCCTTCAAGCTCTCTTCCTAGATCCGGTGGAATTATGGAAGATGTACTTGGAACCTTCTTTCTTGATTATGATCCTCGGCAGGGCGGCTTATGAGGATTTTGATCGGGTGGACCGCTTGACATGGAAGAGATGAAGTGAAGTGGCAAGTGGCCATGATTTCCATGGATATCAAGAACTTTGAGCGCAGTCGGTAGAAGATTTGGGTTCAAAGGGCGTGATCTGCAAGGTTTGACAAAAGGAAGGTTAAATGCTTCACATGCCAACAGATGGGTCACTTTTCCGGAGAATGCAAAGGCAGGAAAGGCGGTGATGAAGTGCGATACTCTACTTATCGTGATGATCGTAAGGATGCGGGAACTTCAAAGGGTTCAACCGCATTGGTCACTCTTGATAGCAATGTGGTGGAAGCTACATGAGGAGTCGATAATGATGGTTACGAGAATGTTGGGTTGATTGCAGGATGTACTTGAAGATAGGCATGATCGATTGCCTTGATGGGAATCTCTCGTACAAAAGCTGTTTGTTTGGTTGTAGTGGCGTTATAATGAACTCAAACAAGCTTATGATATTATGGAACCAAAATATAATGAATACTATGTGGAAGTAGAAGCTTATAAGCAGGCTTTAAAAACACTAGAAAGACAAAAGGTTTGGTTCTGGAAGAATGAAATAGCTTATGGTGAGAAAATAGGTGTTTTAGAAAGAGATCTCGAATGTGCTACAAATGAGTTAAAATGGTGCGAGAAATTAAGAGCGAGATGTAGAGTCGAAAATCTAGAGCTTAAGGAAAAACTTAAGGAGGAAATTGCTAGGAATAATGAGTGGATGATGAATGGTAGTAAGTTGGCTAGTCTCATTTATAGCGATCAAGCTCCCAATTCTCTTGTGGCTTTAGGTTTTAAGAAATATGTGAGCCTAGAAGCTAGGGATGACACACGTAGATCTACACCGGTGGCCTAGCACATTTTGTGAAAGAAGGTGACCTACATGTTGTTCGTGGACCAATTAGAGGTGAGCACATGCCCATTGACCTTTCCACTACTAATGACTTTGATGGATCACACCATCCGTATGGCAAAAGTCAAAAGACTTGCTGACCTAATACTTCTACTAATGACTTTGTCTCTTGTGTTCACGGTGACAAGTCCTCCAAGCAAGGGTCTCAGAGTGTGATTCAAATGACAAGTCGACCTTCCCAAGTCGACCTTCCCAAGTCTTCACCCCGCTCGCACCTAAGACTACCAATAAGCATGTGGAGTTGTTGCCAAGGAATGCCCTTCCAAGGCAGTTGCCTCAGAGACTTGCTTTTAATTCTTTGCATAATAATCTTGTTAAAACAATTCTTTTCATGGTTTTGGTTTGAATACTTTTGCTTGTAAGAATACTTCTTTTGGTTTGAATAAATCTTCTCTTGAAGAAATGTTTTGTGTGTGGAAGTAAATCTCATTTAATTAAGGATTGTGATTATCATGAGCAAAGAATGAGTAGGTGTGGTGATTCTAGGAATTCTAGACCAATGTGGACCAATGTTAATGATATACCACCTTATGTTCCACAAGTCGCTAATTATAATACTTCTTTTCCTTGGAGAAGATCTTTTGAAAACCATATGTTCAACCAACGGTGAATATTTTAAAAATGGTTTTGGCCTAGTTATGTTAACCCTATGACTAATGGGAAAGTGGTTTGGGATCTTGCTTGTCAAGACCTCGTGAGTTGTTCTTGGAATAAACGAGACCTAAGTTTCATTGAAACCCAAGAACAATAGTGGATCTTATACTTCTACATGGCATAACTCATATGATCCACAAAGGCGGGGTTCAAGTCGACAATGACTTGAGCCTCCATAGTGTACTAATTCTTTGTATATTTTGTTGTTGTTGTAGGATCATCCCTTAAGCATAAAGATGTTGGAATTGTTGGGTGTTGTTCTAGAAGTATGTCGGAAGCAGGATATGATGCATAACTTTATACCTATTGAAGGTGGAGGCAATGTAACCTTTGGAGGAAGTGATGGACGAATTACGGAAAAGGGACCATCAAAACACCTCGGTTGGACTTTGAGAATGTGTACTATGTTAAGGAACTTCAACACTTCAATTTGTTTTCGATCTCACAAATTTGTGACACTAAGAACAAAGTACTCTTCACAGAGGATGAATGTCTTGTCTTGTCTAAAGACTTCAAACTCCCGAAGATACTTCAATTCTCTTGAAGGTTCCTCGTAGTCACAATTTGTATACATTCAACTTAACGAGATGTCAAACCGGTGACTTAACATGTTTGGTGGCTAAAGCATCCGTGGATGAGTCCACCAAATGGCACGAGAAGGATGGCCCATGTCAATTTCAAGACCATCAACCGACTTTCTAAGCGGGCCTTGTTCAAGGACTTCTGCCAAAGTATTCACCAATGATCATAAGCGTGTTGCATGCAACAAAGGAAAGCGACAGAGCCTCCTACAAAGGTGTTCACATTATGCAGTAACCATTATTTACGAACCTCTTGGTTGCTTCATATGGATCTGTTTGGTCCAACTAAAGTGAGAAGCATTGATCATAAATATTTTGTGCGGTGATCCTTGATGGATTTAGTAAATTTTGTTGGGTATTCTTTCTAAGAACCAAAGATGAAACATCCGAGATATTGAAAGACTTCATTACCCTTATTGAGAATCAGTTGAACAAAAAGGTGAAAGGAATTAGGTGTGATAATGGTGCGAGTTCAAAAATGCCATTCGATAGAACTCTGCGGTTAAAGGAATCAAAGGACTATAGCACTCAAGAACCCCTCAACAAAATGGGGTGGCGAGAAGAAAAATAGAACCTTAATAGAAGCTGCAAGATCAATGCTAGCGAGACTCTAAACTTCCTACCATGTTTTGGGTGAAATTTTTAGTGCGACTTTGTTATGTACTCAATAGAGTGTCCATTACTAGACCACATCTTAAAACACCATATGAACTTCTCTTTGGAAAAGTTCTGTTATTCATTACCTTAAACCGTTTGGTTTGTCGGTGACAATCTTAAATACCGATGATCCTTTGGGCAAATTTGATGAGAAAGGCGATGATGGCTACATTGTGGGTATTACGCTCATAGTAAGGCATCTGAGTTTACAATGTATCGCAAAGAAGATTGAGGAGACATTGAATCGAGGTATCTTGAAGACAAGCCTAATGTTCAAGGCGAGGTCATGTTTGGTCATTTGATCTTGACTACTTGTTGATTACTTGGGTTATGCTAGACATAAGGTGATCAAATGCGATTCTGAAGCATCTCCAACTCTATCGAGACACTTTGGATGCTAATTCGGCAGTGGAGTGCGATGATGAACAACCCATTGTAGTACCTTCCTTCTCTCCTAACAATTTTGTAGGTGACACTTCTAAAGATTATCTTGATGTGTGTGAAGATGAATTCTATTATCTTTGAGGACCTTGCGGTGAAGAAACAAGAGTATGCGGCCAATTTAGATCTTTGAGAGGAATGTTGAAAATAGTACAAATGAAGCTCGTGTGAAACTTCAACTCTGTTGAAGTTAGTTCATTTCTCCTCACCTCTCCAATTAATTTGGAAGATATGGTGACACTACTCCTATGTCTACTAAAGTGTCAGCAGATCTTGGTGAACCTTATACAAGGTTTCCAAAACCTTGAGATCTTGGTCATCATCAACCTAAAGCGAGCATCTTCAATACACCTTCTTGATAATCTTGACTTTGAACCCTGACTGACTAATCTTGATTCTTCCATTGATGTCAACACCACCACTACAACAAGGATCAATAATGTACATCCACGTCTAATATTATTGGTGATCCTAATGCTCTGTTAGAACAAGAGCCTTGGCGCGTTCTAAATATGGACAGTGGCTTTTGTCTCTTATGTCTCAAATCAACAGAGAGACAATCACACAGACTATCAACATTATCATTTGCTTGTTTTCTCTCAAGTGGAACCAACCGGTGTTACTCGGGCTCTTGAAGACTCGAAGTTGGCTTGAAGCTATGCGAGATGAGATGCAATGAGTTTCAAAATCGGCGGTGCGGATATTGGTGCCACTACACGATGGTAAGTATGCTATTGGGACAAAATGGATTACGAAGAATAAGAGATGCTCGGGTGTTGTCATCAAGAACAAAGCCATTGGTTGCAGGGTTATAGACAAGAGGAGGGAATCGATTATGATGAAGTGTTTGCACCGATGGCAAGAGTTGAGGCTATCGGAGTTTTTTTAGCTTATGCATCCTATATGGGCTTTATGGTCTATCAAATGGATGTTAAAGGAGCCTTCTTGTATGGTGAAATTGAAGAGGAGGTGTATGTCACTCAACCTAAAGGATTTGAAGATCCGGATCATCCAAATCATGTTTATAAGGTGGTCAGCTCTCTATGGACTACATCGAGGCACCTAGAGCACTCGGTATGCTAGGCTCTACATTTCTGTTGAAGCATGGTTCTGAGAAGAGGTGCAATTGATAAGACTCTTTTCCTAAAGAAGAATTCCATGACATTATTCTTGTGCAAGTCTATGTGGATGATATTATCTTTGGATCCACAAAGGAGGCTTGGTGCGGGAGTTTGAGGAGCTTATGAAGGAGAGTTTGAGATGAGTGCAATGGAGAGATGACTTTCTTTTGGGTCTTCAAGTTCGGTGAAACGATGGTATCTTTATCGGTCGGGATAAATATGTGAGGACATATTGAAGAAGTTTGGTATGGAGGGTGTATGGATTGCTACTACACCTTATGAAGCTCAAAGTCAAAGACCAATAATGGCGATCCACTGTGAATGTTCATTTATACGGGTCTATGATTGGGTCTTTGATGTATTTAATGACTTCGAGGCACGATATTACTTATCTTTGTGAGTGTTTGTTCGCGACATCAAGTTACTCCATGACTTCCCATCTCAATCTTCATAAGAAGATCTTTAAGTACCTTAAAGGCCAACCTTTTCTAGGTCTTTGGTATCCAAAGAGTCTCCTTTTAAGTTGGAAGCTTATAGTGATAGTGACTATCTTGGTGCTAATCGGATAGGAGGTCCACCACTGGAGGTTGCCAATTCCTTGGAAAGAGATTGATTTCTTGGCAATGCAAGAAACAAACTATTGTGGCTACCTCATCTCAAGCAGTATGTGTCTGCTTTGCTAATTCTTCGTAGACAGTTCTTTGGATTCAAAATCGGTTGTTGGATTATGGGTATAATTTCATGAACACAACAATTTTATTGATAATCAAAGTACCATATGCATTGTTAAAAATCCAGTTTTCACGATCCGAACAAAACATATTGAAATCGGGCACCACTTTATAAGAGATGCATATGATAAAAATTTGATAAATGTGGTTAAAATTCATCTTGATGATAATGTGGCGATCGTTAACAAAGGCTTTTGAAGGACCAAGGTTTCAACACCTTGTGGTCCATATTGCATGTAACCCTTAGCGCAAAGTTTAAGGGAGGCATAAACCTCGTGGGAGGCATATGCCTGGGAGGATTTGTGTATAACTTTGCATTTTCTATGTAATTTTGTATATTTGATAGTTTTAACTAACTCTAACTCGCTAATGTATTTTTAGTGTGTTTCTTTGTTGGTTTGTGTACGTTTATGTGTTTGTTTTGCGAGAATGTTTGTCTCGATCGGTTGAGATATGGTCATGAAAGCTTAATTTGGTTTCCACCGAATTGATTGTCTTGAAGTGTGTTGTTGTTTCCTCACGAAGTTGAAATCTTGAAGTTATATGAGTCAATCAAAAGAAATCTTGAAGCAAATAGTTCATTCATTCATTTAAGAAAGCAGTTCTGACTTCTGATTAAAAGTCTTGGCAACATCAAAAGCATCTACATGATCTAATAGTCCTAATCTATTACATATCATCTATTCCAACATCTAAAGATGAGCACGATGAGTATGATGACTCACATCTTTCACACTAATAGTTTGTTGGATATGCGATCGTTCACATCTTTTGACGCTAAATCTTGGCTATGCCTTTGAAAGCATAACCAACCCTAACGGATGCTAAGGATCAAAATGGAGGATGGATTGATGCAAGCGAAAGTCAAGGCGATTGTGGCGAGAGATGAGAAGGAAAGATTTTCCTTTGTGCATCATCTACTCTTTCAATCATATATCAACTTACATCATTTTCCTTTTCCATTCCTCGATACGATATGTGATGATGCACCAAAACATGATGCCAAGAGACCAAGCACCACCTTTCTTCCCATAGGAAGTGGAGGATTTTTGCCCGTGGCCTTCGTTGAGGCCTAGGTCTTTGAGGGTTGGGAGTATGATGTTCCCTCATTATAGGATTCATCGAGTCTTCACAGATACACTTGGTTTCTCAACACTTTCATCTTCCGATGAGGAGAAAAGGTGACTTCTTTGGTAAAGGATATGGTTTTGGAAAATAGTTAAACCATGTATTGGTATCTTCACTAGATGATGAGGATGATGATGAGGATGTTGTTGTGAGATCTATGATCTCGGGGTTGGTACTCATGGTTATTACGGTTAATTTTGAAGAATTGAAGAGATTAGGGTTTGATATATTATTTGGGGATTTTGATGAAGAAGTCGAGGTGCATTGGGATTGTTTTATAGACGGGTTCAAGTGGTAAGAGAATTAATGCGTGTGGGTGAAACAAGAAATGATATTCTTGAAATTTCGAGAGTAAGTCTTACATTTCACGATTATTCTACTTTCACAGAATGGGTCTCATTTCTACCGAAGTTATAAGTAAAATCAAGTAAAAGTAGAAGTCACGTCATTCTTGGTCAACTTTGACTAAATTTGGGAAATTTCTATTTATTCGTTATGATATATTTTCACTCCACATAAGTGATTTGCTTACTATTATCATTAAAAACACTTCCTTTGGTGTAAAATCCTAACCCTAAACCTCAAAATCACTCATGGCACTTCAATTTAAACACGATCATAACAAGGTCGCTTTTCTTGATGCGGCTCGGTGATGAGCTCTATGGGCCGATGATTTCTTTCTTACAAAGATCAAAGATTGTATATGCATTGACGCATTCTCCGATGCTATATATGAAACTTTGATTACTCAATTTTAGGCGTCGGCGAGAAAAGAGAGAGATCTTGAGATAGTTGCTAAAGTTGATGGACAAGTGTATGTGGTGACGTAAGATTTGATCGAGAAGACAACTTCGCTTGGATGATGAGAATGGGGTTTATCATTACGATTCTCGTTGGTGCTTGAAGGACTTAGAGCTATTGGATATCAAAGTACGAGGACGGATATGTGGTTGAAAAATAAGTTGTCTATGTGGAGGTTCTTGGTTCATACTTTGTTACAATGCATGAGCAATAAACCGAAGGCGGGATCAATTTTCAACACAAGCGGGATGTGGTATTGTTTGCTTATCTAAGGGTTTGACTTATAATTTCTCTAAGTATATCTTTGATAATATGGTAGAAAACATCACTAGGAAAAAGGGTAAGTTTTGATGTACCCTAGGTTCTTACAGATAATATTGAATGTTTCTACACAAACCCGTGCTTTTCATCCCATAAGTGTTCGACTCCTAAGTTATTTGCTTCAATGAGGACTAAGTTTGAAGGACACATTATCCTTTGTTAGATGCCATGTTACCTCGGTGAATGAGGCGATAATGAGCTTAATGTAGTTTTACCTTCTTCCAATCCTATTCTTGAAACTCTTTCGATAGATGGTGGTGAGGTCCTTCTGTTGTTCTTGATGCATCTATACTTTCACCAAGACCAAGTTCTAGTTGACATTTATCCAAGTACCTATTGAAGAAGTTCGGGATCAAATTGATGAAGTTCGGGTTGATCTTGACAGTTGCCAACACCAAGTCTGTGAGGACTCCATTGGGTGAAGGATGCTCTAATGTTGATCGAGTTAATGTTGTACCAAGCAGGTTTAATGAAGTTCAATTCCATCGAACATTCACATGAAGGCGATGAAGATCCTATTTCACTTTCATCATTATATGATCGGTGAACAAGCTTACGGGTGAGTGGCGGTCTTAAGAAAGAAGCGTGAAACCAAGTGTTCTTGGTCGGGAAGATTGTGGAATTGGAGGCTAAAGTTGAACACTTGGAGAATTTGATAAATCGGAAGGATAAAAGAGATGTTTAGTTTCTTACGAGGAGGAGGTGAAGAGAATCTTAATGAGTCTCTTGATATATTGGGCGATGTGGCATTAACATCTAATGTTCCTTCTTCTATTATTAAATCTTCACGAAGAAAGGAGATTAGCAAGGAGCCTATTCTATATACTAGTAAAGAAGAAGACATTCTTTGGATAAAGTATCTGTGACATATCAAAGGAGCTAAATATGGAGGATGTATCTCTTGATGGGTTAATGAAAGAGGTTACTCTTGATGGTCGACTTCATCTATACCGAACATTTAAATGATTCACTTTCGCAGATGATGAAGAAGTTTTCTTCTTTGGAAGAACGTATAAATTGAATGCTTCTCACGAAGTTTTCTACACCAGATTGAGGAATTGTCTCAACCTGTTTCTTCCGATGTGGGTTTGATTGGTTCTTCGAAGCTCACATTAGTTCTTTGAAATTGGTCTCTGCTGAGACATCTTACGAGGCAGGCGGGATCTGTGATTGATGATTTCTTTGAAATCAGTGCATGGTGACTAAAGAACAATAGGAAGCTCAGTGGAATATTTGGCGATTATGAAGATATTCGGAAGAGTCGTGTTATGGCTAAGTTTCTTCAAGATCGGTATGCTTCGATTTGTCTCACGAAGGAAATTAGAACTTGATGCTTTCTTTCCTACGATTCTTGATGATCAATGGGATGGTTATATTTCTCAAGGTGCTTGATCCTACTCTTGCAAAACTTATCTTAGGAGATTCTTTTAATGATGATGATTTTGTGGAGAAAATGAAGGCACTTGGTAATCAAAGAAAGTTAGAATCTGCTTTGCCAAAAGAAGAGCTCTTATTGATCGAGAAATAAAGCCAAAAGAGAAAACCTATGACGGTTGCTCGTAAGAGGAACTATATGAGAAGAGTTGTGAAGAATGCTTCATGCATAATTCGGTTTATCCATGAAGCAAGTCATGACTTGGTGCGATGATACTTTGATTCGAGTATAATCGGTTATGAAGTTTTCTTCACGGTACTACTTCTTCTCTATTGGAAAATCGTGATTCAATGGTGATGTTCCCTGACCAAGAGATGTAAAACAGTTGAAATTGTGGATAATTTTGATCTTGTTTTGCCTTGATGGAATCTTGATTGTTTCTTCCGAAACCATTTCTAATGCTACTCCTTTTTACGAGGCGGTTGTTTCTTTGAATCTTCCTTGATTTCTTCTCAAATGTTGTCCAATGTCGAGCTTAATGATTCTCGATTCGTGAGGCGATTCTGATTGGTGCGAAAATAGTGATGATATGGAACAACGAGTTTGGTTACAAGATGTTACGACAGTTGGCTAAGAAAGCAGGTTTCGAGAGTACCGATTTTGATATCAAGGTCGATGAGTCTACTTTTATTGAAGTTGGGCGTTGATGATTTTCATGAAGGAACTCATGTGACATTGGTTGATTGGAAAGTCGGAAAGCTTAACACCGTGTCTAATTGGATGATCTTGTTCTTGAGTTTAACTTCTTGAAAGATATTCTTCATTTGGTGAATCGACATGATTTGAAAATGCTTTATGATCATGTGATTCGATATTATAAGTTTCATCAAGCAAGCGGTTTCGGTTATATATCATTAGGTGATCTTCAGTTATGTTTGATTCTAATTCTCCAAATGGTCAAGGGTATTCTATTTGGAAGAATTCTCATAAATGGGAGATTGAGAGTTGGAGGTTTTATCCTTTGCCTTGTGTTCATGTAGTTCGGACTACATGTGGGATGATTTTGTGTATGCTATCGGATAAGCTTTATCAGTTATCCGGTACTTTTATGGAAAGATTCTTTGAAACACAAGTTGATAGTGCCTCCTCATTCTGCTTGGAAATGATGACCGCATGCTACTCAATGTGTTGGTTTGATTAAGAATCACTTATATCACTTACGAGGTTCATCTTGATTGTACTAGTTTGTAATATTTGTTTTCTTTTAGTTAATAAAAAAAAAAAAAAAAAAAAAAAAAAAAAAATGTGTTTTGGTTTTCTAACTTTTCTTGCGGGGTTGTTGTATATTTTTTGGTTATTGACTCACCCGATATACTTTGAGTATGTCAAAGAGTTAGCTAGTCCAAAGTGCAGACTTTGGTAAAGACACATCAAATCATTGATAGGCGTAATGATTTGCTCAAAATCATAGGGTCTGCAACCACCCATGCTTCATTGTTGAGTGTTGTATGGTTTTCAATTCACCATGATATATTCCTTTTGGAATCCAAGAATTGGCTAGCCCACTTGTATATGGCATGTGGTAAAGGCGGTGGCATTCCATATTTGGTTATCAATTCACCAATCCTAAGAATTGACTAGTCTGAGCAAGCGGCTACGGTAAAGACATTTCAAATCCGTTTATATGGTTCTTTGGTTTGCCCATAAATCGAGATGGTTATCGGTGTACCATAGTTCTGAATCGAAACATATGGCTACTCCGGTAGTGATGGCTATTGGTAAAGAGACATCAAATCCATTTATTTTCAATGATTCACCTCTCACGAGTTAACACTCGGAAGTGATGAGAATAGTATGAAACTAATCTGTTTTGATGTACCTTTTGTCATTTGTTCTTTGCAAAGATATGGCGTTTCGAGTTTCTTCATCATAGAGATGTTCTTTCGATTCTTTTTTGTTCTGTTGTTGTTCGTGTCCAATCCTCGGTGTTGAATGATCTATCAAGCTGGAACTTAACCAGTCAAATTCCGGTTTAGGGAGGATTGTTGGGAATTATGTGAAAGTCGATTATCTTGATATTAATGCCGAAGGGTTTCTCTTTGAAGTGAAGTGGATTTCGCCAAGACTTATTTATTTGAAGAATAATAGTGATTAGTTTGATTCTGCGGAAGTGTTTATTCGTGTTTAGTTTATTTTAGTGTGGATATACATGAGCTTTATTAGGAAGTGATTGTGTATATCTTATTTAGTTTTATGATTATCGTTTCTTGGAAAAGCGGTTTAGCGATATTGTTTAGGGTTCCTTGTATATAAAAGGAACACATTAGAAAGGTTTATGTCTCGATTGAAAAACTCGCTTTAGTTAATATTAAGATCCATAGAGGATCAAGAAGTTCTTAGTTATTTGTTACTTGTGTTTATATTCACGATAAACATTAGTAGTAGAGATTGTCTTTTATTGTGCTTGTGATTACATAGGCATATATAACGATCCACGAGCTCAAGATCTATCAAGGTCTGTGTCTGTTTCAACAAAGATCACGCGAAACGAAGCCAGAATAAAGGTCGAAGAACACAGAAAAACACTACGGGTGTATGTGAAAAAACCTTACGGAAATCACCCCAGAGAATAAAAGGAACAAAGATATGCGCCTAAAAAAGAATTAACTTTGGAGGAAGCAATACCCCGAAAGAAACACGCAAAAAGTCATGGCAGACACGACATAAAGGACAATGTGGGAAACAACAAAACTAAGGGAAGGATACAACCTCGGGAAGGAAAGTCCTCGACAACAACCAAGCAAGGGCGGAAGCAAAAGGATTTACGTTCCTTTCCAAGAAATATTATGTCAAATCTAGGAGGGAAAACAGACTCCCAGGCTACGAGCATAGGCACGTGCCAACCTACCAAATAGTAGAAAAAGGCAAATGCTAACACATGCAGAAACAGTAAAATCTTCACTATAAATACGCGAAGTAAAAAAGAGGGAAGACAGAAAAAGCAAAAAATAAACGTTTTCCTCCAGCATCAAACATCCTAACAACAAAAATCCCAAGAAACTCATAAAAGTCATTCTGAAAGGAGCTGAAGATGTTATTCAGAAAAAGAGTATGATGGCACATGGGGAAGAAGAAATACAACAAGTCTTCCATAGCAACATGTCGTTCACATACCATTAAAAAAGTCCCACATAGCTTAAACCTTTACCCCCCCAAAGGAAAAGCGCAAAAGCAAACGCTGCGAAAACCAAAACATGTTCTTAAATGACTACTAATAACACTTAGTTGTTCTAAAATGACGACTAATAACCCACCACCACAATGCCTCATAACACCCCTTCACTCAAACCTACTCTTATGGCATTTCCAAGTACCTTGCCAATTAACGCGGCGGCACCCGCGACCAGAGCCATACTGTCGATTAGACTCCCAGTAGCCATTGGGAAATAAGACCGTACAGGTGCTCATGGGCCAATTGCGGTGGCTGCCAGGGCAAGGAGGCACGAGGGAAGTGAAATGGTAATGGAGGGAGTGATAGAGCGTGGAAAAGGATGGGTCCTCAGGGAAGGGTAGAAAAGAATGTTAGGGGCAATGAATTATATTAGACAGTCCCTAACAAACAAGAAGCTTCCCTTACAATGGCAAGCAACAAAGGATGTAAATTACACCTTCATCCTATTGTTGTTGTATCTCGGCCCCAAACAAGCACACGTCTACCAGTCCGAGCAAATCAGGATGGATAGACTGAATTTAAGGTAAAGATGACCAACTTGCGGGTCCCGGGATACACGTGTAAAAGCTACCCCAATAGGCTACACTTTCAAAAAGACGAAACTATCCGTAAAAGATCCTTGAAAGGTCTACAACACTTGCTGTATGACCTACATCATCGCAAACTCACCGCTAAAAAAGTATAAGCATGCTTGGCGAGCATTACAACACTTCAAGGAAAAATAACAAGCCTGGTAGCTCCTCGGGGAACACCGTCAGAAGAGAGTGACAATAGATTCCCCAAAGAATATGGTAGTAGGAAAGGAAAGGATTCTAGCCCATAAGGGGAGAAAGAATACCTGCAAAGACGTTACCCATACCGGGAAAACCGGCGAAAGGTAACAAAGGCAGCAACAACACGTTCAAACTGAACAATTCTTCAAGAAAGAAAATTACAGCTATCATAAGCAAGAAAACTCATTGCGGACAACCGCTAAAATAGACTTCCGCAAGAACAAAATAAACAAGGAAACCTTCAAAAAAGCAAAGCCTCAAAGAAAAATGATGCCCGCCATCAACAAAGTTCCAAAAGAAGCAAGGCCCTAGCGGTCATAAGACAAAGTGAAAAGGGTAAGAGAAACTGGAAACAGGAAAAATGTACAATGTATTTGAATTTACTAATTTTTGTAATATATTTTGAAATATATCAAATCAATAAAAAAGTGAAGATTGGCTACTTTCATTGTTTTATTTTTCCAATAAATTCATTTTGATTAAGTGCATAAGACGCGCAATCACAAGATTGGGCACGACCCAAATATTTTATTTCCGAATAACAAAGAGTTATTACGAATAACCAAAAGGTGAACAACATAATCACCAAGGTACATAAGAGGTATTGCAAGCCCAGTACTGGGAGGATAACCCAAAACTATCCAAAGACTATTAAAAACGTGGATATCCGTAAAACGTTAAAACAATAGCACCGCACGAATTCAAAAAATAGTGTGCACAAAAGACTATTAAAAACGTGCATATCCATATAACGTTAAAATAATAGCACCACACAAAACAATGTGTGTAGAAGGTACTAAAAACATACATATTCGTAAGGCATAAAGATAATCGCATAACACAAATCCAAAGGAACATGCAGAAGCAAAAATAAAAACGAAAAGTTGCACGCAATCGTTGTAAACATTACAAGACATGGGAAGCTGAATATCGTTAAAAAAAAAATAAAAAAAAATAAAAAAAAAAAATAAATCAACAGAGCAAACTAAACTAGCTTTGCTCCAAGATAGACGCACTTGCGTCGGTATCAGGCCGAGCGGAGGGATTCTCACTCACTTCAGGGTGCTTATCATCTGCAACATTGATAATAACGCTAGACCCTCCAACATAATAATCATTGGTGGAAAGGGGCCTCATAGGCAAAGCAGAGACACTAGAAGCAAAAAGTGAAAGCGGCAAGGAAGTAGTAGGGGTCAAAACCAATCCACCAGATGAAGGTCCTTCCGAACCCATAACATTACGGGCGGAAAACGGATCAACTGAAGAATTATAAACATCAACAAAAGTCAGCTGATGAGCAGCAAGGCGCTTTCTAACTCGGTTAACCCTTCTCTGAACTACCCCTAGAGAACAAGACAATGAGCCAGTACCGATAATAGCGCTAGTATCCCTATCATAGACAGGAACCATGAGCTGTTCAAGATCAGGCTGTAGTCCATCAATCATAGGAACATTCGCGCATGGCCCCTCTACGCGAAGAAGATCCATAATCTCCGCAATTCCAGCATCTTTGCTAGACGAGCAGAAAGCAATGAAAACTCTACATCAGCAAGTTACTTCATAGCGGAAAGATAATAAATTTCCGAAAAAGGGTCATACGAGTCAACTTCCACAAGCTCTCTCTTCTCCTTACCATGAATAATACCAGCCGCCAGCCCAACTTGCATGCCTTTATCAGTAGCACGGCTGATAGCTTATGTCAGAGCTATGGTATACTCTGGAGAATTCAAGCATTTAAACACAGCGAGGCTCATACCATTAGTCAACAACCAACGCCGACTGGATAGAAAAGTAAGATAGCGAGGATAAAACTCCTCATCAAGGTGCATAGCTAATGCAGACAAATCGGCAACTGCTGAGTCAACCTTCTTCATAATTGCAGCCGCTTTCGCATCTTGAGTCTTAGAAAACTCCTCCCTCAAAAAATCTAAAGAATGAATTTGGCTACGAGGCTCAGAGCATGAAGACTCCAGAGTACGAATCTACAAACAAAACAAAGAGTCAGAAGACAGTGGAAGTATGAACAGGCAGAACAACCAGTCAAAAAAGGCGCTAACACATACTTGTTCGGAAAGGTTGGCGTTCTGAGATCTGAGAACGAAAACTTCAGCCCTCAGTTGTCCCACTCCTCTAATAAAGATGATAAGCATTTCCTCTCCATCATATTATACTCTAACCGCATACTGACTTCAGAGCTAAAGCACACCTGTCGTGTTGTAGCAACACTGAACTCAGCAAGAAGGCGATCATACCCCATCTCACGAACGGAAGAAAAATAGCAAGTAGGAGCAAACTCATCCACCATACCACGATATTCATCAGCATCATCAAGAAGAGAATTCTTGGCAACATCCCATTTCGGAACATAAATAACAGACGATGAGCTCGAATCTGAATCAACAATAGCACGGATATCCCCAGCCAAGATATCACAGTCAGAAAAATTATCAAGAACAGGGTGAATACCTCCAGCAACATAAGAACTGTCAGGAACGGAAGAAGGGGCATTTACTTGATTCTTCTTCTTCTCAGCAACAGAAAAGACAGTAGTAACGATAGCGTCTGTCATAACCGGCACAGGAGACCTGCAAAACAGTAAACATGAAGTGAGCAAAGCCAAGGGAAACAAAAACATTACGTAACGATAAAAATAAAAATAACAAACCTGAGGGGAGATTTATCAAGGCGGAGTAAACCAGATGAACAGGGGTAATAAATAATGGAGAAGAAGAAGAATGAATGGGTAAAGCATTCAAACAAAATTCAAGAGAACGCGAACTTTGAGCAAACAACTTCTGAATAGATTCCAAAGACTTACCACCAGTAGAAGCCCTACCGGAATCCACATGGTCACTCCTTAACTTCTTACGCGGATACACAGGATCGGTGCGAACCTTCCTCCTCCTCCTTCAAGAACCTGAAGCCAGATCACAAGCAGACACCGGGAAGGTACCCAAAGCAGCCCTAGACGCTAAAGGATCAGCTTTAGTAGAAGAATGAACAGGCCGCGCAATATTCGCACCAATAGAATCATCACATAACCGAGAAGCTCCGGCTTCAGAATCGGCAAACACATTTCCATCAGTTCCCAAATCATCACCAGAAGGTAGAGGGACAAGAGAAACAGTCCGGCTTTCAGTTATTTTTAACAACAGAAGCTCATTTTCTTCTAACGGTCGAGTATCAATCTTCAACTTCATAGGATCCTTCATTCGAACCAAAGACAGCAAATCCATCGCTGCAAAGAGTAGAAGAAAAGAGAAACGAGTTAGACTACACAAAAACAGAATAGCAAGCGAAGAAACATAAACAGGGTATCTCACCTCGATCATCTTCGTCATAAATTAGAGGGTAAGAATCTTCGCCCAAAGTATAATTACGACTTAACCCAACCAAGCAAAGAAAGGGTTCCGGAAATTTATGGAAAGGAGAAGCATGGGCAACAAGGGAAGCAACATGTCCAACATCAAACTCAGCATCCCCAGGGATAACATCCTGAGGAACGCTTTTTCTACCATGGAAGGGATAAGTAGCAGGAAAAACAAAGGATTCAACCAAAAAGAAGTGGTCATTCCAACCTTTAAGAGAATCAAGGGGTTTAGAATAGCAAACACCAAAACTGACAACTCGCTTACTAAAAGACAGCCAGCCATTTTTCTGACACAGAACATAAAAACACATAAATAACCCAACTGAGGGTTTGATGCCAAGAGCAAAGCAAAGAATCTCAAATTTAGAAACTTTAGCAGCACCAATGACGGAAAGTTGCGATAAGTGGATATGATAATAATCAAGGATAGAAACAAGGAATACAGATAAAGGCAGGCAGAAACTAGCATATTCAGAAAAACGGGTATATACACCAATCTTTCCATTTGGTGGCTCCTGAATGGTCTGGTCAGGTTCAGGAAACTCTGGATGAACAAATTGCGAAATCTAATATTTAATACAAAACGATCAAGCATCCCTCGTAAAAGTTTAGATTTAACAGATGCAAAAATACCCATAACGGAAAAGAAAACAAAAAGAATTAGAACCAAACCTGGGAAAGGAACCTGGAAGACAGGCGCAACCCAAAGAGATCAGATCAAAAAAGAAGAAGTACTGCTAGCAAATGAAGAACAGTAAAAGGAAAAATGGGGCAAGGAAAAAGTAAAGGGTATTTATACAAGGAGGTTCAGGCATCCAAAGAAAACCCTAAAAAAATGGACACGTGTAAAAAAGCAATTCAATCCAATGGTGACTAGCCAAAAAGACAAAATCAAGGCTAGTGAAAAGACACAGGACCCACCAGGTCCAATCAGCCAGAAAACAAAGGGTCAGGAATTACTCACGCTGCAAAGCACGTAAAACAGGAAGGAAAACATCATAGAGACACTTCAAAGATACGAAGCAGAAACGGCTCCATCAAACTTAAAGTCTAGCAATATTCACCGCACGCGACAAATATCTGTGTGCAATATATATGCCAGACTGGGGGGACTTGATGACGTAGCAGTCCCTAAAAAATAGGAACATCAGAAGGACATTTCAAAAAAAGGCACGGAAAGGAAAAGTGCTCAGTCAGCTCAAGTCTAGTAATATCCACCGCACGCAACAATATCCGCACGCAATGTACATACTAGACTGGGGGGACTTGATGACGTATAGTATGTAGAACAGGCCCACTAGGCCTAATACACACTACACACATACTGGGTCCTGGCCCAACAACAATAAAAATAAACTACGGACTCTGGACCAACAGTAAGCCCAATAACAAAATTGGCTATAGTCCAGACCAAAAGACCCACGCAAGATACTCAGCGGGCCGAACCTCTGACCCGTTGAAGGCATCCTGTGTCCGCATCCACGATTGACACGGAACCTTGTCCGACAAGGGTCCGGCTCCGGCAGTTAACTACTATATGCGAGAAATTAGGAAACCCTAGCGGTAAGCCTCGCCTATAAAATGGGATCTAATCCCCATACAAGGTACAACTTTCTCTCTCATAATTACACACATATACTCTTAATTCTCTATCAAGAATGCGTACTTATTCTCACGCCGGAGTCTAATCGTGGGGTCCGTCTCCACGGTAAGACTAACGGTTTACTCTTCTTCTGCAGGGATATCAATCAAATTACTTGGATTAGTACAAGATCAGCCCGCTAGTAGCTTGTTAGCCCAATCCAGCAAGCTACACCAATACCCATCACAACCCGTCACACTTTTTGTACTAACAATATCTAAGAGATGGAATAAAAGCAATGTAGGTTTCAACCCTAAGCAAAAAAATCTCTTATATGTAACACCCCCAAAATCAGTCTAGCAGCGGAAGTCGACAGAAGGTGTTACTTCATAGTTCAAAGTTCCAGTCATAGAAAATGACCTTTGATCACCTGAAATGCATGAGAAAAAGGGGTCAACTATGAAAATAGTTGGTAAGTGCACACGTTTTAAATAATATGAAAGTCTTTTTAGAGAAAGAGTTCAGATATATTTTCACAATAAAGTTAAGTCCAAAGTTTTTGAGAAAGGTCTAAAGGCAAAGGTTCTGTCAAAACATCCAGTTGCAAATCCCGCCCACACAAGACTTGCAACCTATGTTTTCACAAACCATTGCATAACATATAGCACAATTTATGGTCAAGCACACGTGGTCATATCAAATAATAACGCCTCATATATAATAAAGTTATGCGGCAAAGCCCCAAAATAAATAATATGCATTCAGTGAGCGGGGAAAGAGAGGTTGGCCGACCTCTAATAGCGCTATCCATATTACCTCTTGCCCCATTACAAGGAGGCCGTCTGAGCAGTGCGTTTAAATTGGAGTGCGAACGGCAAACCAATCGGGGACTTACAATGCGAATGCACTGTTTGTACGGACAGTCCATCATAACAACTATTATATACTATCACCTAGTGACTGCTCCGAACATGGGAGACTCGACACTGCTCCGAACAGGGGAGACTTTACGCTGCTCCGAACATGGGAGACTTTAGGTCAAGGACGTACGGTCCATTAGGTTCAAACAAGTCATAAGTTCATAATTATGTCAAAGAGTCTAAGGGTTCAAAATATATAAGTCAAAAGGGTTCAATATAAGTAAAAGGTTCAAAATATGTCAACAAGTTTAGAGAAAACAATTTAAATTTATTTTCATGCATTTCGCCCCAAATAAGTAAAGTGGTAAAAAGGGGTTGTGAATACTCACCGAATAGTGAAGTGACAAAGTGATAAACGAATAACGAGTGAACCGCGGGAACCTTAAGAGTGACCTAAAAATATAATAAGCGCATCTTATATAACGAGAACGTATGAAATAAAATTTATATAAGTATTTATATACCTTAGACATTGTACACATTTTTATAAGTTTATAAAAATGTAAAAGTTTTGTTTTTATTTACAACATATGTGTGTTTATAACTTTTCTAATACCAACTTAATATTATTTAAGCTTATAAATATGCATTATGACTTCTAATTAATTGTCTTTTAAAACGTTGAAAAAGTAAGTTCTAATTTCAAAATGATTGATTAAAAAAAAACATAGTGGTCATAAAAAAAATAATAGACAAGTATATATACAAATACTTTGAGGAATCACAGTGGCCTCATAATCTTATAACATGAAATATGTAACTATGTCAAAAATAGTTTATTTAGAGAAACTAGGTACCTTATTTTAATTCAAATAGTTAGTAAATAGTAAAACAATTTAATGCAAATCAAAGACCTGTTTGTTAATTCTTTAATTTCGTTCCAAAAAGTAAAAATACATGCATATAATATTTCTAAATATATTCTCGTTGTTTTTAGAAAGATGTTTCCAAAGACACAATTAACTATAATGCTACAAAAAAAACTATTATAAGAATATAGTTGCAACAAATAATGATTAAAAGTCGATACTTACGTAAATCGTCAAATACTCAAGCAGTCAAGCGACTGATTCAAAAATATTATAAGTCCTTCGTTGGTTTTTAAAGAAAAGAAACTATGGTATAAAACATGTATAAGATATTTGAGAGATGGATTTTTTTTTATTACATGTGTTAAGTGGAGATGATTTAGTTTAGAGTACACTTGGAAGTTAGAGGTTAAAACTACGAAAATGAAGTCATGAGGTGGAAATATTTAGGTGTTAACGTGTCTAAATTGTAAGACAAGAAAAATCTTAGTGGCGTTGGATTTGAATGAAAAGAAAACACATATGATTTGACTTGCTAGATATTTGATAGTATTTAATTTAAAATATATAGTTTGATCTCGGTAATTGCTAACGTAAAGTCTTTAAGTCACGAAACTTAAAACCGGGTAACATAAAAATATACTTCTTCCGTCTCAAATTTATTGTCAGGAGACAAAAAACACAAAGTTTAATAAAAGTGGGGCCACTACAATTTTAAACCACACAAATATAATATTCCCTCACAAAATTACCTTTTTATTACTAAAAATGGAAGGTGGACAATCATTTTGAGACAACCCAAAAAGGAAATATGGACAATAGATTTGAGACGGAGGGAGTAATACTTATATAAATATTAAAACTTATCAATATACTCTATACTAGTGTATTAGATGAATGATAAGATTAACAGAGTGCATAAATATAGTTAAAATCTAATAACGTTGGTTCAGATACGCGTACTACGTAAAAAGTACAAAAGTTACGTAAAAATGAAAAATAGCAATAATTTATATAAAATATGACTATTAGACAAATAAAATGCCTAGAATAGGTAGACTCATCTTAGTCTTGTGATGGTTACAAGTAAAGCTCAAGCGATTGAACTTACGTATTACTTATAAAAGTAATATTACTTAAAATTAAAATAATAGTAAGTCAAAATAAATAGTCAAATTATCGTCTGAAATGTACGAGTTGCTACAGTCGCCACCCGTCAAAGGAATTCAGTCCCTGAATTCAATTTGTTCGTTCTATAAATGTACGTTCTCATGATTAGATATGATGGGCAAACTTTCTCATTCTCGAGCATAGCCCTCAAAAGACCTTTGGCTAGTTGATTCTAACATAATCCCACAATTCTTGAAACAAGAACTATCATGAGATTAATTTGAATAGGTTGAGTAACAACTTGATTCTAGTTTGATTTTCGCAACTCATCAAACAAGAACTGTCACTAAATCAAGCTTGAAAACAAGTTATCAGAAAGAAAGAATTCATATCTTTGAAGAAGGTTTTTTTGAAAGATTGGCTCGATTATGGAATTGCTTAAACCAATCAAATCAACGAATAGTGGTGGCTTAGAATAGCGAGAAGGCTAGGAATACAACTAAGGCTTATGACATTAGGTCTCACATTAATCAATGTCATGAAATCGATAAGGAACGAAAGTAAATTCTACACTAAAACATCTATCACACCCCACCGAAGTCGAAAACTCAAGGTGCAACGCCATCAATAATCATCATAAACGAGATGTAGAATAATACCATAATTAACATTAAGGGAAAAGTACAATATTAAAATATTGTTTTAGCCGACATCGACAACTTGAAACATAAGTTCTGTCTTCAAAAGATAACGTCTTATTATATAACGTCAAACACAACGCATGAAGACTTCATTATGCAAAATTCTTCATGTAACACACTACTGATGGTTACTCGGTACGATGTTTAGGTCTTAGCGGGCTTCCTCAGTACCCAAATAGTATGCTCGACCCCTAGCCGGGCTGACATGGACTCCATGGTTTGGGTTGTTTCCATCAACCGCTAAGGCTAGATTCTGGTTATCCTGCACGGGCCTTTGTGCCCTATTCAACCTAGGACACGTATTCCGGAGGTGATCTGGACTCCCACACTCATAACATGTTAGCCTTCGTCCTTGGTTTCCATTTTGGTTTGGGCAATTCCGAATAAGATGGCCTGTCTGTCTGCAGTTTCTGCACCTTGGGCAGTCTCCTGAGTGGTGGAGCTTACATCGAGTATACTTAGGATGTCGGCCTGCATATTCCCTACGCTCCTGAGTTGTTGCTGCATAGTTTCTAATTACGCGCTGCCTCTTATCCTGCTGGTCTTGGTCTCGACTCCCTGCTGGTCCTCTTGTCTCTTTCTTCCACTATCATTTCCCTTGGTTAGTTCGCCAGATCTAATCACGTCATTTGTCAAGCGGTATGCTAGGCCTACAGCGGCTTGCAGAGTGGTTGGGTTAGATGAGGTGACGTCCCTCCTGATCTCTTGGATCAAACCCCAAATGTATCGGTCAATCAGCTTCTCCACAGTAGAGACCATGTGAGGAACCATTCTGGCCAACTCGTGAAATCGAACCGTGTACTTGTCAACTTCCACCCCTATCATTAAATGGTTCCAAAATTCTGCTTCCAGCTTCTGCACTTCATCTTTTCTGCAATATTCATCAGATAGTAGCTTCTTAAATCCTTCCCAAGATAACCCATTTGCAGCTTCTCTTCCTCCTCTGATTTGTAATTGATTGTTCCACCAAGTCAATGCTCGACTCTGGAGTAGAACCGCAGAGAACTCGACCTTATTTTCTTCAGCACACTTAGTGATGCTGAGTTTCGACTCAACATTCTCGAACCATGATATCAGACCAACAGCACCCTCAGTGCCATGAAACTCCTTTGGCTTGCAGGCCATAAAGGTCTTGTAGCTGCATCCATGACCAGTGTTTGAAGTACCTTCTCCAACGTTGGTTCGTCTAGCATCAAGGTGCGTCACAATTTGGGAGAGTAGGTCCGCTATTCCAGCAACATTGTTGTTTGGATTGGCATTGTTGTTTGGGTTGGCATTATTGTTTGGGTCAACGTTGTTGTTGACTCCTGAGCGTGTGTTTCTTGCAGCCATGATTCTAAAATAGACCAAAAACATTTTGTTTAGAATAGCTTCTGACCGAATCAATAACCTTCAAAAGGCATATATATTACACGATCCAGAGATATGAACAGAAAAAGAAAGTACGCTAGAATTACGCTCGAAACACAAGAATCACACAAACAACGTCGTGACCAAGGCAACTAATAATATCGCTAAAATGGATATCACGTCTTCCAAGTAATAGTATGTAGATTCCAACGGTCGTAAGGAATGGAAAGGCGATGCCTAGTAAGTTGTTACTACGGGTTCAAAGGTTTTGACCCTCGGGATCTGTCGCAAGTACGAGCCTTGATGAGAAAGTGGATATAAAACGATATTCGGTGAAGATTTGACAGGACTATAGACTGTAAGTACGTAATTGGAATGGAAGATATAATAAGACTTATCGTATCAAAAATAGGACAAGGCATGTCGTAACAAAAGTACTTAGTAACTATTAAGCCTAATCAATACATAGTGTACAAAATGAGGTAAGTATGACAGGAACAAAGCATGATTAATGCTAAAGATAGATGTCTAACTACAGGGTTCAATGCACATCATGTCAAATCAAAGCACTTAAGTTCAAGCTCATATATTGTCTTAAAAGCAAAAAGTCTTAGCACACAGAATGCTTAGCAGTACAGTTACAAATACATAAAACACGTAAGGCAGATTCACACACATAGACCAATGCAATTTCAGGTGACTCAGACTCTAACTCATCTAGACTCCGACTCCAACCAAACATGATCTAAGATGACTACCCCCATCATCCCATGATTCCTCCTAAATTAAACATAGTTGATCAGGCTATGCATAATTTAGGAACAATGATGGAATGCTCGGCCTAGTCGACTTGTACCATATTTGGGGTTTTATGAAAAATTTAGTCTGGTTATAGTTGAGGTTTTATTTTAGAAAAACCGGCATTCTCAATAACCTTTGGCTCTGATACCAATCTGTAACACCCCCCAAAATCAGTCTAGCAGCGGAAGTCGACAGAAGGTGTTACTTCATAGTTCAAAGTTCCAGTCATAGAAAATGACCTTTGATCACCTGAAATGCATGAGAAAAAGGTGTCAACTATGAAAATAGTTGGTGAGTACACACGTTTTAAATAATATGAAAGTCTTTTTAGAGAAAGAGTTCAGATATATTTTCACAATAAAGTTAAGTCCAAAGTTTTTGAGAAAGGTCTAAAGGCAAAGGTTCTGTCAAAACATCCAGTTGCAAATCCCGCCCATACAAGACTTGCAACATATGTTTTCACAAACCATTGCATAACATATAGCACAATTTATGGTCAAGCACACGTGGTCATATCAAATAATAACGCCTCATATATAATAAAGTTATGCGGCAAAGCCCCAAAATAAATAATATGCATTCCGTGAGCGGGGAAAGAGGTTGGCCGACCTCTAATAGCGCTATCCATATTACCTCTTGCCCACACAAGGAGGCCGTTTAACAGTGCGTATAAATTGGAGTGCGAGCAGCAAACCAATCGGGGACTTACAATGCGAATGCACCTTTGTTTGTCTGACGATCCATCATAACAACTATTATATACTATCACCTAGTGATCGCTCCGAACATGGGAGACTCTTTGCTCTTGCTCGCCCGAACAGGGAGACTTTCTGTTGCTCCGAACATGGGAGACTTTAGGTCAAGGACGTACGGTCCATTAGGTTCAAACAAGTCATAAGTTCATAATTATGTCAAAGAGTCTAAGGGTTCAAAATATATCAAGAGGTTCAAATTAAGTCAAAAGGGTTCAATATAAGTAAAAGGTTCAAAATATGTCAACAAGTTTAGAGAAAACAATTTAAATTTATTTTCATGCATTTCGCCCCAAATAAGTAAAGTGGTAAAAAGGGGTTGTGAATACTCACCGAATAGTGAAGTGACAAAGTGATAAACGAATAACGAGTGAACCGCGGGAACCTTAAGAGTGACCTAAAAATATAATAAGCGCATCTTATATAACGAGAACGTATGAAATAAAATTTATATAAGTATTTATATACCTTAGACATTGTACACATTTTTATAAGTTTATAAAAATGTAAAAGTTTTGTTTTTATTTACAACATATGTGTGTTTATAACTTTTCTAATACCAACTTAATATTATTTAAGCTTATAAATATGCATTATGACTTCTAATTAATTGTCTTTTAAAACGTTGAAAAAGTAAGTTCTAATTTCAAAATGATTGATTAAAAAAAAACATAGTGGTCATAAAAAAAAATAATAGACAAGTATATATACAAATACTTTGAGGAATCACAGTGGCCTCATAATCTTATAACATGAAATATGTAACTATGTCAAAAATAGTTTATTTAGAGAAACTAGGTACCTTATTTTAATTCAAATAGTTAGTAAATAGTAAAACAATTTAATGCAAATCAAAGACCTGTTTGTTAATTCTTTAATTTCGTTCCAAAAAGTAAAAATACATGCATATAATATTTCTAAATATATTCTCGTTGTTTTTAGAAAGATGTTTCCAAAGACACAATTAACTCTAATGCTACAAAAAAAAACTATTATAAGAATATAGTAGCAACAAATAATGATTAAAAGTCGATACTTACTTAAATCGTCAAATACTCAAGCAGTCAAGCGACTGATTCAAAAATATTATAAGGCCTTCGTTGGTTTTTAAAGAAAAGAAACTATGGTATAAAACATGTATAAGATATTTGAGAGATGGATTTTTTTTTATTACATGTGTTAAGTGGAGATGATTTAGTTTAGAGTACACTTGGAAGTTAGAGGTTAAAACTACGAAAATGAAGTCATGAGGTGGAAATATTTAGGTGTTAACGTGTCTAAATTGTAAGACAAGAAAAATCTTAGTGGCGTTGGATTTGAATGAAAAGAAAACACATATGATTTGACTTGCTAGATATTTGATAGTATTTAATTTAAAATATATAGTTTGATCTCGGTAATTGCTAACGTAAAGTCTTTAAGTCACGAAACTTAAAACCGGGTAACATAAAAATATAATACTTATATAAATATTAAAACTTATCAATATACTATATACTAGTGTATTAGATGAATGATAAGATTAACAGAGTGCATAAATATAGTTAAAATCTAATAACGTTGGTTCAGATACGCGTACTACGTAAAAAGTACAAAAGTTACGTAAAAATGAAAAATAGCAATAATTTATATAAAATATAACTATTAGACAAATAAAATGCCTAGAATAGGTAGATTCATCTTAGTCTTGTGATGGTTACAAGTAAAGCTCAAGCGATTGAACTTACGTATTACTTATAAAAGTAATATTACTTAAAATTAAAATAATAGTAAGTCAAAATAAATAGTCAAATTATCGTCTGAAATGTACGAGTTGCTACATTATATATCCCGGATGAGACAAAGTTCCATCTTGACACATAGCATCCTCTATCTTTTCAACACTTGCTATTCTAATCCAAATATTCTACACACCTTAGAACATAAAACAAGATATGACACAATTAATCTTTTCCTTTACATATATCTGCAATTTGATTTCCAATATCTATTTCTTTCAGTAAAAATAACACCATTTAAAATATATTTTCATTTACAAATGCAAGTCAATCTATAAATGTTTTGTTCTTTTATGGAACACTTGATTTGCTGCAATTTGATTGTAGCATTACCGTTACAAAAAACTTTTACGTGACTTAAATAATCACATTTTAAATCCTTAAAAAAAATTAAATCCAAGTGACTTCTGATGTAACAGAAGTCATTGCTCTGTACTCTGCTTCTGAAGAAGATTTAGACATAGTATTTTGTTTCTTACTCTTGCAAGAAACCAAAGATCGGCATAAAAATAAACAAAAACCAGAAACAAGCCTTCTTGTGACAACACATCTAGGTCAATCTGCATCAACATAAGCCTCAACAGACATAACAAACATACAAGTTTGTTTAGAAATCAAAATAATCTTACTTAAGAACCTTTAAGATACCTTAACACTTTCAAAGCAGTTTTCAAATGTGATTTAAAAGGGGAATGCATAACTCGACTAAGACAGTGAACATTATACGAAATATAAGGTCTAGCTCTGATAAAATAAATCACTTTACCAATATGTTTTTGATATTCAGTTACGTTTTTTATAAAGTAGCGGTGACACTTGAAGTATACATACATATTTTGAGCAAATACAGAAGATCGATGTGTTGGTTTATATGACATTTTAATTTGTTTTATTACAAAATAAGTGTTTACTTTCATTTATCAATCAATAAAATTAGTTTTCAAATGTTAATATGACATTTTATTAATAAGGAGTATAATGGTACTACTTTCTCAAGATGTATAATGTACAAGTATACATAAAGCTTGTGACAAAATGTCATCATGCTTAGAAGTATTAAATGATCGCATTGTATTCCTAAATAACTTTATTTCTAGAAGAAGCGGTCTTGTTCTTTGACAAAGGGTTGCGTGGGTGGATTGAGAACATAGTGGTTAGTAGAGGGCCATTCTTTGGAGACTTACAGTGTCGACTCGCTTCTTTATACGATTTGGTGGTTTGGGTTTGTACTCGGCAAAAGTGGTTTCCTCTTATGATTTTGTGGCCTCGCGTGCTCAATCTTGGGTGCTACAAGACCACGTCTTACGGGATATTGGCATATGTGGTATGGATGATGACTATGTTTGTGCTCTGGCTTGTCTTCGTGATATGATTCTAAGCTTTGATTTTAGTGGTTTCACTAATAAGGACACCACCCCCTCAAAACCTCAACAAACATTGGCGAGTGCACTTTTAATTGAAATAGTCAAGGATATGGAAGTTAACTCTGACATGACTATGAGACAAAAAGCAGTTTTTGAGGTCTACGAGCTCCACATGCCCAGGATTTTATACTAGTTATCCCCATAGACGGGCTTGGTCAACATATGTCACCGGTGGAATATCGTACTATCCTTAAGTATCACCTTATGATTCCTTTATTTTCGGTTGATGAGACATGTCCAGTTTGTCGCAAGTCATGTTTGGATTCTTTTGGGGAACATGCGGTTCATTGCAAAGAGCTTCTGAGCTTCAAATAGATACACGATATGGTTAGGGATGTCATTTTTGACGTTTATAGGCGTGCTGGAATCTCCGCCAAGAAAGAAGCATGTGAACTTTTTGACCGACCCGTTGGATGGAAGATCCACACTCAGACCGGCACATGTTTTGGTGTTTGGATGAGTTAGAGGGAAACATGTGTGTGTGGATCTGACTGGGGTTTCTCCTCTCGTGGGTTTGAGCTTCCGGGGTTTTAGAATAGGGCAGTCTGCTTTAAAAGCCGCTTCGTACAAAGTAGCAAAATACGAGAAAGTGTGCATTAAAAATCAACATGTTTTTATCCCTTTCGCGTTTGATACTTTTGGTTTTCTTGCACCTGAGATAGTGGAGTTCCTCAACAGAGTTCAACGAGTTATGCATAGTAATATTATGACACATAGATCCATAGATGTATATTTCAAAAAGATTAGTTTTGCTATTCAAAAAGGACTAGCGGGGCAGCTTATTGCCCGTTTGTCGTCCACCTCTTTGTAAATGTCATAAATATACAAGTTTCTGTATAAAAAAAGAGTTAAACTTGATAGGCATTAAAAAAAGTATCAATATAATATACCTCTTTGTAAATGTCATAAATATACCTCTTTGTAAATGTCATAAATATAAAAGTTGTTGATATATCAACTAACATACAAATATGGTTAATTTGAGTTTGTGAAATACTTATGTCATAAATGTTATAAATATACCTCTTTGTAAATGTCATAAATATAAAAGTTGTTGATATATCAACTAACATATAAATATGGTTAATTTGAGTTTGTGAAATACTAATGCATGTTTTACTGGCCAGGTTTTAATATTTATAATGTCTCGTTATACCTATGGTCTACCCTAATGCACTAACGGGCAATGTACCCGGTCGTGTGTAGTGTAGTATTCGGTAAAATCGAGGTCGTCCAAAGAGCTATATGTGCGGATTTTAACTAAGTCTAGGTGTCACAGATTTTAATAGATTTCAAAGTTGAAATGATTAATTAACTACTAAAACAAGAAAATAAGAAAAGCAAGTAAAGGCAAGGGTTGTGATCAATAGGGGAGAAGTGTGCTAACCTAGTTATTCATCCTATCAAGTTAAGTTTACGTTTAATTACTTCCAATTACTTCAAGTGGGGGTAAAAGTCGCTAGGACATCATTTGGTCAGTTCGTCCTAACCTACAACAAAGGTTTCCACTGGAGATCGCAGGTCCTTTGAAAGTTCAGTTTTTTTAGTCCCCTAAGCAAAGTCATTAAGTACCACTACATGCAAGATTCATAATAATGAGTGCCCGGGCGCTAGCATCTTAAACACTCATCCCTGACTTTTTAAGTTCATCCAAACGGTAGGTGATTAGTTGGTCAAATCGCACAAGCAAATATGGGTCGTCAGTTGGTCATATCTTACCCTTCCCACTCAGTCTACCTACTTAGGGTCAGTTGGTCATATCTCCTAAGTAACTAGCCACTACCGCCATTCAAAACTACTGAAACAATGGTAGCTACCAATAAACTATGCATGCATACACTAGAAATAATTATACGGAAGCAATGTAAACACAAACAAAACAATTAAGGAATCATAACTAGGCTAGCACCAGAGGTGCTTAGCCGCTCATATTAACTAAAAAAATTGATTCAATGTTTAACATTGTGAAATACATGAATTGAAAGTAAAGAAAAGATAAAATGCTAATGCTTATCGTAGGGGAGTGATTTCTCCCTTGGAGATGGCTCCGTATGCTCCCTAGGATTTGCCTTCAACCTTCTACTCACGTTCACTGATGTTGTGTGTGAAATGGGATGAATAGAAATGATGGAATTTGGGCGGTATTTATAGGCCAGATCTGGTTACGGCGTAACTTAAGTTAAGAGTTACGCCGTAACATCCATTTCTTCGTAATTTGCTCTGGAAAAGCTGGTTACGGCGTAACATTAGGAATGAGTTACGCCGTATCTTCAATAAATCGTGGTTATGCCGTAATTGTGGAATTAGTTACGTCGTAGCTTGCAGCGGCGCGGAACCTCATTTGACCTAATTAGTTACGTTGTAATCCTAGGAGGAGCTCGCCGTAATCTTGATTTAGTTGGTTTTTCGAGCCACGCTTACATTACGGCGTAATGTGAGAGGAGTTACGCCGTAACATCTTCATAATGAGCATACTATCATATATCTTTAATAAACTCTCCAAATCCGCGTCTCTTTAGCTCCAATGCTCGTAATTTACGAAAGTGAAATATAGAGGAAAACAAGCGTAAATCCACGTAAATGATATAAAATACGAGCATTATGTGGGAAATTGACACTTAATATTCATGACTATTTGATGTTATCAACTATCCCCCCACTTTAACTCTACTTGCCCTCAAGTAGACCTTATTAGATAGATTCCTAAAAAGATATCTCCCATTACCTGGAAAATATAAGTTTACAAATCCCTTATGCTAGAATAAACCAAAGCCGAACACCTCACGAAATGGGAACAAAACACTCAAATCTCTCAACTATTCTAAGTGTCAATTTCGGGGTGATCACTCATCGCATTGTCATAGCATGTATTCTATCATAAGCTTGGCGGTTACACAAATCTCCACAACTAGAGTTAAGGACAAAACAATTTTCGAAGGCAATATGGGTAGACACGACAAGGGTTAAGGGTGATTTGTCATTACTAACATGTCATGGCGAAGTGGACAAAATCAATGATACATGACCAAATCCATGGCCAAGACACCAAAGATTGCTCATAACCAAGTCATCATCACCTAGACACGCTTCATGACTAAAGGGTAGGATAAGACATGGGATAAAATTGGTGTAAAATAAAATCAAGAAGATAGTCTAAATCTATAACCAAGTCATCACTACTAACCGTTCTCCCAAAGTTCAAGTTTGAAGTCAAGAAACCGGATCATAATACCAAGTAGATGTGCCATTAGAGGGCGTCATGATGGGCACATTACCAACTCCATTCTTCAAATGTGACCGAGGTGGCCTCTTCGATACTAAATCTATAGTAAGCTCATAACAATAGTGCTTATAACATCGCACTTTACAATCAACTAAATAACTATTTTTTTTAATCTCATTTTTTTCCAACAAACATAACAATTAAACATAACATCTCCCCACTTGAGATGAACAATATGAGAATTTGGGGGGTCTTCAATGATCTTTAAGAATATGTCGTCGACGAAAGCGTGATTCCCGAACCTTTCCACTTGAACATTGAACTTAGGCAAATAATGACTTCCCAATTACAAATAAAGACTGTAGGGTAGGCTAAGGTGTAAGGGTATAACGAAACAATATATTGGGTGAACAAAATGAAAGGAATGGCTCGATGGGTCTATCTAGGGGTATCTTGCACTAAAGGTGAGTGCAACAAAGGGTTTAACATGGGGTCGAGAAGTCGAGGTGACTAATCGATAAACACACAATGATAGGCTATTTGGGTGACAATCCTATAATACTGCCTTTTTAAACTGAAAAGTCCAAATACATCGAGCTAACTCAACATACCTCGTCTATGGTCTCGAAATGATGTAAAGGCCAAGTTCTAAAGTTTACAAACTACCAGCACACTCATAATTTGGTGGATTTGGGGTAAAATGATCAAGGGTTATAATGTGCTCGGCGAAGGTCTAATCTAGTTAGGTTAAGAAAAACATGTCAAAATTTTAAAAATGGCATAATTTTTCAAAATAAACTAGAAAAACGAGAGCAAAATAAAGTTCTAGAGATAATTCTAGTCCCCGTCCCCTCACTTGAACTGTACAAAGTCTCTTTTGTACTAAGCGTTAAATAAAGGTGAAGAGAAAAGTAGAATTAGAGCGAAAACTTCCCTGAAATTTTCTTTAAAAAGAAAGAAGGCCCACGAAATGAATCGTGCCTTCGCATAAGCATCCACGAGCAAACTTCAATCCCTGAAATCACACTACCGACAAGCACAATTCTAAAAAAGAAAATGAAAAATGAAAAAAAAAAACCTAACTCACTTTCGTAGGAATCACGATTGCATTTAGCGTATGCAACAAACCTTTTAAACCACTTGGTGTCCCAAGTGGACGAGTGTAGTCTCGTGAGGGCTTACAGGGAACATACCCACAAAGTTCATTTGAAAACTAATACAAGGTTATCGTGGGGGTTAAAAAGAAAGAAGTGTTACAGGGGATAGTTACGTCGTAACTCCCATAAGGAGTTACGCCGTAATTAAGCAAAACCTGGCAGACGCTACAGGAGTGTAGCTACGGCATAATCGTTGAATGGGATTACGCCGTAATTGGTAATGCTCCGAGAAGAATTTTTGCAAAAAGTATGTTACGGCGTAATTATAAGATTGACTTACGTTGTAACTGTGGACAGATCAGGTCCCCGTTCAGCATGCTGTAGCAACTTTTCTCCGAAATCCTGCAAATATGGTTAAAAACACAAAATCCGACAGAAAAGGAAATAAAACAAACGAAAGGGATAATTCGGGTTGTCTCCCGAAAGAGCACTTTTCTTTATTTACGAGTCTTTAAGTTAGACTCAAAGCCTCGGGGCTCTATGCAGGTGCGAAGAACACATCACCCGAAAGCTTACTAACATCTTGTCCATAATAAGTTTTTGCTCTGTGCCCATTCACCTTGAAAAACTCCCCTGCATTATTATAAACCTAAATAGTCCCATAAGGGAACACCTTACTTACTGTGTAGGGACCAACCCAACGAGATCTCATTTTTTCAGGGAATAGTTTGAGTCTCGAGTTGAAAACGAGTACCTCTTGCCCAACTTCAAACTTTTTATCCTTTATTCGCTTGTCGTGCTATCTTTTGGTCTGTCTTTGTATGCTTTGGCATGATCGTATGCTTCATTCCGTAATTCGACTAAGCGATTTATTTGGGAAAATCGATGTTCCTTAACCACGTCGACCTCGAAATTAGCATTTTGAGTGCCCAGTATGCTTTATGTTCTAATTCTCTTGGTAGATGACAAGCTTTCCGTAAGCGATCTTAAAGGTGTGCTTCAATAGGAGTTTTGAAAGCGGTTCTAAATGCCCATAAAGCTTCATCTAGTTTGTCGGACCAATCTTTTCATTCTATCTTGACGAATTTCTTCAAAAAAATTTTGAGTGCCCTATTGGTGTTTTCTGTTTGCCCATTAGTTTAGGGATGGTAAGGTGTAAACATCCGGTGGATTACTCAGTATCTGTTTAGTACTTTCTCCATAATAGCATTACAAAAGTTCGTCCCCTGATCACTTATGATGGTTTTAGGAATCCCAAACCTGGAGAATAACTTTTTCAAAAATCGAATGACACTTTTAGCATCAAAAGTTTAAGAGCTTCAGCTTCAACCCACTTTGAAACATAATCGACAACCACCATAATATAACTTTTGTTTTTTGATGTGGTGAAAGGTCCCATAAAAGCAATCTCCCAAACATCAGATACTTCACATACCATAATGTTATTAAGCGGCATCTGATTTCGAGAAGAGATGTTCCCTGCCCTTTGACATGCGTCACAATTTCTCACATGTTTTGTGGCATCCTTGAAAATGCTAGGCCAAAAGAATCCTGCCTCATAAATCTTCCTAGCAGTAGTATCGGCCTCGTAATGCCCTCCAGCTGGTCTGTTGTGACAGTGTTCCAGAATTTGTTGATGTTCATCTCTGAAAACACATCTCCGAATTATACCATCTGGGCATGATTTAAATAGGAAAGGATCATCCCAAAAGTAATATTTCAAATCTGAGAAGAACTTTTTCTTTTGATCATAAGTTTTGTTGCTAGGTAAAACTCTGGTCGTGAGGTAATTAGCGAAGTCCGCATACCAGAGTTCGGGGCTAGGATCCTTAATTCTTACTGCCATAAGATGCTCATCAGGGAAGGAATCACGAATAGTTTCTATGTCAAGCTCTTCAAGCTCAGGATTTTCTAGTCGAGATAGGTGATCAGTTGCTACATTATCTGCCCCTTTCTTATCCTTGATTTCAATTTTAAATTCTTGTAGCAGTAGTACCCATCTTATCAATCTTGGTTTGGCATCCTGTTTCTTGAACAAGTACTTCAATGCGAGAATGGTTAGTGTAGGCAACAGTTTTGGACATTACTAAATACGACCTAAATTTATCAAAGGCATAAACCACATCAAGGAGCTCCTTTTCAGTGGTCGTGTAATGTTTTGTGCCTCGTTTAGGGTTTTACTAGAATAACAAATGGGTTTGAATTTTTTGTCTACCCTTTGTCCTAAAACATCTCCTACCGCATAATCACTGGCATCGCACATAAGTTCAAAATCATTGTTCTAATCAGGAGCAATAATAACATGGGCAGTAGTCAATTTTTCTTTCAAAATATCAAAGGCTCTTTTGCACTCATCGTTAAAGTCAAATTTTGCATCTTTCATGAGAAATTGGGTCATAGGTTAAGCAGTTTTGGAAAAATCTTTTATTAATCTTCTATAAAACCCAGCGTGCCCAAGAAAACTCCTAATTCCCTTTAGATTAGTCGGGTAAGGGAGTCGAGAAATAACGTCAACCTTAGCTTTATCGACTTCGATCCCGGTTTGTGAAATTTTATGTCCCAAAACAATTCCTTCTTTTACCATAAAATGACATTTCTTCCAATTTAGGACAAAGTTGGTTTCTTCACATCTAGCAAGCATTTTAGATAAATTATTAAGGCAGGATGAGAAAGAGTTACCAAAAACCGAGAAATCGTCCATGAATACTTCCATGAAATCTTGGCACATATCTGAGAAGATTGCCGTCATGCACCGTTGGAATGTGGCAGGGGCATTGCATAGTCCAAAAGGTATTCTTCGGTAAGCGAATGTTCCATAGGGGCAATTGAAAGCAGTCTTTTCTTGATCCTCAAGGCGATCAAAATCGAAAATATCCCGAAAATCCATCAAGGAAACAATAATATTCATGTCCAAAAGCCTTTCTAACATTTGATCGATTAAAGGAAGTGGAAAGTGATCCTTCGCGTTGCGTCATTTAATTTTCTATAATCGATGCACACCCTCCAGCCAGTAACCGTTCTTGTAGGTATCAGCTCGTTGTCTTCATTAGTGACCACGGTCATTCCCCCTTTCTTTGGCACAACATGAATAGGACTAACCCAAGGGCTATCGAAAATACCATTATTTAGACCTGCATCCAGGAGTTTAATGATCTCGCCATTTACCACATCTTGAACTTTTGGGTTTAATCTTCTTTGTGGCTGCACTACTGGTTTGAAATCATCTTCCATAAGTATCTTGTGAGAACAATATGAAGGGTTAATTCATTTTATGTCACAAACCTTCCATGCAATATCTCCTTTGTGCTTGCTTAAAACCTGTAATAACAATTTCTTTTCCTCGTCAGATAATAAAGAAGAAATCACCACAGGAAAATTAGGATCATTATTAATAAATGCATATTCTAAATGAGAAGGGAGCTCTTTGAGCTTGGGAGTAGTATCAGCTTTTTCTGGTATGTTGGCTGAACATAACATTTGGTTGTCCATAGTGATTTCTTCCCCTTTGTCTTCTTCATCGTTAGACATGTCATCATTGTCTTCAAATTTCATTGATTTCAAAGGTTCGGTGAAAGCATTCCGAGCATGTTTACGGATATTAACTCGATTAGGTCGAGGTCGTCAAGGTTTTCGTCGATGAAAGAAGCATATCTCATTGATTTTCTAGATCGAAGGTAATCTTATTATTTCCAATTTCCAAAGAGATCTTCTTGTTAAAAACATCAATCATAGCGTGTGCTGCGGCAAGAAAGGGTCTTCCAAGTAAAATGGGGACATCATCTTCTTTCATTTCTAGGACCACGAAGTCGACTGGGAAGACAAATTTATCAATCTTGACAAGGACATCTCATCAATTCCTTTAGGGTATTGAGTTGTTTTATTTGCCAGCTCAATGCACATTCTAGTTGGTTTCAGGTTCCCCAATTCCAGAAGTGAGTAAAGCGAGAATGGCATAAGACTAATGCTGCCCCTAAATCGGCAAGGGCTTTATTAAACATGATACCTCCGATGGTGCAAGGCAAAGTGAAGCTCCATGATCTTCTTCTTTGAGAGGCATGTCTTTTAGCGAGTGAACACCTTTAATTCAAGGTAACTGCGTCCGATCGAAAGTCTTTTATGAGTGAGGAGGTCCTTCATGAATTTAGCATATTTGGGCATTTGCTCAAGAGCTTCAACAAGAGGAATGTTAATCTTTGTTGTTGTAATTTTCCATGAATTTTTGAAATTGCAATCGTTCTTGCTCCTTTTAATTCTTCCGGAAATGGTATGGGAGGAGCGTAGGGACGAACTTTTTCCGATGTTGGTTGAGTATCCTCGCTTCCTTGTTGTTGTTTTGAGGATATCCTCGTTCTGAACATCCGAGCTTGAGGGATAAGCTGGTTCTTTATAGTTTAATCCACTTCGGGTTGTTATAGCATGGGCTAGATCCCGAGGATTTGGTTCAGTTGTACTAGGAAGTTCTCCTTCATCTCTCATTCTGACTGATTCTTCGAGCTTTCCAATATGATTCTCCAATCTTCTTATAGAAGCTGCTTGAGTTCTTAGTACATGGTCGTAATATTTCTTGATGTTCCATACCAATTTTTCACTTTCTTCTTGCTTGCTTCTAGATTCCTTCACAAGCTTTTCTACATCCCTTTCGAGATCCGTCACTCTTCCTTTAACTGGTTTATTGAACTTGTGTTTAACCATCTTTACTTCTTCAGTAAGGGATTGCAGATCGACCTCAAAATCCTCCAAATTCTTAATTATCGTTTGTAGCTCAATTGGGCTTTCATTCCAATCTTCATTCCAGGATGAAGAGTGAAGAGCAACTTCTTCAACTCTAGTCCATCCTTTATCGCGATCATCAAAGGGATAGGCTCTTTTGAGTCTAAAAATTGTCGAGTTTTGATATTAAGCCCGTTGTAAAATATTTGCAGTTGCTCGTGTTTGTTGAGTTTATGCTCAGGGAATTTGAGGATGGCTTCATTGAATCTTTCCCAAGCTGTAAATAGCGGTTCATCATTGATTTGGCAGAATCTCCTAATTTCATCAACTTGCTGAAGAATTTTTGCAGGGGTTCGGTATTCTTTAAGAAAGGCCTTTTTGAATGCATTCCATGTTGTAATAGATCTAGAAGGAAGATTCTTCAGCCAATCTCTAGCTCTTCCTTGAGAGTGAAAGGAATGATCTCATCATAATATGGTCTCGGAGGCGGTGGTGCATGGAACAAGTCGGCGATTTCACATACTTTAGAGATGTGTTCGTGTGCTTCTTCATCCTTGTTTCCATAAAAGCGACATCTCTTTAGTTCTTCGGACATAGTCCCCGAACTCGAATCGACATTTTCTTCAAGAGTCGGAATAGTGATTCCATTGTTTAACTTAAAGGTGGTGAGATAATCATTCATGGTGAGAGACATAATATCATAATAATAATAAAAAAAATAAAGACTTAAATAAAATCCTAAAATAACTCCCCGTGGCGCGCAAAAACTTGATGCAGGTTTTACTAACCAGGTTTTAATATTTATAATGTCTCGTTATACCTATGGTCTACCCTAATGCACTAAAGACCATTGTACCCGGTCGTGTGTAGTGTAGTATTCGGTAAAACCAAGGTCGTCCCAAGAGCTATGTGTGCGGATTTTAACTAAATCTAGGTGTCACAGATTTTAATAGATTTTAAGGTTTAAATGATTAATTAACTACTAAAACAAGAAAATAAGAAAAGCAAGTAATGGCAAGGGTTGTGATAAATAGAGGAGAAGTGTGCTAACCTAGTTATTCATCATATCAAGTTAAATTTACGTTTAATTACTTCCAATTACTTCAAGTGGGGGTAAAAGTCGCTAGGACATCATTTGGTCAGTTCGTCCTAACCTACAACAAAGGTTTCCACTGGATATCGCAGGTGACCCGTTGAAAGACACGTTGTTTTTAGTCCCCTAAGCCAAGTCATTAAGTACCACTACTTACAAGATTCATAATAATGAGTGCCCGGGTGCTAGCATCTTAAACACTCATCCCTGACTTCTTAAGTTCATCCAAACGGTAGGTGATCAGTTGGTCAAATCGCACAAGCGAAGAAGAGTCGTCGGTTGGTCATATCTTACCCTTCCCACTCAGTCTACCTACTTAGGGTCAGTTGGTCATATCTCCTAAGTAACTAGCCACTACCGCCATTCAAAACTGCCGAAACAAGGGTAGGTACCAACAAACTTTGCATGCATACACTAGAAATAATTATATGGAAGCAATGTAAATATAAACAAACCAATTAAGGGATCATAACTAGGCTAGTACCAGAGGTGCTTAGCCGCTCATATTAACTAAAACAAACGATTCAATGTTTAACATTACGAAATACATGAATTGAAAGTAAAGAAAAGATAAAATGCTAATGCTTATCGTAGGGGAGTGATTTCTCCTTTGGAGATGGCTTCGTATGCTCCCTAAGATCTGCCTTCAACCTTCTACTCACGTTCACCGATGTTGTGTGTGAAATGGTATGAATAGAAATGATGGAATTTGGGCGGTATTTATAGGCCAGATCTGGTTACGGCGTAACTTAAGTTAAGAGTTACGCCGTAACATCCATTTCTTCGTAATTTGCTCTGGAAAAGCTGGTTACGGCGTAACATCAGGAATGAGTTACGCCGTATCTTCAATAAATCGTGGTTACGTTGTAATTGTGGAAATAGTTACGTCGTAGCTTGCGGTGCGCGGAACCTCATTTGACCTAATTAGTTACGACGTAATCCTATGAGGGAGTTATACCGTAATCTTCAATTTTGTTGATTTTCGAGTCACGCTTCTGTTACGACGTAATGTGAGAGGGGAGTTACGCCGTAACATCTTCAAAATGAGCATACTATCATATATCTTGAATAAACTCTCCAAATCCGCGTCTTTTTAGCTCCTATGCTCGTAATTTACCTGAAAGTAAAATATAGAGGAAAACAAGCGTAAATCCACATAAATGATATAAAATACGAGCATTATCGGGGGAAATTGGCACTTAATATTTAGGACTATTTGATGTTATCAAATACGCTAAACATCTACGCAAAGTTAGAAAATCCTTTTTATTACATAAATACTTTGATTTAAGATCATTTGAGGACAAAATTTTCTTTACATACTAAGAGATCAATCTCCACCCTTCATTTTTATTAGATCTAATGGATGAGATTAAACCCAACAATTAAAAGAAATTTACTTTCATCATTTTTTATCAAATATAAATATCTTTCAAACCGTTAATCGTCAAGCCAAAAAAAATATATATATCATTACGACGAGCATTTAATTATCTTTTTTATAGATAGACACTTTGATATACTTTCGACAATTTTTTTTTTCACTTTTTTTTAAAAATTTTTTTCGTTTTTTTACATTACTGAAATTTGCCTGAAAAAATCATATATGATTTAACGCTAATTTGAATAACACATGATATATTAGTGTTAAATCATATATGATATGTATATCATATGCGATTTATCATATATGATTTAACACTAGTATCACATATGATATTACATATCATATGTGATTTAACACTAATATCACATGTGATCTTCAAATTAGTGTTAAATCATATATGATATTTCCTGCAAATTAAATTCTAGTTTCGAAGAAAAACGAAAAACAAGACAAAAAAACGTGAAAAAAATGATTTTTTTTCTTTTTTCGAAAGTATATTAAAGTGTCCGTCTATAGACAGCTAATTAAATGCTCGTCGCAATTGTGTAATTATTTTTGCTTAACGATTAACGGTTTAAAAGATATTTAAACTATAAAAAATAGGTAAAATAATAAAATGCTTTTAATCTCAGCCATTGATTTCTTTTTAGATGAATTGTGGAGATGTGTAAGAAACGTTTGATATATAAAATAACTCACCTCAAATACTTTTAACATTTTTAATAAAAAAATCAAGTTGATAAAATATTAATATTTAGCCGTATTAATGTTTCCTTATTTTGGTAAGTTCATAATTATAATTAAGGCTTGGAGCTCAAGTTACGCACGTTTTCTATATATACCACAATAACAAAACAGAGCTTATCAACAACCCCTGACTTCCTCAAAGTCGATCATTCCTTGTTCTTCAGGTAATCATGGATACGTTAGAGCAGCTGCTATGTGCAAATCTAGAAATCAAAACTGGTGACGACGAAGATCGAATAAGTTTGTTACCAGATTGTGTAATTATTCTCGAAATCTTGTCCCGTTTACCAACTACAAAAGATGCCGTTCGAACATCTCTTCTCACCAAACGATGGAGATCTCTCTGGACCTCAGTTCCTAATCTCGTATTCATAAACAATAATACTACCAACACCGATGAGCCTCACCGCTATTTCTTTTCATGCGTAGATAAAACCATAACTCAGTGTCGCCCCCACCTCAAGCTCAACAAATTCCAACTGCATTCCGTTTACGAGTGTAAATATGAATCGCAAGTCAACAAATGGATCCGTTATGCTATTAATTGTAATGTCCAAGACCTTGATCTACACTTATGGGGTTATACTGCATTTATTAAGATTGTTTTAGATGATTTGCTTTTCAACAATTCCATTTTCACCCATCTTAAACTCTCATGCTCCTTTGTTAATCCAACTGGCACGTTTAGCTGGAAAAATCTCAAGTCTTTGTATATTTCAATGACGGATTTAAATGAAGATTTGATCCAAAATATACTTTCCGGAAGTCCTCGTCTCGAAACATTCACGTTGCACGATTGCTATGGTTTCAAGCAGCTTGATATTACTTCAAAGAGTGTTAAGAAGTTTGTCATCTCTGGAGACGAGCATCCTAATGGCCGACATGGACATGCATGTTTAAAGGCTCCTAATATTTTGTCATTGGAAATTCAAGGAAGTTTGATGTTATGCGAGATTTGGCTACAAGATTTGTCTTCCTTAGTCGAAGCTCACCTTGATTATGCCGAAGATGATTATGGGATTTGGGATGAAGAATATGAAGAAGAAAGCCTTGAGATACGTATTTATGAACTTCGCCATGTCAAGGAGCTTAAACTTGGGGTGATGTGTTCAGAGGTAAGATGTATCCTTTTAGGAAAATTTTGTCTTTGTAAAAGTTATTAGTTCCTTTTTTTTGTTAATAGTCTTAAACTATTATTACAAGCATTTTTTATTTCTAGGGATGTGATTGCAATTTATTCATTCCTATTTTTTGTTTGTAGGTTCTCTCCCGTCTGGAAGCTAAAGGTTACATTGCTCCATCGAACATCAAACGCACTGTTAATTATGATTTTGAAGACGACGAGGATAATTTAGACTCATATATGTCGGATGGGCCTTGAAACTAGTTATATATGAAGATAATTGGGATTGTGTGTGTTTTGGTTTGACCCGAAAATAAAAGAGGAATGAGTGATCTGATGATGTGATGATCTGCCTTTGTTAAAAACTTAATGCCATACTACGTATGAGGCGTTAGTATTTAATTTGAATTTCCATAACTTTGTTAATTAAAAGTCTCAAGTACTAATTACAACGTAATATTAATGGAGTTTTACATATGTATCGCGGTAGTGACTTTGTTGGGTCATGAAAAAAATTGAGGTACTTGAAACATATGTGTATGGCTAGCAGCCCTTGTATTATTTGAGATAAATCAGCTCGTTAAAGTTGTGCTATTTAAGCCTAATTTCAACATTCAAAGTAACCCGTTGATTTGATAACTTTGATCGAAAACATAACTTGTAACACGTTGATTTTGTATTCATGCGTATGTTTCACTCTTTCATTATTCGTATTTGTGTTATTGTGTTTTCCAAGAATATTCTAAACTGATACATGTTATCTTTCTAACTGAGATCACTAAACCAAAGATACTGCAATAGGACTGCGAACAATGTGTACGCCGTCATTCCATGTGAGCCACCCAAATGAGTATATGCCTTTCTCCACCCTCTCTCTTGCTTCCACTATTAACTCAAAGTCCTTCTTCTCGCCTACATGATTAAAGTGCAAAATAGGCGGATATACCTTGACAGAAATTCCCATAGGCGGTTCTACACTAGCAAAGTAAACACTCCCTTTGCCACCAACATTTGTCACCGTTCTTTTAACAGCTACTTTGCCAGTTAGTTTTGGGAAACTAAATGACGGGTAGTTTAGATTTTGCATTGAGGGTGTAGTCTTCGGGCATTTGAAAGTTGGGTTTGAATTTATATTAACATGACTGCAAAGAAACAGCAGATAATCATTGTAGGAAGCATCGTAAACCAGTCCAGGATCAGCTGCCTTTTCTGGCCTGAAATGACCCGACCCAAACTGTAAAGGATCTGCCGGATTGCCTGATGCATCTGTTATTCTCTTCCCCTCATTGTTTAATAGTCCAGCTGTGAATCAAACAATAAAAACATTAATTCTGTAAGTCTTCAACTATCATACAATCGCTTCCTTAATTCGAAGAAGTTGTACCTGAGGTTATAAGCGCTGATTTTATTGCGGCACTGCTCCAATTAGGGTGAATCGCTTTGATCAGTGCAGCTGCAGCCGATACATGAGGGCAAGCCATTGATGTTCCTGAAAGTATGTTATACTTCACCCTTCGTTTATCAGCCTCTATTTTTGTTGGAGAATTACCTTCTGTCCATGCTGCTAATATGTTTAATCCTGGTGCAGCAATATCAGGCTGTCCAAAAAACCAAAAATTAGTAATCAAATGACTATAGTACCCCTCAAAATGGGCTTTGTGGCTTTCAATCTTTATTGTTTACCTTGAGAATTTCGGGTGAGATTGCACTTGGGCCCCTACTTGAAAAGGCAGCCACTGATGGAGCTGGTTTAGCGTGTAACAAAGTTCTTCCTGGAAAAATGTAAGCTGTACGGGTTTTTGTGGAGTTGATGTATCTAAGAATCTGTACTGCGTTATCTGATGTAACTGCGGTTGCTGGAAGAACATGAGCATCTACGGTTAACTCAGCTCCATTGGCTGGACTATTTCCTAAAATGTAGCCGATACCGCCGGCTCTCTTCACCTCCATACCTTTTCCAACTCTCGTCCCATTTCCTCGCAAGCAAAACACAATCTTGCCCTTGGCTTTTTGAGGGTTCAGAGAACCAGGTAAACATTGACTGCATAATTTCAAGAGTCAGCATATTTTGATAATTTTATTACTCAAAATTTTATTTTTTATTGTGCAAATTATTTTAGTTAAATTATTTACCCTGCTATATATGTCTTTGGTACATTTTCATTCACAACCTCTGCTGCATAAACAAGTTGATACATTTTCCTCTGTGGTAGATTGTATGGAGTTGCAGACTGTCCCTGTTAGTGGAAACGGTGATTTAGATATTCAGTTTCTGCGTTATCATATAGTTCTATACTAAGTAAATACGGGTCATATGGGACCTAACCTTGACTAATTTGCCATTTCCTAGCTTAATCGGGGCAACAAATGAACGATCAACTGAACTTGCAGCAACCGTGAAAATCCATGGGGCTGTGTTAACAACTGTTGACGCAGTTGGGCCTTCGTTACCGCCACTACAAACCACCAAAATGTTGTTTTTGGTTGCTTGAAGGGCACCCATAGCAAGACCATCTTGTGTGTAATCAATGGGAGTGGATGAACCAATAGAAATGCTAATTATATGAACACCATCACGTATGGCATCATCGAAAGCGGCTAACATGTCTTCAAAAAGACACGTGTTCCCATCTTCTTTACCTTTGCCTGGAACGGGCCAGCAGACTTTGTAGATTGCTAGGCGAGCCATTGGTGCACCACCAAAGGCGGTTCCACTGGAAAATCCACCAAGGGCTGAGGCGTTGGGAACACCTCGGCCTCCAACCGTTGAGGCTGTGTGCGTCCCATGTCCATCCATATCACGTGGAGACCTGCTGTCTTGGGTGGTATTCAGATGACCATACCGTGCTTCATAACCTTTGAGGTAATATCGAGCTCCTATCAGTTTTCTGCAATAATGCATAGTTATTATAAGTCATACTCCTCATATTCACATAAATCAGCATAATATGTAAACCATTTAAGAGCCTCTTTTATAATATTGACAGACTTGGTGTAATGTACGTACGAAGATAAACCGGCATTCTTTTGTAAATTTAGTCTAGCATGTTAGTAATCGAGAGTCCAACGATCACTTAATATTTTGAAGAATCAGTTATAAAGCTTATTTTTTTCTTAAAAAATGTAAAATAATATAAACGGGTCGCTCCGGGTCATGATCCAGTTTTATTTATACGTTGGATCTTGGGTGAGATCCCCAGGATCTATTCATTTGGATCATGGGTCAGGTCCGATTTTCAGGAGATCCGATCCGGCTTGCCTTATTGGCAGTCATGGCACCAATTATTTTGGGCTTGTGGCCCAGGTATGTGGGGATGATAGCTCACAAGATGGCACCAAGAAACAGCCAATGGAGGTAACCACCATTTTTATACTTATTAGGTCATACATTTGTATTCTATGATATGGACAATCTTGCCTTTCCAATCAAACCAACAATTTCCTATTCCAATGCAACTTCTGCCAAGTATTACATGCAAGGACACCATCACCTTGATTGGTCTATTCTAATATGAAAAGTTTAATCTATTAGTAAAAAAAGTTATCTATTAGGTATATTACTATATTAGTACACGTCTAATCTATTTTAAACTCAGTTTGAAAAATATGAAGAGTTTGTTGGCCCAGTTTTACGGATCTTTAATCAACGATATACCAAAATAACAATAAACGATTTGAATCAAGAAAGTTTTCTTATTTATCAGTCATATTATTTGTTACAGATGTGCTATCTATTTATACACTTTTAAACGGTACAATGAAGCGACATGTTGGATATGTCGGTTGTGCTATCTATTTATAAACTGCTGTCTTTAACTTCCTTGTTTGACTTTTGTTGACCGGGTCATAATGGGTGTTGACTTGGGTCGCTGGGTTGGGTCGATTGAGATTAACCCAATATTCTCCCCCTTAATCACAATCGCTGCGACGTAGGTCTTTAAGTCTTCTTGATTCATCTTCTGGTTACATCCACCATCTGAGCTTTTAATTTTTGTGATCATCCTTATGTCCGTGTAGATCAATTTTCCTTTGGTTATTTCCACCTTCTACGTGATCTTCATTATGTCCATGTTGATCTTGGTTATTTCCACCTTTTCTTACGTGATCTTCATTATGTCCATGTTGATCTTGGTTATTTCCACCTTTCTTCCATGATCTTCATTGTGTCCATGTTGATCTTGGTTATTTCCACCTTTTCTTCGTGATCTTCATTATGTCCATGTTGATCATGTTCTTACAGTTATTTCCACCTTTGTTGTTGTGATCTTCCTTAAGTCCAGGTTGATCATGTTCTTCTGGTTATTTCTACCTTTGTTGTTGTGATCTTCCTTAAGTCCAGGTTGATCATGTTTTTCTGGTTATTTCCACCTTTGTTGTTGTGATCTTCCTTATTTCCAGGTTGATCATGTTCTTCTTCAACAGTTGCCATAAGCAATGTTGGTTCTAAATCTTCTTCAATGAGATTAGATTCTTCTTCCTTCTTTGATGGACATTTGTTTGCAAAATGCCCATACTCCTTGCATTTAAAACACATCACCTTACTCTTATCATGAGTAAATTTATTTGAGTTGCCTTTTGATTTTTCCTTGAAATTATTTTCTTGGTCTCGCAACAAATCATGTCCACATTTTTCACAATGTCCGTGAGTAATGTTATTCTTGTGATGTGTAAACAATAACTTATATTGATCGTTATTGTCCTTGTTCTTCTTAAACTTTATTCTTTCCTCGTATGTCTTGAGTCTCCCAATTGCTTCTTCCATCGTCATTTCACTTAGGTCGGAGTATTGCTCTATTGATGCAACTATTTGCAGATACCTATCGGTCTGACATTTAGTAGTTTCGTACTAAGGTTTCATCTTCTATGGTGTGTCCTAGACTAGCGGCTTTGTTTACGAGAGTTGTAAGTTTTGTAGCAAATGTGTCAATTGTCTCGTCTTCCTTCATTTGTAACATCTCAAAATCAGATTTGAGTGTTTGTAGTCTTGCTTGTTGAACTCTGTCTTCGCCAACGTGTCTAGTTTTCAAAGCATTCCAAATGTCCTTCGCGGTTTTGTGCTTTGTTATTTGAAGTAATTGTTCCTCGGGTAAGGCTTGATAAAGGAAAGCAATAGCGGTTTTATCCTTTCTCTTATTGGGTTGAGTCGTTTCAGTCGGCTCAATTGTTTCCCATAAACCATTTGCTTCGAGAATGATTTTCATGCGAATTGCCCATAATGAGTAATTCGCGGGCTTTAGGATTGGGCATTGAAATTGAGGTGTACTATTTGTAAAATTAGTACTAGGTTCCTTATTTCCACTTCCTTTCGTCATAATTTAAATTTTTTGACAATAAAAAATATCTCCAAAAATCTAACACGAGATGTGTTGTAAAAATGTTTTATTTTTCCTTATAGGCTATAAAACTTTATAGGACTAGTTTTTAATTCCAAAACTATCCTCGGAGATTATTATATTTTAAAAACGAATAACCTAAAGTTAATTTCACTTTAAATGTTATTCCTAATCAGTATACTAGGTTAGTATACTATCCAAAAAATATGATAAGATTTTAATAATTTTTTAAAATAACTTATCAAAATAAAACAATATATATCAAAATATAAAGTAAAAAAATGAAAGGTGGTTTTGAAATCTTTTGGAACCTGGAGGGGTTGATGGTCTAACCCGATGCCTAAACAAATAAATATCCGGCCCTTATCTCTTGTATACGCGTCCTTCTTATTAATATTGTTATCTCTTGTTTTTCGAGATAACAAAAAGAAACTCACGCGTCCCTTATTTATTTCTTTGAGATACTGTGTGTATTCAGTCTCTCCGTCTCTCTCTTCAGAAGATAACCTTTTTTCTTTTATCTTCTCTCTTCCAACTCCAATATTAACGATGGTTTTACCGGCCTCCTTTTTTTTTGATGGCTGTGGTTTTGACCGTCCTGCTACTGTCTCCAGTGTGGTGTTCTTTACGAGCGCAGTTATTCCTCCACTTTGAAACCTAGGGTTTCGACTTATTTGGGGTTTTCAAATCCGTGAGAAGTATTATGATTGGAGTATGAAAATGAATCAATTGGGTCTCAATTGATCCTTCTGGGCTTGATTCCTTTGAAGAACAGGTGTGTTTGTTCTTAATTCGAATCTTGACTTGTGCCCTAATTGATGACTTCGTTTGGTTTTGTTTGAATCAATATGTATAAACGAGTTTTAATTCGTTTCCGATCCTATGTGGATAAAAATCGGCCGACGAAAGATTTGCAAATAAGTTTGTTCTTAGGGTTGGAGTAATCACTGTGTGATTGTTCCCTCGATGCGACGAACGTTTAGAACACAAAGATGATAACTTGATTTGTGTTCAAGTTAATTTTGCGAAAATTTTTTGAAGCTGTTTTGGTTCTTATTGATTACGAAAACTAAAAAGAAAGTGGTATATGATGATTCGGGCTCGATACCAATTGTTGGCCCGTTTTACGGATCTTTAATCAACGATATACCAAAATAACAATAAGCGATTTGAATCAAGAAAGTTTTCTTATTTATCATCATATTATTTATTCTGGATGTGCTATCTATTTATACACTTTTAAAGCGGTACAATGAAGCGACATGTTGGTTCAAAAGAACCAACGGATATATCGGTTGTGTTATAACGCAAATAGCGATTACTTTGTAAGCTATCATAAAGCTGCATCTTTCTTCCTTGTTTGACTTTTGTTGACCGGGTCATAATGGGTGTTGACTTGGGTCGCTGGGTTGGGTCGATTGAGATTAACCCAATAGAGTTTGTCTTGTTTGGTTCAGCTATGAGCTGAACCAAACTGTGCCCGAGTCCTTAAACTGAACGTTTAGATTGGTGTGACATGCATCACGGTCTTGTAAGTAAGGCGTTGTTGCTTCTAAGTATATACTGTGTTCTTATACATTTAAAGGCTAAAGTTTTGAGCTAATGACAGCATAACTAGTATTTTTTTTAAGTACATATGTGAATAATGAATAAATGAAAGGAAAAATGTTGGCTGACCTGTTGCAGTGTGTTGATTTGAAAGTGGGTCCAGTTTGGCAGATTCCTTTCCAAGAAATTGGTATGGGTCCCATTCCTATATCATTGAAGCTTTCTGATTCTGGCCACACCCCTTCACCAATACACAAATTAACATGTTAAACATAGCCTCAATTTTCTTCCCAATAAAACGTTGTGTAGAGTTAACTAACAGTCATGTAACGATGTTTAAAAGACAGATTATGTGGTAACATATACTCATAATGTTTTACGCCATGTGTTTTGAGCTCATGTTGTCATTAGAACATCGAACGTGTAAAAAGTGCTACACATATATACCTAATAACCATGAAATCTATTAGCTTTGACGTAACTTATAAATCATCTTTTTTTCACTTTCGATAATAGCTCTTTTGTTATTCTCATGATTTCAAGAAAAAGTTGACAACGATGCGAGTTGAGCTGCATTATTATCGTTGTAGTAGAATATGTCTTTCTAAAAGCTTTTGGGGTCCATGTTTGACGATGCAGTCGAATATGTCTTTTTGAAAAGCTTTTGGGGTCCATGTTTGACGATGCAAATGGAGTTAGCTAGAATCGTTCAAGTTTTTCTATCTATTTCTACAGGTTCGAAAAGATAAGAGAAATATACCACTATCCATCACGCCAACAATGACATCTTTCCCATATTGAGACCTGTATAACAAGTCTTGTCTATCCATTTTGGTAGGCTTTAATTCTTCATCTAAGCCTGCAAATTCCCATGATCTTGTGGTATGCAATGAATACTCCTTTCATGGCTTGGGGTCACCATCACTACCTCCTCCATATCTGGTAAAAACAAAGTGAGTGTCCATAAGGTTCATGCGTTTATATAGTCTTAATATTGACATCACGATACAAGGAAAAACAACATAAGTAACTAATACAAGTGTTAACTTTTGTCTAAGATAAGTTTTCCGTTCAACTCATTGAAAAAACAAAGAAATAGATAAGATTCATGTTCTAAACTAACATCTTTTTGTTTGGATCAACAGTGATGTTTTACTTAAACATGTATATAAAAAAGATAGTTTGATAACTACTACTTTATTAAATGTCATTTTTCATAATATAAAATCAAAGATATAAAAAAAAAATGAGCCAATTTAATTATGAACAAAAGAAAGTACAATATTTGAAATAAAAACCAAATAATAACTTTAAAAGGTAAATTTACTTTCTCAAAATAGCTTATTGGTGAGTAGCTAGTGACAAGACTACCAATTCACATGACAAATATTGTGTTGTAAAAAGAGAGCTCTAGCACATGCATGATGGCCATTTCTTTACAACAAACTTATAGTGTCTTTATTTAGTTTGTGACGGTTATGTAACTGTCATGATATACAAGTAGTGACAAATTCAGTATCACATGATACACAAAGTGTAAGGGTGTGTTTGTTTGATTAAGATGTTTCGCATCTGACCCTAACTATCACATCTTACTAGTAAGAGGTGGTTATAATATCTAAATCTGAATGAAAAAGTGTTAGTTTATTTTTTTATAATTGTGTGAGTGGTTTTAATTTTCCCTTTTTTAAGTATATATTAAACTTTTGCAAAAACGATTAATAAGTAGATAGTGTAAACTTGAAACAAAACATTTTTATCATAGATTTAATACAATTATAAATCATTAAATAAATTATCTTAATACACATCCAAAATTTAACATAGTAAAAGCTATTACATAAATCGTCTTAAAATAAAACATAAGCTTAACTCAATGAAACAACAATTAAGTAACTTAACCAATATAAAATAATTTAAAACCTAGCTTTGTATAATTTGAAGATGAATAGGTTGAAGGGTTTTGAAGATAAATGAGTTGAAGGGGTGTTAATAAGAGGTAGTAAGATCTTTTCGTAACATCTTACTGAGTTAGACCTATTAGCTTTTATCATGTCTGACTGGTGATGAAAAAACAAACAAGTAAAACGTCTGACCACCTCTTACTGGTAAGAGTAAGAGGGTTAGTAAGATTTAAAAAAAAAAAAACCAAACACACCCTAAGAGTACTAGATCGAGTGGTGGTGATTTACCGGAGAGTTGAGAGGCTTCGTCGCTAGTAAGCAAGGCGGCAAAACCATTGATGCTATGCTTGTAGCTGTAAAGAAGACAAGGTCGAACTTCTTCTTCAAGTTTCTTGACGGAGAATAGGTAAGAAAGATGGTTTTCTTCGATTTCTTGTAAAGTTTTCTCTCCGTTATCTTCATTATGCCTCAAGTACACTATGTACACCTGCTCAAAATAACGAAACCAATCAAATAAGCTCGAGAATGACTACAACGTACCCATTATAGCATTGTTATCGACTCAAGAACTATTTTGTACCAAACAACTAATATCATCGTGAGTGTACAATTGTATCAATGGTAATGCAAGTACATTTGTTTTTCTGAGAAACTAAACTTTTCATACGTTAAAAAACACTAGATGTGCATACATTGAACTTCCTAACATATAAAAACAAGCACATATACATATATTTACATTTGAGAGTGTGTATAATTAACCTTTGTGTCAGCACATGAAGCTAAGAGAGGTAGCAAAAGAAGAAGTAGAAAAAATAGAGAGGTGTTCATAGTTGAAACTTGAAAGGCAATGAATAATGGATATTGAGTTGATTAGAAACAGGTATTTATAGGGAAAAATGGTGTGCCAATCTAGGGTTTATCAAGAAATCAATCTTGAATCTATGGTAAGGATGCAAACAAAAATAAGAAAGAAACCCGAGGATAAAAGCTTGTCAAAATGTCTTCCACTTGACCAAAAATTTCTTTTTCCTCTTTGTAAACGCTAAAACGACCCAAAATCTACTAATGATAACCAAAGCACAACGATTTGCGTGCACATAATATAGGAGAAGTATCACAATTATATTAATTTGAATCGACATCAAATTCCTTAATAAGCTCATGTTTTATATTATACAAGTTATCTATCTATAACTTACATGAATATCGGTAATTAAACCTTATTTTTTGTTGTTGAGTCAAACTCTAACTAGTATTTTTCACACCAATAACTAGTACTTCTTCGGTTTTTCCGGAGTTTAATATATTGTCCTTGCTTGAAATTATTATTAGAAACTTCTAAAAAGACTTTAATTAATTGGTTAAAAGTAAAATTGTTATTCTGCAAAAAATATTAGAGTGAGCACATTAACAATTATGTTTTTTAAGCAGTGTATTTTTTGTTGAAAGAAAATTATTTTAAGACGGAACGAGTAACAAATTATAAGATTCAGGTTACATTATGGTGATAGGTACACTATCTATGATTTTGAATTATGATGGCTTCATGTTCAAAGATAAAACCCGTTATATAATAAAAATATAACTTAATTATAGAAGCAAAATAGTAGACCCTACTTTACACATATGGACCTTGACATTTTTGTTTGCATGCAATCTCGGACACTTGATGATGATCAAGTTGTCCATCATATTACACAAAATAATTGTTATATAAAGTAGTTGTTTGCAACCATATATAGTTATTCAACATTTCAAAGCAACTTAAATAAACTATGCAATACTACAAACACAAATTCAGAAGATCGGGTACATTGAAGAAAAATAAGGGCTTTTCATCGAAATTAACACTACGTCAAAAAAACTTATAGTGTTTCGGGACCTCCCAAAACTCACCTTGGTCCTGTCATTGTATTTACCAAACGTTATATCGAGGGTTCTGAAAAGACGCTAGTATTAGTCGGGTGGTCACACCGCCTAGCACAAGCGGATTGAACTTTTCTATATAAAAATCTAAAAATTATATGTATTTGGCATAAAATATGCATAATTTATATAATTTAATGATTTTATTAATGATTCTATTATTTTTAATTATATATTTTTGTAAATGTTGCAAAATTTACATTATATATGATTTAATTAAGTTTTGGTCTTTTTATTAAAGCACATAGTTATTTGTTTGAGAACATATAAGTTTTAATGGGTATATAATATATATTATATTATTAGGGTTACATTAGATATGCATAATATCTACTGTACCACCTTCTCTTCTATCTTCACCTTCGACTTCTCTCTCTTTCAAGAAACAACCTCACCTCCGGATATGAAAATTAACACAAAATCAATAAAATTCATACCCCAAAATGCGTTCCAATCGGTGCTCGTTTAAAGTTACAAGTCGTGGAGTGGTAACTTATGTGAAAAGCGTGTGAATATGATGAAAAACCCTAGATCCGAAGTTAGAATGACGTTGACCGGCGTTGGTCGTCGTTGACCAACACCACGACTGTTGATTTGGCCGATTGACCCGCTTAAGCGGTTTGTTGACCGCCTTTTGACCAAAACGCTTAATTCGACCGATTTGCTCCAAATCGGGGCGGTGGGTGACCGACTAGCGCCTAGGCGCCGCCTAGGCGGCCGCCTAGGCCGCTTTTTACAACACTGGTTATATGTAAGAACTAAGAACCCTTGAGAGAGTTATTAGATTCGAGATGGATAACATTTTTGCCGCTATTGAAAGCAACATTGAGTTATAAGATCTACCATTGGGAAAGATTCTTGAGTTGTTTACGCCTTAAGGAAGGCATCATGGTGAAACTGAAAACATGTTCCTAACATTAAGTGACGAGTAACAATACTTAGCAGTAAAAGTAGATATTACATAACTCCTTGGTAAAAATAAAGACACCATATGATATTATAGTGTTCTGATTAAACCAAATGAATTGGTTTGTGGATATTATCTTCAATAATATAATAAAGGGTATTTTGTAGATGAAGTCATCCAATTTTCAAGGAGAGTCAGTTTAATAGACAAATCTTGTTGATGATAAGAGACTTAACTTAACTACCTATGATGTCCTTTCATATATAACAAAGTACCAAATTAAAGCTTAAGAACTTTATTTAACATTATTGTCACTTCTCAAAATTGAGGTAGTCCATTTACTCATTTGAAGCAATGTTTTATATTTGGGTTAATCCGGAAATTGGTTGGAAATTCAGGCCAGATGTGGCCGGGTTGTTACTTAATTGAGAACTGAATTAAACCGACGGTTTTTCATTGACCCGGGTCATAACTTTTGCTCTTTTTTTTTATAAATAACAAAAACCATTTCTTTTCTCTAAAACTAACAAAACCCTTTTGTCATTTCATTTTTGCTAAACTCAAAATTTGTGTTCAGTTCTATATTTATATGGGCAAAGTCAAACATATTATGATTTGAAAAGTCTATAGTTAAATTGAAAAGTTAGTAGTGACTGATGTGGTTAAGTTTTGATGAAACGGCAATTTATAGTTATAAACTATTATTGATATTATATTTGCTTGATTTAAAAAGTTCATTAATTAATAAATATATGATTCTAAAAACACTATAAAGTCATCTCATTTGTATTGGTTCAATTGAATGTAAGTTCAAGATTAGACAGACACATATTATCCAAAATGTTATGAAAACTATACATGTTTAGGATTAGTTCAACCCCACGGTTAAACTGGTTGAACCAGTGATCCTGTTAGAAATTGAGGTCATAATCTGTGGCAAATATATCATTCTATCAATTGCTAATGTCTTTCCAGTTATGTTTATTGCAGTCTTATTACAGGGGTCATTCTTGGACAAAGTATAAATGGTTTAAAAGGTGTAGAAGCTCATTGCTGCTGATGCTTCTCTTATAATAGTTGAAGGGGTCAATGTGTACCTTTTTCCCTTGTTTCTTCTTTGTATTTGTCTGGTTACTGTCTCATTGACATTAACCTAACCTTGTAACACTTTGGATACTATTGTTAGCTTAATCTAAGCTGACTATTGAGACTTTGGTTTGAATAAAGTATTGTTGTGAATCTGTTGATACTTTCGTACATGGTATCAGAGCGTCAGGCTCATAATCACGGTTGATTCACCATCCTAGGGTTTCTTCGTAGAAACTTGGGGATATCTCTCCGTCAACAATCAAAAGCTATTCTGAGTTTCAAAAGGTGGTTTGAGGTTATTAATATTGGCGTAATCGTTGGTTATCTCTTATTCACAATTAGCCCTAGACTAAGTGAATCTAGGGTAATTGTGATTTGTTCTTTCCGCTGCATATTACTCTGTAAGTCTACTCTCATCTTCAAACAACAGTACTTAAGTCTTTGTGGGTGCAAACGGGTAGACTAACATCTTGATCTGCCACCTCTGAGTGCAGTGGCGGAGCTTGACCGTCTTGATTGGGGGGGCCAAAAATTTTCGAGAACGAGAAACAAAATTAGTAAACTATCAATACTTATTAAACAAATGGGATAATAATTTTAAAAATAATCTTATGGGTATCGAACAATAATTTTTGCTTATATGGGTACTAAACTTTTAATTTCGGACTTTTTGAGGTATTTTGTGACATTTTTGCCTTTCAAAGTATTAAAAATTCAGAGGCAAAAATATCACAAAAGTACCTCAAAAAGACCGAATTTGAAAGATTAGTACCTCAAAAAGTCTGAATTTGAAAGTTTAGTACCTGTATAAGCAAAAAAAAATTGTTCGATACCTAGAAGAGTATTTTTGGATAAGTATGATGATTTTTAAAGTTATTAACCCTAAACAAATTAGTACCAATTGACAACTATTTTCTTGAACTTTTGAAAGTTTTATACATTCATGTCTAGTCCAATTATTATAAATAAAACTAATTTCAACTAGAAAAAAGAATAGCAAACCAAATAAAAAGAAACTAAAGTGAAAAAAAATGCAACTGCACGTTTTATTTATTATAAACATTGACTTTTTCTCATTAGCCATGTATTGGTACCAAGTTTTTAGCATGCACACAATGTAAAATACTTTTATAAATCCATGTATCCATGTAAATCGGTAGTTGAGAGCAAAAATTGGGGGGGCGGAACCCTTCTAGCCCTTATATCATCCGCCTATGTTTGAGTGGTATGAATACACTTTCGGTTTACCCAATCCATGTGCTTGGTTCTTGTTGTTTCTTAATTTCAAGTTCTTATTTTCTTGCCTCTTGTCATTTATCTACTTTAGTTGTTATTTTTCCGTGTTATTTGTCTTTCTTATTGTTTACATTATGGCTATTGGTGATGATATCTTGGTGGTGGTGGTTCTTCCACCGAAAAAGCTTATCCTTTGGTGATGCTTTATATTTACACCCTAACAACACTAATGGTACTCCTATTATTTCCATCAAACTCATTTGGAGTAAAATTATAAAATATGGAATATGGCCATGACCTTTGCCTTAAGGAATCATAATAAGTTAGGATTTATTGATGGTACTTGCTAAGAGATGACTCAAATCCTATTCTTGCTAATCAATGGGATACCTTAACTCTTGTTGTCACTGGATTCTTAACTCTCGGTCTTGAATTATTTGTTGGTGCTATCTATGCTAAAGCGCTTATGAAATGTGGAATGATCTTAAAGATACTTATGATAAGGTTGATGGTTCACTATTTTTAATTTGCATAAAATATAAACTCTCTTAGTCAAAGTGGGTTATCTCTTGTCGATTATTACAACAACCTTAACTCTTTGTGGAAACAATTTAATTGTATGATTAGCTTACCTCCCCGTACTTGTGAGGTCGCAAAACATTTTGAAAACACAATCAGGTAATCAAATTAATGCAATTTCTTATGGGTCTTGATGACTCCAATGTTCCCATCGAGTAATATTTTAACCGAGACCCTTTGCCTAATGTTAAAAACTTAAACCGCTTTCTCACGGAGAAGAATATCACGAAATGTTTCATCCGGGAATAGCTATGCTAAACCCATACTCTGCTTTTCTTTGCAAAAACTTTTGATGGTGGAAAATTTTTGATAACAAAAAGGATTTAACAACAACAACAATTTCAATACGAGTTACGGTTTTAATCTTGGTAACAACTCAAACAACAGAGGACCAAACATGAATCTCAAATGTACTAACCGCAAAAACACAGTCACACTGTTGATAGATGTTATGATCTTGTTGGTTATCCTGCTGGATATATCAAAAGGAACTTTAATGCTAAACACATCGTGATAACAATGTTTCCACTAATGCTAATCATGTCACCGATAATAGAGCTAGCAACTCTCCTCTCTTTTCTAATGAATGCGACTCTCCGGACTTATGAGTCTTCTTAATGACAACAATGTGTCTTACGCTAATGCCAACATGATGTAAAATTTTTCAGAACTTTCTTTAATGGTAGTGTCAAGTTTAACATAAACTTCAACAAATTCTTTAATAACAACACAAAACTTTATCTGAAACATCGGTCTTGGTTGGATTGTTGACTCGGTGCAAATCAAGACATGATATGTCTGCAAATTTTTAATCAATGTTGTTGACATTTCAAATCTTGGTCTAACTGTTGGACATCCCAATGGTACTCAGGCCTTAATTACTAAAATTGGTGATTTAAAAGTCAATAATGACCTAACTCTTTTGATGTTACGGTTGTTCCCGAGTACAATGTCGGTCTCATTCTGCATTCATAAGATTGCTAGAGACAATAAGATGTTTGTTGGGTTTAATGAATCTAATTGCTATATGAGATTTACATCAAAAAGGATTGTGGTGATTGGTAAACAATGCAATGAGTTATATATGTTTGATATTGATTCTACATGTAAGGTCACTTCTAATAACCGCATATATGTTTGTCATGTTTCTAGAAATCTACGGCATCAAAGACTTGGTCATCCTCGACCAAGTCCTACATATCTTAAACCCACTCTTAAACTTGATAGTACATCCGAATTTGACCATCTTTGTGATACTTGCAATAAAGCTAAACAAACCAGAGAACCATTTCTCAAGTGAACATAAATCAATTAAAATTGGTCAACTTGTTCATCTAGATGTATGGGGACCATATAAAGTCACTAGCGAGATGGCTACAAATACTTTTTAACCATTGTTGATGACTATTCTAGGTCATCGGGTTTATATGCTTAAGGAAAGGATGATGTTTATGTTTCCATTGTCAACTTTACTCATATGCTATCAAATCAATTTGAACACAATGTTAAGATATTCAGAAGTGATAATGGGACAGTCAATAACAAACTTCAACATTTCTTTCATGAAAAAGGAATTTTACATCAAACATCTTGTGTTTATACACCACAATAAAATGGTATTGCAGAAAGGAAACATAGGCATCTCCTTAATATAGATCCCTTATGTTTCAGGGGGAATTACTCTATATCTTTGGCCCGAATGTGTTCTAACTGCTGCATATGTCATAAACAGGTTACCCTCTTCGGTGTTGTCCGCAAGTCTCCTTCTCCTTGTGTATGGGCATGACCTTCACTCTCTCTCTTAGAGTCTTTGGTCGCTTATGCTATGCCACCACTCTCAACATCTCGATAAATTTAGTAGTAGGTCCGAAAAAGCGTTTTATTGGTTATTCAAATGAGAAAAAGGTTATAAACTTTTAAGTTTAGAAACAAAAAATATCTTTTACTCCAGAGATGTCAAATTTTATGAAACAATTTTTCCCTTCAAAATAAAAAATACTTTGTCAAAACCTTTGTTGAAACTTATGTGCCTAAAGATTTAAATCACAAAATTTCTTTGACTCACAAATAAGTCCCAATGATGAAAAGATGAGTATGCATTCCATGGAGCAAAGTTTTGAAAAGAGAAACCGTTTTGCATATTAGGGTTCCATCCCATTTGATGGTTACTTCTTGGATAAACGTTATTAGGTCTCCTAGATGCATTATGTTTTTGAAAAGATGGGGCTTTGTTTCTTGCAAAAGTAGGATTAATTTTTGGAGGTGGATGTCTAGTGGTGACATGAGTTGGTTTCTTCCTATTTACGATAACGAACTCGGTTCTAGATGATGAGGCTATGTTATTACCACTAGTTGTCACAGCGGATCCACGAATCCCGTTTGTACACTAGCCGGTTCCTTTTGGGGATCCGTGGGATGATGGCTGGTTTTCTAATTCTTTAACAAATTTTGTTTCTTTACTTTCACAAGTTGATGGATCAAGTTGTTGTATGCCTAGACCCTTTTGGTTGTTGCGGTTTTAACACCATCGAGTATTGTATCTAAGGTGTTTGTACTCATTCTAGCAATTTTAGAATCTAAATGATCAACTATTGTTTGAAGTTGAACACAAAGTTCACATTCACCACTTGCTATTTTACCCTTTCCAAACGTTTTAGTTTTGCTTTTAATTCTATGACTTCTTTATCTAAACGTTGGTTTGACTCTTTAAAATCTTGTTTTTGTTAATTAGTTTTAAGCTAATATTGCATAGTTTATCATATTCATTATGCAATGAGTCGTCATCAAGTGATGAACTACTATAGTATTCGTGACATACCTCATCATTTGCCATGAGACAAATTTCTTCGCCCTCCTCGTCGCTCATTCCCCACGTGCAGCTCACGAATGCCTTTGATCATCCCATTTGGGACACTTACTAATAAAGTGGTTTGGGTCCCCACATTTAAAGCAAGTACGATCATCCTTTGGCTTTTAAATCTTCTTTGTTTTCCGAAAGCCTTTCTTATCGTCATACGGTTGTTTGACGATCTACCCTTTCTTCTAAAGAACTTTTAAAGTCCCTTACCGCCATAGCGTACTCTTCGTCGTCACTACTCAAGATGAGCTCTCCTCATTTCGAAACCTTTTTGGCTTTAAGGGCAAGAGATTTGTGTTTCTCTTTCACCTTTGAGGCTTGGAATCTTTAGCAAGGACAAGCTCGTAGACTTTTAGGTTGCCTATGAGTTCATCGAGGTGAGGATTGTCAAATCTTTTGACTCTTGATTGTCATTCACCTTGGATCTCCACTTCGATGGAAGTGCCCTTAGATATCTCCTAACATGGTTACGGCTAGAAAAGGATTCATCAAGTGCTTGTAAAGATGTAATAATAGTATTAAAGTTAGCAAATGAATGATCTATAGTTTCCTCATCCGATATTGAAAATTGTTCATATTGTTGAACAAATAGATCAATTTTATTATTTTAACTTGTTGGTTGCCTTGATGAGTTACAACTAAAGAATTCCAAATCTCTTTAGAGGTTTTAAGCATAGAAATTCTTTCGAATTCCTTTTCGGTAAAGCACTATATAAAACCATTTTTGCTTCACTATTTTTAGAAAGCTTTTCTTCATTTCATCATTTAGTTTATCATGAGGTATGTGAACTAAATTTCCTTTATCATCATTTGAGGTAGCCTCAAAATCACCTTCAACAATAATGTACCAAAGATCAATATCTTTAGACTTCACATATGTTTGAATCTATTTTTCCAATATATAAAACCATTAGTTTCAAGTATTGGTGGTCGTTGCATAGATTGCCCTTCCTTATAATTTTCAAAACCCATAGTGATCGAAAAGTTTTTAAAATACAATTTTATTTTAAAACTTTTATAAACTTAGCACTTGATGCCAATTGTGGAAAACTAGAAGGGGGTTGAATAGTTTTGCCGATTTTAAGTTGATTTCAAAACTTTAGATTCGATATTATGTGAAATCGTATGGATGTTGAGAACGTATAGATCTAATGATAATGTAAGTAAATAAACAAAGATAAGGGATAGAAATGACACAACCGATTTATAGTGGTTCGCTACAAGGACACCTTCCTTGCCTACTCCACTCCCGAGTCACCTACTCGAGAGTTCAAGCACTATGTCAAAAACTCCTTCACTTGGCGGAGAAGCCTTCACAACGTTGCTTACACTTTATCCGTACAAAAGCTAGATACCGAGTCCGTAGCGGTGGACCAAACCAACACAACTATTACACAACAAATATGTGAAATATCAAATACAAGATCTTCGCTCATGAAATCTTGCGGAGTGACAAATCAATCAAGGACCCTTGCTTGGATGACTTGTAGAATGCTCGTGATCTCGCCTTAGAGAAGGACCTATATGAGGATCACAAATAGAAAGAAAAGAAGAACAACTCTAGATCAAGTGATCTATATGTTAGAAGAGAATGAGAGTGTATGAGAGATTTAGTAAGAAGAAGAGGGTGAGTTAGAATGAAGAAATGGCTCTCATTTATAGGCAAATTTCCTCACTTGTTCACACGGATCCCACGGATCCCTTCCACTGGGATCCGGCTAGCACAAAGCTAGGGATCCGTGAACGCTCTCTTTGCCCATGGGTTTTTGGTTATGGGTCATGGGTTGGTCCATGGGTTATATCTAGATTCAATGTATCTAAGTATACATTGTATCAAGTCTCTTTGGGTATGGGTTAAGATCCATGGGTTGTGATTTTTACCCATCCTAATTAACTATTACAACAAATGCTTTAGTTACTACATTTTGTATTTAAAGATTATATGTAAATGCTTTACAAAATAACATGTATCCTTATAATTATACTTAAGACAACATTATATATGTTATCAACAAAACACAAAGAGATCGCCAAATATTAATAAACGCGTTTTACGGTTTATTTGTATTAACATAGATCCCTTATGTTTGTGGGGAATTACCTCAATTTCTTTGGCTCGAATGTGTTCTAACAATTGCATATGTCATAAACAGGTTACCTCTTTCTGTTGTCTGCAAGTCTCCCTTCTCCCTCGTGTATGGGCATGACCCTTCACTCTCTCTCTTTAGAGTCTTTGGTCGCTTATCTTTATGCCACCATTCTCAACATCTCCGATAAATTTAGTAGTAGGTCCGAAAAAGTGTTTTATTGGCTATTCAAATGAGAAAAAGGTTATAAACTTTTAAGTTTAGAAACAAAAATATCTTTTACTCCGAGATGTCAAAAAACAGTTTTTCCTTCAAAATAAAAAATACTTTGTCAAACCTTTGTTGAAACTTATGTGCCTAAAGATTTAAATCACAAAAATTTCTTTGACTCACAAATAAGTCCCAATGATGAAGGGAGAGTAACATCCTATGATGATGGCACAGTGTTAGGTCATCCTACTAGGGATGATGAACCTGTTGCAACTTCCATAGATGAAAATACACACCCTGAGGGCACTATATCACATGAATCACATCCTGCTGATACATTTTCTTATTCTGCTGATACATCTTCTGATTCAAATCATAATTTTGAACAAGAAGAAGGCTTGCTAGCCACTACTGCTAGAAGGTCAACCAGAGTTTCTAAACTGCCCAGTAATCTTAATGACTTTATTGTTGAAGGAAAAGTTAAATATGGTGTTGAAAAGGTTGTTAATTACTCTAATCTTAACAAAGATAATTACTGCTTTGCCTCTAGTCTAAATAAAAGTATTGAACCTACTGTTATGAAGAAGCTATTCTTGTGATGGTGGGTTGATGCTATGAACTCGAAATTGAGGCCTTAAATGAAAATCATGCTTGGGATATAACCGATCTTCCACCTAATAGAACTCCCATTGGTTACAAATGGATCTTTAAAATCAAATATAAAGCCAATGGTGAAGTTGATAGATACAAGGCTAGATTAGTTGCTAAAGGTTATAACCAAAGGAAGGAATAGACTATGATGAAACTTTTCTCCTGTGGTGAAAATGTCTCATTGTTAGATGTCTTATTGCCTTAGGCTGTGAAAACAAATGGCCTATTTTTCAACTTGATGTTAACAATGCCTTTCAGTATGGAGACCTTGATAAGGATGTCTATATGACCATCCCTAAGGGGTTTCAGAATGAGAACAATAAGAATAAAGTCCGTAAACTTGTCAAGTCTCTGTATGGCCTTAAACAAGCTCCCGTGAAATGGAATGAAAAACTTGTTAGTGTATTAAAAGAAAATAACTTTGTTCAATCTGTCAATGATCATTATTTATTCACCAAAACAGAGAATAACAAGTTTATTGCTCTGCTTGTTTATGTGGATGACATTGTCCTTACTAGAAACTGCATTGATGAGATAAACCTATTCAAAGAATTTCTAAAATCTAAATTTCATATAAAAGACTTGGGAAACTTAAAATATTTTCTTGGCATTGAGGTCTTAAAAACTGGTGATGACATATGTCTCACCCAAAGAAAATACTGTCTTGAACTCCTCAAAGAGTTTGGAATTCTTGGGTGCAAACCTGTGTCCACTCCCATGGAACCCAACTATGTTCTTCCTTACATACCCACTCATCGATGATCCCTTACTTGTTAACATTATCGGTTATCGGGTTACTGGGAAACTTATTTAACTCACCCATACGGACGACATCTCATACTCGGTTCATTGTCCGCACAATATATGCATTCTCCTTAAAATCTCATCTAGTAGTGCTCTCAATGTTCGAGATATCCGAAAGGAGCTCCGTGAAAAGGTCTAAGGTATAATTTCGTAACTCTTAAAATCATCTTGAAGGGTATAGTGATGCGATGGGCTAAATGCAAGAAAACCGGAAATCATCGCGTGCTATTGTGTTTTCGTAATGATTGTTTGATCTCATGGAAAAGTAAAAACAAAACACCCTTTCAAAATCTTCCACGTAAGCAGTATAGATCAATGTCTCATCGCTGTGAAATCATTTGATTCAAAAATCTTAAAAGATCTAAAAGTTGATATCAATCTTCCGTTAATCTCTTTTGTGATAACAACTGCTTTCAGAACTTGTCAATCCTGCTTTCCATGAAAGATCAAAACATTTTGAAATTGATGTTCACTTCATTAGAGAAAAATTGCAAGAGGTGTTATAAGTGCCAAAAAATTGGCTCTTCAAACCAAACTGCAGATATTCTTACAAAAACCTTCATGTTTATCAAGATAAATTCTTGTGTGAAAATTGATATTGTTTGATATGTTTGCCCAACAGTTAAGGGGAATGTTAGAAATTGAGGTCATAATCATGCAAACATATTATTCTATCAATCGCTAATGTCTTCCAGGTTATGTTTATTCAGTCTTATTACAAGGGTTATTCTTTGACAAAGATAAATTGTTTAAAAGGTGTGAAGCTCATTCTTTTGCGATGCTTCTCTTATAATAGTTGAAGGGTCAATGTGTACCTTTTTCCCTTACTTAAACCCTCTCCTAATCTAAGGTTAGATCTGTTGTGTGTGCAATGATCGTTTTATACTCTCTCATTTCGATCATAGATCGCTTTCTTCTTTTGTATTTATGCGGTTATCGGCCCATTGACATTAACCTAACCTTATAACACTTTGGATACTATTGTTAAATTTTAATCTGTTCGACTATCGGCGCTGGTTTGAATAAAGTATTGTTGTGAATCTGCTGATACTTTCGTACAGATCCGGTAACCAACAATTTGACCGGGGTCAATTAAAAAACAATGTTTTAAAAATGTTACATAACTTTTGCAATGTCATTGGGCGTAGAATCTAATCTATAGATAAACTTTTGACGACGAACTTTATAAAAGTGAAAGCTATATGAAGAAGAAGGATCCAAGTGAGATACCCCACTCCACCCTCAATCTTGCATGCCATTTCTTGATGACCATTCAATTCTAGTTCTTCGAGTGCACTTCAATCCCCTCTATCACTTAATCCGAGTCAAAGTGGGCCGATGCAAAGGACCACCCGTGCTCATTGACAAGAACTTGCATCCTTTACTCGTTTCTAATATTCTCTTTTTAACCCGTTATGTAGAAGTCTAAGTGTATCATGACAGAAAGCAAACAAATGCGCATTTGACAAGAGTTCAAGACAAAATTCTTCGTTTAAAGGTAGTTTTTCGACGACCATAGCATGGTCATCCGCTATCTGATCATGACATTATCACAAGATGGAAGTCGAAATCAACAAATCAAACATAGAAACTACACTTTGACATATGACCTACAAGCCGATGACATAGAATCAAAATCTAATCCAACTTACCAAGAGTGGTCCTTTGGACCCAACCTAGGTCCATTTTGCAAGTTAACCACATATCCACTACTTTTAGCTTTTAGCACATACTCCTATGCACCCACACCTTAAAAAAACGAACTTCAAACCTAGTCTTTTTTTTCTATGTGGACCCTGCATGTACGTAAGAAGTAAGAACCAATCGATAGTTTAGTTATGCTCCTAAAAATAGGTGCCTGCCACTGGATGAGATCAAATCTTACTATATATAACTTACTGTGTAAAGTTTGTTAAGAAAAATGAAAGTGATCATCAAAAGGAAGTAAGTAAGCTCCGAAAGATTGTGACGGATCCGTCATCTTGAACTTTTTTGTCACTAGAAAACCGTTTGTCAGACACTTTTTTGATATGCTTACGCGATATTTTTGTCACGAAAAAACTTTTTTTCAGGTAACTCTAAAATAATGGAGGGAGACATGGTAATTTTACTCTATTCACGACATATAGGTGTTTGCACAATGGCTATGTCGCGACCCTTATGTTTATATTGGTGTACAACAAAGATTTTGTCAAGTTTGGTGCAAATAATCCATGTTAAGCAGTCCGTTTTAGGGAGTTTCCATTAGCGTAAAACTGGTGGCTTCAATTTTCGGTTTATCCTTTTGAAATTACAGAACCCCAAGTTCTTATTTGTTTCGGTGTCCCATTTTGGACCAAACTGACTCAGCACTAAAACCGGGGCTAGCTCTCAGTCTGTTATTTTATTTTCCTGTTCTGTTTATATTTGCATTCAGTTTGGTTGTATTTCATCTCGATAAAAAACCCCACTAATCCATGATACCAATCTTTTAAACATGCCCAGTTGAAACAACGAATGTTTCTTTCATAAATATGAATCCTGCTTGTGAAACCAAAGTGCACTTCAAATAGCAATATATACGAGACGAATAAATAAGAAAACTAAAATTTTATTATAATGGAAACATCAAGTTCTTTAAAACTGTCAAAACTGAAATGTAAAGATACCGACGGCCTTAGACAATAAAGCACGCAAAAAAAAAAGAACTCAAAAAACAGCCATATACTATTGTTCCCAAAATTTCTCTCAGAGAAAAAACCCGTTAAGGCCTAAGAGATATAGCGAAGTTCATGACCTCCAACATACTTCCGTATATCTATAACTACCCTGATCCGCTTTCTGCCTATCAAATCAGTCTGCAAGATTTTTCAACAAAGCCACCACATCAGCTGCAGAACTCAAGAGATACCTTGCATTTGACCGCTTCCTTCCAACTGCACACGAGAAGTAGTTGTCCCCTTGGAGATCCAACACTGATGAACCGTTGTTGGATGCATGTGTTTGCATGGATCCATTGTTGGTGTAGCCACTGTCACTTTCTGAAGTTATAATGGACTCGTCATCAAATTTGGCTATCTCTTCTGAATAATTTGAAGATAAACCAGGACTACCAAAACTTGAGGTTGGTGTTAGTGCAGGCAGTTCAGGTTCAAAAAATGTGAATATATCTTCATCCTAAAACAATAATAAACACAAGGTCAAATGATCAAATTGCGCATCAGTCAATGTTAAATTCAAAAAATTCATCTACTAGTAAGTCAACTGATGCAATATTAGTGCAGGTACCTTTTGAAGGAAATGACCAACACAGAGTACATAGTCGATTGGAGACTTCATATCTTTTTCATGTATAATCTGACCTAAAAGGCCACTTACGCACACACCCTAAACAAATATCGAAATAAGAGTTAAAGATCAATGTGGGTTCATGAGATTATACAGCCACACGAAAAGGGTGATGAAAAAGTTCAAACCTTGGTGACTCCATTAGCTCGAACCTCAACTGATCTCCCACCTTGAACAACTTCTACTGAAGCATTCGATATTGGTCCAGTCCACAAATGCTGCAGCATGTCCCTTGCTTGAAGCCTTCCAAACTCGATATCTTTCATAATAGATCAACCCAAAGGTCAATAATGTAAGAACTTGAGGTCACAAACCTAACAAAAGACAGTAAATATGAAGTGGAGCGTTGGGTACTAACCTGCATACTTATAGTTCCAAACAATTGATGTCTCACGAAGCTCATAGTAAGACCGTGGAGTTCTCTCAGTGAAGTACTCAAAGACATCCTGTGAAGTGAAACCAACATCAGTTTGCAAAATTACCAAAATAGAAGGAAAATAAAGTTAAAAATTGACACACACCTTCACGCTTTCGATCCAATCTAAATTTATATTATCGGTCAGGTTTTGTATCCATTTCTTGTTAGCTGTTCTTAAAAACACACCATGCTCAGCTGCAAGCCATACATTGAAGTCTTCAAAGTTCTGCAGAAACATTTGAGTCAGCAAAAGTGTACTTGCTAGAAACAAGACTTTAAATACAAATTATTCAGAATCGTTTCTACCTCATCAAGGACAGATCGATGGCTTCCACTTACGACAACAACTGTTGTCCTTGGATCATCACAAAGCTTCTTTAGAGGCTCTTTTAACTCAGGGTGGAGGTGTAGCTCCATTTCTTTGAACTGATCTATCCTTCTGTCAGGAGCATTCACTGGTTCGGTTATTGTTGCATTGAATCCCTGTTGAGTGCACAATAAGACACTGGTATGAAACACTGTACAAAAAGGCCATTTTGATACTTAGTGCTGTATATAATACAGGGTTTACAATTAGATGTTTAAGTGTTTAGAAAGTCCTGATTCATTGAAAACTATTAAATAAATTGGCTAAAATGACATTTTCGAGAGGAACATAGTGAGAAAAAGAAAACCAAAAGATTAGATACCAATATGAGTAAACGATTAGTGGAAGAATGATAGCGGTCAATTGCACGTTCAGTTTGAAGCAGAGGTGGAATCTGTGTGGTTCTCAATTCAGCTTCCACAACCGTATCATTAAGTTCGCTACATGAAGAAAGAAATATAATGACAGAAAAAGAAAGATACACAAGAACAAAAAAGAGAATAAGTAGATAAAATTATACACAAACCTGACAAAAGTTTCAGCCCACTCTTGAGATGTATGAGTAGTGACATGCATGTAGTTATGATTGTGTCGTTTTTCCCTCTCATCAGATGGCATGTTCAGAGCATAAGAAATTGAAGAAGCTACTTCCGTCACATTCCACGGATTTACCAAAAGTGCCCCTGCACCAAGAGACTGTGCTGCTCCTGCAAACTATGTAAATGCAACAAAGAAATGATTACACACGGAAAAGCCAAGAAAGAATATTAAGGGAGATTAGTGAAGATGATTTAGTACCTCACTTAGAATCAGAACACCTTTCTTTGAAGCTTGGCAGGCCACAAATTCATAACTCACAAGATTCATTCCGTCCCTTAAAGATGTAATGAGTGCCACATCTGATCTCACACAAGTAAAGCATACTAAGTGATATAGAAAGACCATTATATAACATAACATTGGAGATCAAGAGTTTAAGACTATACCAGTAATGGCATAGAGTGCACATAAGGCATGAAAGTCAAGTGATCGATCCTGTAGAATGCCATAAGAAAGTTAGGCTTTTTAAACAAAATCTTGAATAAGTAAGATTTATACTTAGATTTGTATTCAGTTGAATCAATGAAAGTACCAGGTGATGAATAGGGACGGTTGTGAGTGTCCCGAATTTTCCATTAATCCGTCCAACAATTTCATGAACTTGACACGTAAGCTTTTGATCTGTCAAAGAAACAGAACATACTCATGAGGTCATGATCAATAAACCAACAGAGCAATAAATGAATCAATATAGTCAAACATACACTCGGGGACATCTGTTCTTGTTGGCACAGCAATCTGAAGCAATACTACTTTATCACGCCAGTTAGGATTGTCTTCAAGAAACTTTTCAAATGCTAGTAGCTTTTGTGGAATTCCCTTGATCATGTCTAGGCGATCGACTCCTAGCATCACCTGTAAGACTAAACACTTAATTTCTGCAACTTTTTTATACAAATCTGCATTAAACTTTAGAGAAGACCAGCAACTGGACAATGTTTGCTCACCTTTCGACCAGCAAATCTCTCCTGAAATTCCTTTATGTGATTCTTGACTTGAGGGAGTTGTATAGCTCTTGTAAATCTATCTGAATCTATCCCAATAGGAAACTGTGGTTTTCAAGTTACAACATACATTGTTAGCAGCTTCAAGATATTAAAACATGTATCTGTAAGTATAGAAATGAATAACTCAATAAGCTCAATAAGTCATAAGTAAATATACCGCAGCTACACGAGTAAGTCTCCCTTGATCTTCCACGCCTTCTGGGGTACCCTCAAGCCCAAGAATACGAGTGCAAGCACTCATAAAATGCCTTGCATAATCATAAGTGTGAAATCTGAACAGGAAAAAGAATATGATCAATTTTTGGGTTGACAAAAAACGTATGAAAATGATTTAGTACTTTTTTGGTAACTACCCGACTAAATCAGCAGCAAGAACAGCTGTAAGTAGCTCTGATCGAGACGGCATTGTCCTATGGATCTCAGATGAAGGGAATGGAGTATGCAGAAACCAACCAACTTTCATATTCGGGTTCGCTTCTTTTAGACATTTTGGAAGAAACATAAGATGGTAATCATGACACCAAACAATATCTCCTTCTTGATAATGTTCATTCACTACATCAGCAAACATTTGATTCGCCTTCTTGTAGGCTTCGAATTGTGACTCAAAGCTACAAATAGTAGCAAGCCAATCCTCTTGGGGAAGACCAAGGTAATGAAAGAGTGGCCAAAGGATATTGTTACAGTAACCGTTGTAATACAGATTAACAAGATCTTCATCAAGAAAAACAGGAACACATCTCTGCATAATGCATAGTAACAAAATGTTTACAAAAAGATTATACTTTTTGGTAGCTATAAGTATTAAAGATTTACGATTATCAGATTATGTCTTTGAATATATAACTAACCTTTTCAGCTAAAGATTCAGTAAGCGATTTCTGTCCAATTTCATCAGGTACATTTACACCAGCCCATCCAACCCATCTTGTTTCAAATTCCGTTATGCCTTCACGAAAATTACAAAGGTTAGAATCCCATCAATATTAAACAATTCATCAATAATATTTTCGTCTATTCTCCATTTTGTAATTAATAGATAGAAAAATAACTAACCCAAAAGTGCGCTGACTAAGCCGCCAGCACTCACATCAAGTTGCCAAGAAGCCTCACCCTTCCTAACTGCGGATACAGGAAGGCGATTGGCTACAACCAATAGCCGTTGTTTGAAAGGTCTATTCTCACATTCACTACTAACTATCTTGCATGCTTTGACTCCGTTCACTAACTCTTCTTCAGAAGTCAAGCTATCAGTTTTGGATGTAAGATCATCCTTATTACTACCGTCCACAGCTCCATTAGTATGAACATCCTCATGGTGAGATTTCAATGATTTCCTTAACTCTCTTTCCTTAATGAGTCTTTCAAGCCTAGTCTGAAGTACTGTTGACGTATTGTTGTAATCGTCTACAAGCCTATTCGATTTCTTCAATTCATTCTACAGTTCAAGAAAACGTTTAATATCCAAATCAAGGTTTTCGCTATATTAACAAGTTACATTAATTACTTGAGAAAGCGGTTTTAGTAACGTAATCAATAAGGAAATCAGATAATGAAAATTAAATGGTCTCTATCCAAACACTCAAAATGCAATAATCGAGTTAAAAAGGCAATACTAAAGACATTAAACTTGTTAATCATACTCTTATCTTCAAACAAAACTATGTACATTGTAGACCAAATTTAAGTGAAAGAAACAAAATTCACAACTCAAACACTCATTGGTTATACAGAATTCTAACCAATACATAACATTAGATATACTACACAAATCAACATACAGATATTGGCCAACATTAATTATATACTTACACAATAACAACAACTTCAAGAAACCCAAGATTCTTCCAAAACTCAAATCCAAATAAAAAACCAACACAAACCCACATTACAAAATCAAAAACCCATCAAAACATGAACTGGGCTTGCAAAAAAGATTCAAAAAACAAGATTTTAAAAAATCTTTATTACTCATAAAAACAATATAAATTAAAAAAAGGGTTCTTGATGTATCATACCAAATCGTGTTCAAGACTGGTGATCTCATCATATGAGTTTAACTTCTGCATTGTTGTTTTATTTCAAAGAACAAAACCCTAAAGTGATGATGATATTGTGTAAGGTTCGTATCCATTTATTATATATATACACAAGAAGATTGGCTAAAAATGGTTAAAAATATTGTGATGAGGAAAGTCAATACTGAAAACCCTTTTCCATATATGAAACGCTTCGACTTTATAAATCTCTTCCATAAATGAAACAACTTATATATTTAACCGTATATATCATTTTCTGTGTGTGTGTTTTTAGTGTATTTGTGTGTGTGTTGAGGGTTCTTTTTAGTTCTGAAAGTACAAGGCTTTAAGCCATGCAGATGCAGAGATGTTGTGTGAAAAAAAAAAGTTATACAATAAAAAATATATTTTATTTAAGTCAATGGATATACTTTAAAGTAATTAATATTATGATGACATAAAGAAAATTATTTTTTTTTCGTTATTTGTATGGTGATTTTTTTATATTCTTTAAAAAGTTGTGATGATTTTTCCTATTTTTAAATATGACTACTATAGTATTTATTTTTAGTGTAATTAAGGCTAGCATATGATATAATCGTTTGCTTATTTACATAATTTGGTATATTTTTTCTAAATAAAGTTAGGGGTGAGTTTAACGAGATTTCACTTTTATTAGTTAGATGGAAATAGTTTGTTTCTTGTTCATGTTTTGACTTTTGATTTGTTTACATTTTTATGCATATGAAAGTAAATTTTATTCTTCTGTACGCAGTTTATTTAAGTAATCACTAAAAGTGTTTGTTTAATACAGTACCACAACCATGGTAATGAATGATAGATATAAATTAAAATGTTATGTTCGATTTTTCATTGAGGACCCACCACTACTATCAAACTGATACCTCATCACCCTCTCAATAACACAATCAAATAACTAAAACATTATACCAAATAACACTTTGTAGGTCCTTCACTCACAAAAAAAAAAATAAAATAAATAATAAACGAATAATGAACTGTTGGTGCAATAGCTAGGGAACCAACGGCGGACGAACGACACATGAGGCGGTGCAGTTGGCGGACGGATGGCGGCGCCGTTAGGGCGAATGGCAGACGGATGCAATGCTGCATCATGCACTCTAACTTAGAATATCTTTTCAACATAACAAAAATCCCCCTTATAACAAATGACGTGGCATTACTTTCAATTTTTATACTTCCATATCAATGTCCACTTGGCGAATGAGGTGGATATTTCAACTCAGGAAACATAAAATGAAAAATAAAAGTATTATTTGCCAAAAATAATAATTAAAAAAAAAGTAATTAAAAAAAAAAGAAAAAAGAAAAGAAAAGAAAGACAGCATCCTTTTTTCAAATAAAAGTCAAAATTAGCAATCTACTAGTAGAAGAACTCGATTTAGACTCGTGACAAAAATTAAGTGTGCTTATTAAACAATATAATCCAAAATTCTATTTGGCTAAATATAAAAAATCATAAAAATATATCGCAGAAAGTATAAACTTAAAAAAAATTATTGCAGAAAATTTCTTTCATGTTAGTTTGCCAAAAAACTACTGATAATACCTCATGCATACAGAAGTTTTTATATAAAATTTTCACTATATTAATATCGGTTAATATTTATCTTCTTCTGAAAATTCTATTGATTACTACTTTCCTAAGTGTATTTATTTTCAAATCATAATAACTCGTGTTTTTTATTTTGTTATTTATTTTTCCACTAATAATGATTTTATCCATATTAACTAGTTATAATACCACGTGTACGTACGATTTTTTTCAAAATTTTATTTACTATGTATTATTGTCGATTAATATACAACAAATTAATTAATGCTTTATAAATGATTTCACTTGTTAAATTAAAAATATGAGATCTTAAGTATATACATCTTTATTTATTTATTGTTCTTAGATAACGGTTTTGATTTAAAAATTATCTTTAATATTCAAGTAAAATGCATGCTGTAATATTTTCTAGTTTTAGAATTATAGAATTATAGGCATCAACATATGAAGTTTTTTATTTTATATATTACCTCATTCATTAGTTATTGTAATTACCGTGTGTTTGAGTGACTTAACTTCGTCAACTTTGAAAATATTATGTTGATTTAACACTTAACTGTTTTATGTTTAAACTTAGTCAGACATCATTGGCCACCAAGTTAATTTGACAAATTTAGTCTAACTTATATGGAGAAAATAGTTGGCAATGAAATGGCCCTCCCATGCCTAGTTCATGTATTCATCCAACCTAACTCTACCGAATGCAACATATAGATTCTCAAACATTCCCATATTTCTAAAGTCTTTGTGGAAGCAACCATTTTACCCTCGGAAGAGATGTGACTGTCGACATCATATCTTCCTTATACCCCGCTTCGGCAAAAATGGGTATGTTGTTGTTCAAATACCTCATATATAAAGTGACAATATGAAATGTAAGCGACCGCTTGTAAGATTGTTTCAATGGATGTGGGTAAGAGTGGCGATATGAAATGTAAGCAGTCGCACATCAACAGATGTTGGGACTTGTGGTTAGTTGTACTTGACTCCATAAACAATATTCGTATACGTTAGCATAGTTCTCAAAAAAATATAGCTAATAACAATTAGCACACCAAAATACTTGTTGAGGTTGAATAAATAATCTTATATTTGCACTTAATTAAGAAAATATATATTATAGATTTACTCTAGAATCAAATATTGTAGCAACAAAATAAAAAACAAATCTTAGTTATGTACTTGAAAGCGCAACATTTAAGTAGAAATTTTTTAATAAGTATTACTACGTAAGACATAACACAACCAAATTGACCCCTTCATCAATAAATGGGACAAATCTTAGTAAAGAGAGTTCATAATGGAAGCTTATTGAGAGGTATATTAGCCTTGTGTTATTATATAGCAACATTTCTTAAGAAGCCTCCAATTGCATCAACTTAGCCGTGTGAAGCAACATATTACCAATCCATACTCGTTACCCTCCCTTGAGCTACCTATTTCATTTACTAACTGCCATAATAATATAGTCACTTTTTTTGGTAAAAGGGATCACCAGCAAATATATTACTCCAAAAACGCTTAAGTACAACGGATGAGAGTGAGTCTTTCATCACGCCCGTTACATGGGCATTGAACAAGCACCAAATGTGCAACAACCAAAATTGCTACATAAGAAAGACATGCCAATCTTATAACCTACAAAACATAAAATTATTTCCTACCATGACCTTGAAGCTTGACATCATACAAGTCACAAAAGCATCCAATTGCCACGGTAAATCATAGACCTAAGTCGAATAATCATCATCAAAATAATCTTCAAGTCGATGATTGCCACCAGAAGAAACTTTGCCATATCGTTATCTGGCTCAAGCACCTCGTCCTCATCACTGTCAGTAACAACGACTTCACCCACTTTAGAGTATGGGTTACCCACCCTAGAATACGGAGAATAAGAATAACTAGGCTTAGTATCCGTAGGAGCCGCAACCTGCTCCTTCTCTTTCAAATCAACCTTTTTTAGAGGTTTACCATCATCATCCAGAAGAGTAGCTTTCCTCTCAATAATTAGATTTTCAAGCTTATCAATTTTCTCGACAAAAGGAGTTGCACTTTCCTCTTCCACCAACTTAGCTTCCTTATTACTACCAAAATCTAAATTATCCCCATCATTAGTCAAATCAACAGTAACACTGGGATTATCAGCCTCATCAGTATCAACCATATCAAGAGCATCAAACGGATTTGATGTAGCAATATTCGTCCCACTTGTACTAGCCACTCAAGAATCTTCTTCTTGGTAGCATCCGGCTTCTTCGACACGGTGATACACCGCTTCTTAGGTTTAGAAGGACCGAATTTAGGTCCTTTACCCACCTCAATACCACGAAATGCCTTCCTCTGAGGCATTTGAAACCCATCATTTTTTGTGTTTGCTTCTTATCAGCAAGCACTCGTTTAGGGCATTGGGTCTCATCATGGCCAAAACACAACATTTACCACATCTAGGCGGTTTCCACTCATATTCCACTCTAACAAGATGCAACACTTCTCCTTCACCATCCCAACTCAAGACAACAATAACCATTGTCCCATTAAGATCTCGATCCGCTTTAATGTCAATCAAAGCACGAGCATAATCAAAATGCCCCACGATCGCAAACACATAGTACTAGTGTATGCATCAAGCATAATAGGCGTACCAAGTTTGGTAGCCATGGCACTCAACCCGTCTTCAGTAAATGCGACAATCGGAATGTCATGCAATAATATAGTCTCTTAGGTTACTAGCATAGCCAATTGATAGTTAACAATCTAAGAATTATATACTTGAGAGTGACCACATACAGTCATTGATCGTGAACATGTTGTATTGTCATGAAATTCTTTATACATAACATAGGCAAATTGTGCACTCAAAAATGAAATAAATTGAAATTATTCCTGAACATCGATTAATCAAAGATCCTCTCATCTAATCGAATGCTTAGAAGTGTTCACCCAAACAAAAATTGGGTAAAAGGGTTACTCCGATGAAATAATTATATTGTTTCATGAAACCGAACACCTACATTAAATAAATGGGTGATTTAATAATCATCTAATATTCCTATGAAGTTCTTGGAAGATTTATAACGTGTAATATATGTCAAATCAGATATGTGAAAGTACATACACATAAAAAAAACTCCGATGAATCTCCATGAAGTTATAGATTAGAGAACAATGGATGATAAGGCTAGAAAATTTGTAAGTGACGAATGATCCAAGTTAACACTACCATTCATAAGTTGTTGCCTCAACGCCTTGTTAACTAAACTAATACCATTTAGCTTACCTTAAAGTTAAATTCTATAGCTCATATTATGAGTAAGTAATTAAAAAAAATGAAAGGAGGATGAAGGATTGTAAATGTCATTGACATTACAGCATATACTAATGAACAAATGAACATGTCAATACTTGTTATAACGCATTAGACCTACTTGATTTTCTCTTTAATTATCACATTTCTTTGTTTCGAGTCTCTAGGTAAGTCATAAAATGGTTAGCTAGATTAGCAGCCTTATGTAGTTGAGATTTCTTAGGAAAGGTATAAGGCCCTGAAGTTCTTTTACTAAAGGCTAGTCATCGATAGAATTAACTATAACAATAAGATGATCTAAAACAGCTTTAGCTAATCTTTTTGAGGTGCTTACTAGCTTATTGTGTCGTTGAAACACGATAAGGTTTTCCAAACACTTCCTGATTAAATACTTATTAGCTTTCAAAGGGTTAAACATATAGTTAGTTTCCGTAAATCTTAGCCTAGAGGGTGTTAAGAATTGCTTTTTAAGTGCTTATATGCTTTTTTTAGCCGATAATCCCTTCCTAAGGACTTAAGTTCCTTTTTACCTTTTAGTAGGGCTTTTAAATAATGGTAATTGAAAATAGAAAATCCCAAACACCCGCTAAGTAAGCTGATAAAGCTAATGAGTTTTGCTCTCCTATTAGTAATTCCTGAATGTGATAAGCTGATACAAACACTCTCTAATATTACCATTTCACATTCCTGTAACATACCACAAATTTAGAAGGCGTCTGAGATTGTTTAATCCAAACTACTTATCCGAGCAAGTTGGAAGTGAAATAAACAAATTAACATATTTAGTTATCCATTATAAACACCTCGTAAATATCATAATTAATCTGAAAACTAATTATGCTTTTCGAATACGACACATCTTTTATAAAAACTGGTATATATTGAAAGTGTTTCAATCTTTCATTTGTTTCTCTTTAGAGCTATAAGTTTTCGCCTTTAAGCAATTTCGACATCAACCTACATCTATCACACACTAATAAGGATTTATATGGAGACTCGAATGAACGTATAACATCATAAGTTAATCACAATCGGTGTATATTAAATATTAATCACTATAATTATCTATTGTACAAAATGCAAAAACCATATAAATGTAACTTTAAAGGGGTGTTTAGATTGCTTACTTGATTGATAGTGCTTATCTAATTAAATATAGTTATGTATTTCTATTTATGCGTTTTAGAAGAAAATGATGGTCTATATGTCACTAAAGTGAAGTTAGTTGAATCAAAATGCACCTTTAGCCGATGACAAAGTGCATAATAATGCTTTTCTCCTCAAATTTCTTTATTTTCTTCACTTATACATTCCAGATTTAAAACTACAGAAATTAGAGTTTACAAAATAAACGAAAATAAACTAAAGAAATAATATACAACAACTGAAATATATAATGCCTCCTTTATGATGCGTGAACAACGACTTCTTGCAAATTGTCATCCTTGCTAAAGGACCTGTGACAACAACCAAAAAGAAGCAAGAACAATTCGGAAAACCCAAGTAACCAACACTATGTAACAACCTAAACCCAATATGAAACACACCTAAATGGTGAGCAAGAAACATAATCTAACCCGACCCCATCAAAAAATGCAATAGAAGAAGGTTATCCACCATGCTCTCCACATATCCCAACTCGCATATATTAATCATTAGTGCTTGGTTCATTCACAAGACTAATATTCAAGAACATCTAAAAGTTGCCAATATGGATTCATTTTGACTCGTTTTACCGTGTCACTCTCATTTTGCCACCTTTAAACTCACAACACAATGCAAGCTGAAATCATTAGAATCCCGAGCTCCCTTTTAAGTTGGGGTTCGTCCTTCTGTTGCCATCTTGATCAATTGACCAACCCCATTTTGATCAAGAACCTATGAGCAATGTAGTATAATATGCGTCAATAACATTTGTCAAATATATCTATGTGACTACGCACAATAACTCATGTTCTTGACCTCAAAGGATCGTGTTGTAGAATTCCTCGCGCCAAATATACCAGAGAAACTTGCCAACATCATCTCAACTATACCCGAACATCATTTGTGTAAGATCATTTGTTCCAAACGTAAAGAAGTTAGCATCTTTTGCAATCTGCAAGTTCAAGATATGAGATTCTGCATGAAAAGGAAGTGGTGACAGATTTTAAAGGTTATATACCTCATCAACGATTAGAGCAGCTCGAGTATTCTCGTTCATGGGGCCGACTTTGTACTCTAATGACAACTACATCGTAAATCACACCAATTTGATGTCTTAGTTACTGAGGCATTCCAACTAATGGAACCATGATCTAGGAAAACTGTCACGCCTTGGTGTCTCATAAACACTGCAGCTTGAAAGATTGCAATATTGCACGCACCTGCATCTCTGTTAGCTCTGGATAGGGATTTCCAACTATCAAAAAAAAATTTGATAAACTATTGGACACACATATAATCATAATGTATCAAAGATTCCTTTGATGTTAGCAATTAATCTAACAATATAATCGTAAACAGGCAACTAAATCAATAAAATCATGTTATCACATACATAACCCAACAAATTCACTAAAACATAACCAAAACAACATAAAGCATATAAAATAATAAATTATGCTATTAAGTAATATCCTCAATTATTGAATGTAGTAAAACACAAAAATAGGTCATTGATGATTCACAAACCTTATTGCTAAACCACGAATTAGATCGATGTTATAATATGTTGATGATGGATTGGTTGTTGGATAGGGTGGAACTCGAGGGTTTTGTTTTTCTTCTTCTCAACTTTTTTGTTACGTACATAAAAGATGTTTGAAGCGAGATCTTTCTTCTAAATTTGCATTTTTGTCCGAAACAATAAAAGAATGACTATTAGGTACATGTGTGTTTTTGCTTTTTTACATATACCAATAGAAAAATAAATTTACAAAATTTTATGTCAAATTTGGAAATATTTAAAGGTTTTTATTATTAAATATCTTTAATAGAAAATTAATAATAATTAAATTATTACTTAATAAGAAAACATTCTTTTTTTCAAAATACGAAAGTCCCCACTTGAGTTTTTTTTATTATATAAAAGATTTATAACCACGTGCATACATTTCTAAAAAAACTATGTAGAAAAATTAATACTCATATAGTTATCATACACGTGTATGCATGAGTTTTACATAAAATTTTCATTATATATTAATATCGATTAATACATGTATCATAAGTTTAATATTTATTTCTCCTTTAACATTAATTTAAGTTGTATTAATTTTTAATCTCTGCACTTGCGAGCTAAACTTATAAAGAGGAATAACGTGAGTTGTTATTGAACAAAGATAGTAAAAAATATATTTTTCCGTATACCCTTACTTAAATTTATAAAAAGTAGGGAAATTCATTGCGCATATTTTTATCGTTTCAATTTTTGATTTTAGTGATTGTTTCAAAAACCCCCAAAAAACAATAAGTGCTTAAATCATGTTATCCAGTCAATTCCAGTGTAGTAGTAGATCAGTAGTGTAATGTTTGTACAACTTATGGTAATTAGTCTTAATACTTAGCTATAATGTCGAATAAAAAGAAACAACAGTTATCAAAGATATAATTGAAGGTTCCTACTAAGTATAATGATCATGTAATGAGTAGCTTAAGTCAGAGGCGTACTGTGGATAGTGAATCAGTAGGGAAAAGTGGGAATACTGGTAATAATGGAGATGTGAATAATAGGAGTGTAAATGAGAGTGTTGTGATGAATCAGGGAGGGGAGGTGAATAGTGTTACTGGTACAGATACAAATAGTGAAAGTGTTTGTGGTAATGTCTCAGCAGAAACTTCTAAGCAAGTGGAAGGGAGAATTGTAGCTGAGAAAGAGAATGATATTAGCAGGCAACATAAGAGTGTTGAGCAAGTGAATGAGGGAAGTGTGGCTGAGAAAGAGACTGAGGTTAGCATTCAGAGTGATGATAGTCATGCTTCTAGGAAGGTAGACTCCATCTCTGTTTCTAATGATACTCCCAATGTGAATAAGGATAAAATGTCTTATGCTAGTGTTGCCAAACAATCAAATGATGTAGTGAATAATAAGTCAAATTTGTTCCAATCTGATTAATCGATATGGGAAAGGAAGTGGTTGTTTTTAGGAGGAATTGGTAAATATAGGAAGTAAATTGTGGCAATTAACTTTGTGTGGATATTTTGTAGGACATAAAATGAGTTTGCCTGAATTGAGATATCATTTGAGAAGAATGTGGGGGAAGTTTGGCTTAAAAGATGTTATTGATAATGGTAGTGGTTGTTGGCTGTTTAAGTTTAGTAATGAAAATGGATTGAATCTAGTGTTGAAACAAGGCCCCTGGATGGTTAATGGTAAACCCTTAATGATTAAGAGATGGGATATTGGGATAGGTTTTGAAAAAGTTGAGCATGATAAACTGCCGATATGGGTTAAGTTTACAAAGGTACCTATGGAAGCTTGGTCTATTGATGGGTTGAGTGCAATTGCTAGTAGTATTGGGATCCCACTTATTATGGATACAATGACTGCTAACATTTGCCAAAATGGTGTGGGTAGGACTGAGTATGCTAGAATACTAGTTGAAGTGGATGCAAAGAAGGAATTCAAGGATCGATAGAACTACAATATAGGGATAAAACCGACCGTGAAAAGGACTAAAATTGTGATGGTTGAATATGATTGGAAGCCGCTTGCTTGTTCTCATTGTGGAGTATTTGGGCATGAATTTAAGCATTGTACTAAGAGAGTAAGGACCGACGAGGAAATAAAAGAAATGCATGCGAGATAAGCAAAAGAGATAAATAACAAAGAAGAAGAGGTTAGAAGGCAAAAACAAAGGAATGGGGCATTTGATAGATTTGGGTGGGAATAAAAGGAATGTTAATGAGGACCATCTACTAGTCAAGGTCAAGACAATAGAAATAATAGTTGGCGATCTAGACAACAATGGACTAGGAAGAAGGATGGAATGGAGATAAATGGTAATAATGGTAAAGAAAAAGTTTATGAAGAAGAATTTCCTGCTTTAGCTTCTAAAGGAAAATCACAAAGTCAAACAAAGGAGAAAAGAGGAAGTAATAACAGGTATGCAACTTTGGTTGATGAGGAAAGTAATGAGGAACAAGATTTAAGAATGTTGAAAGATATGACCCTTGTGGATAGCTACTTGAATAAAATAATGCAGCCTAGTAGTGAGATCAAGAAAACTTGGTCACAGGATATGATTAAGTACTTTGAAAGGGCATGGGATTCTGATAGAGAAAAAGAAAAGGAGGATCAGGTAAACCATATTGAAGAGGTTTTGGAGGATGAATCACAGGCTGCTCAATCCTTGGCAGCTAATGAAGTGGAAGGAATTGGTTCTCCCCTTCTGAATTAAGGGTATTCCTATATTTTTACTCTTTTAATATGGATTACAACATAGCAGTATGGAACATTAGAAGTATGAATAAGAAGAAAAAAGAAAAAGAAATTAGGAATTTTATTCAGAATAATAAATTGCATGTATGTGCAATTATAGAAACACATATAAAAGCACCAAAACTAAAAAATATTTGTGACTATGTTTTCAATAACTAGGAATGGGTATCTAATACCCATCATAGTAAAGAAGGATGCATGATAGTGGTTGGATGGGATGCTGATTTTGTTCAAATGGCAGTCATTAATATCTTAAAACAGAGCATTTTTTGCAAAATTGAGAATAGATGTGATAAGAAAAGTATGTATTGTAACTTTATGTATGCTTCTAACTCTGGTACTGAAAGAGGGAATTGTGGAAGGAGTTAGAATTTTCTAAAAGGATATCATTCATGGGTGGTTATGGGAGACTTCAATGTTACTTTAAAATTAGAAGAACATTCTACTGGTGGTTCCTATGTTACACAGGATATGCAGGAGTTCAATGATTGTGTAAATAGCACTGAAATTGAAGATTTATGTTTCACTGGGATGTTTTATACCTGGATCAAGTCTCCCTCAAAGCCTCATACTAGTATCCTCAAAAAACTTGATAGAATCATGGTGAATGAAGATTTCTTGGCAGAATACACTACTGCCTTTGCTGTTTTTCATCTTTATATGGTATCTGATCATAGCCCAGTTGTTCTTAGCTTCCCTCAGGCTATACATAAGAAGAAGAAGTCCTTCAAGTTTGCAAACTTCATAGCAGATAAACCTGAATTCATTCCTATTGTGAGGCAACATTGGGAAGAAAATGTATGTGGATATCAAATGTTTAAGGTTGTGAAAAAATTGAAGAATCTCGAAGAGCTTGAATGATCTAAGTTGGAAGCATGGTGATATATTCAAAATGTGCGATGCTCGAAATGATTTAAAGAGTGCTCAAACTCAAGTTGATGCCCATCCTCATGATAAGAAGATTAAAGAAGTAGTACTAGAGCATTGAGAAGTACCAAGAAGTCGTTAATGATGAAGAAGCTCTTATATCAACGGGAAAGGATTGAATGGTGAGAGGGGATAGAAATAGTTCTTTCTTTCACAAAGTCATAAAAAGTAAAAGCAGAGGAATAGAATTATTAGAGTTACTAAGGTGATGGAAGCATTGTGGAAGGTGATTTGATTGTTGAGGAATTTATAAACCATTTCACTAAATTTCTAGGTGAGGCCGGTCATGTGGAAGGTTAGATCGGTTGGGGATATATTTTCTAGAACTTTATCTTCTCAAGAGGCAAATGCTATGGTGGTTGAGGTCACTAGTGCGAGAGGTAAAGGCGACCATGTTTGATATCAATGACAACAAAGCACCGGGCACGATGGATACACCGCAGGTTTTTTCAAAAGAGCTTGGTGCGTGGTTGGAAATGAGGTGTCGAAGCAATTAAAGAATTCTTTCAAGCAGGAAAACTTCGAGAAGTGAATTCTACACTTATTACATCGATTCCTAAAACTCGAGTGCTCAAAAGTCACGATTCTGAGACCAATTGCATGTTGCAATGTCCTGTACAAATGTATAAGTAAAGTCATTGTTAATAGAATGAAGAAAGGGTTGGATTCTATTGTAAACATCAATTAAAGTGCATTTATTCAGGGGAGACAAATCCAAGACAATATTCTTGTTGCACAAGAACTGCTTAAAGGATATAACAGAAAAGGTGGGCCTAGAAGATGTTCTTTGAAGATAGACATAGCTAAAGCTTATGACACATTGAATTGGGGATTTCTCAAGGCCAGCTTGATCAAATTTGGGTATCATGAAAAGATGGTTAACTGGATCATAACATGTGTTACATCTTCTTCCTTCTCGGTGTGCATTAATGGTGGTATTCATGGGTATTTCAAAGGAGGAAAAGGTCTAAGGCAAGGGGATCCTATGTCCCCTTACCTGTTTACTCTAGTAATGGAAGTATTCACCCTCATCATGGCAAAGAATATCCAAAACACTAATTTCAAATACCATTTTGGGTGTTCTGCTCTCAAATTAACACACTTATGTTTTGCAGATGACCTATTGGTTCTTTGTAATGGTGATACTCAATCATGGAAGTCATTAGAAGGTCTTTGATGGAATTTAGTCAAGTGTCGCACCATCTTTTTTAGGCTTCCCAATATGAACAAAAGCACCATCTTTTTGGGAATGTGGATAGAGGGGAGCAACTAAAGATCATTGATATTTTACCATTTCAAGTTGGTAAACTTCGAGTTAAGTATGGTGCAATGGAGTAAAATAGTATGGTTCTCACAAGGAATACCAAGTCACATGTTTATACTGTCGATGGCTGCACATGAGAGACTTCAAACTCAGGACAGAGTTATGGTTTGGAGTAATGAAGTTAATATCAAATGCCCTTTATGCAAAACATGTCCTGACTCGCATAGTCACCTATTTTTTCAATGCAATTATTCTAAAAGGGTGTGGGCAAGTATGAAGAAGAAGATATATGTGACTGCTAATCCAAATGAATGGAAAGATCTAGTTAGTACTTTTGCATCTAAATGGACCAATAACTCTATTGACAGTATTGTGGGGAGATTGGTGTTTGGTGCAAGTGTTTATTTTATATGGCAAGAAAGGAATAAGAGATTATTCAATAATGAGACAAGATCTGAACAAGCCCTTATTGACTGCATTGTGGAGACTATAAAGATGAGGATTATGTCACTTAGAGCTCTGAAAACTAATAAAGTTCTAAAGGTTGCAAAATAGTGGGAAGTTAATCCAATTTATGTAAACAAAGATGGGACTACATCCTGTGATGGCAAGTGATAAAGGTTGTTTCAATGTGGCCAGTTTGGTTGTATTAGCTTCCTACATGGGTGTTTGGTATAAGTAAGGATTTAGCAGATGGCTAGTACCATGATGTTGAAATCCATGAATATGGATTGTAGACATCATAATGTAGTTTCCTGCTGGTTTATAGCTATCTTTGATGGTTGTCATCATTTGATTGATCAAAATAGGTTGATCATTGAATAATAATTGCAGAGATGTGGTTCAAGTTTTACTCGCTGAATATAAAAGGTTTTAACCTTTCTCTTCAGTTCCTTGCTTATGGAAATTGAATGAGATTGAGTTCACTATAGATGATGGCTCATGCCTTGGGATATAAGTAGTTCGCATATGTTTTGGCCTTTTCACCTTTATAGTAGGTCTTTGTTAGATAACTATGGGGTGTTTAGGACAAGATAGTTTTATCTAATTATTGAACATAAAGTGAGTTTCCATCTATGAAGGGTAAAGTGATGGTGTGGTGGTGTATGTTACTAGGAATTGTGAGGAGTGAAAGATGAACCTACATGGTCCTAGTTATACATCGCTAAGGAGGCGAGGTGGTCCTCCTCAAGGTATGTGTTCCAAGATGAGTGAAGCCATTGTTTGAGATGGAAATGTACCTCATCCGGTATAGCTCTTGACCAGGAGGGGTTATGGGTTCCTAATAATGCCATTCACCATTCCTACTTAGATTACTGTGGATGTTGGTTGAGTGGTCTTGGTGGGAATGTGTAATGGAAATGTAGTTAGATGGTATTGGTGCTTTAAAGGTGAATTTGAAGATGCATGACGATTGCAAATTGGTGTTGATTTGCCCGCATTTTCCTTGATTGATGTATTGTCGATAAAGTGTTATTCGAGATAGTTGTTTTATATTCCGCTTTGTTGTTTGTTTGGTTAGTATAAGAAGAGTATATGCATGTCTATTACTCTTAAATCCATTGATGTATATTGTGAATTGTGATTATTAATATAAGATTCACCTTTTGCACCAAAAAAATAATGTTGAACCGTAGATTTTTTTTTTCAATGGTCGCTCGCAATGCTGTTGATATCTCTTCTTCATTTGAACTTCGCAAGAAATGTAAAGTATGTATGTATTTATTTATTTTATTATTATCCGCAGTGGTTGATGTGGTGGTTTGCCAGTTACTAGTGTGGTTTAAAGCGTGTACTAGGATGGGCAAAGTCAAGACTTGCTATTTATTCTTTATCTAGCTTGATACTCGCCTTTAAAACCGGTTTGGGACGTCATCAAATTCATCAAACTCCATCTATTTTGGCCAGGTTATTCAAAGATGATGCATAATAAAGAGACTTCACATTAATGCCAATGGTGTCATTTTCACTTCCATTTTTGTTCATTGTTAAGTTAGTTTGTAGATTTTGCAAGATTAGTTGCAAGATAAACGTATGAACTGAAAGTAAGTTGTAATCTCAATGACTCTTCCTGATCTGAATATACATTGTTCAGGTTGCCAAAAAAATTTGATTGAATGGCTCCAGTACAAGCATAACAAGATTTTTTTTAATATTTTTTTTCCACACAAAACCATGTTTGGTGATAGAAAACAGGGCTCTATAAACGGGTAATAGAGCCCGTTTTCATAACCGGGCTTTATATGCATTTCAAATAGAGTCCCCTCCCCTTTGTGTCTGTATGTAAAACCGGGCTCTATGATCATTTCAACTGGGCTCTATGCCCTTTTTGTAGTAGTGGTTTGAAAGTTAAATACCATTTATATGTCCTTTAAACGGAACGTAACATTATAACGGCTTAGCTTTTGCGGCATGATCACAATGTGGTGCGTTCTAGTGTATAATCGAAATGAACTTCAAAAACTTTGAGGTTTCATGAAGTGAATCAGACAATATCAACAACTTGGACAAGAAGGGTGTGTTTGTTTTAAAAAAAAAAAGTCTTACTAGCCCTCTTACTCTTACCAGTAAGAGGTGGGCAGACGCTTTGGTTGTTTGTTTTTTCTTTTGAGTAAGATCCAGCTAGACATATAACATCTTACTCAAGAAGAGTATGGAGACTTGTTCATCGCTCTTACTCATTTTGCAAACTTTATACAATATATTTGATTGTTTATTAACTATGTTATATTTATGATAAAAATCTTGTTTCATATTTACATAAGCTACTTATTATCACATTGCGTTGGTTTAATAAACAAATTGCAAAACGAGCACTTAAAATCATTCGACAATTATACAAAACAAACAACATTATTTCGATTCAGATTTAGACTTTCTAGCCATCTCTTGCTAGTAAGATGCGTGAATCGATTCGCATCTAAAACATCTTAATGAAACAAACACGTGTTTGATTTCATGATCCAAACGGTCACTTTGGGTCATTCGGAGATACCCGAACATAGTTTATTTCGATTTAAAGCCGTTGCCTAGGGAATTTTGTTTGGCTTTTTTTTGGATAAGTCGTAATGGGTGGCAAGGGGAGATTTTTTTTGCACTAATCCCAAGATGTTCTTCAAATATTTCACCCTTGTCATTCATTTTATGTCTTCGTAACATTTCATGCAAATTACATAGCTATAATAATGCAAGTAAAAAGATGACCTGGTTCAGTCTCGAAGAACATTCAAATCTCAATTTAAAGAGTAACTTTAAAAAATAGAATCCGTAATGTTTTAAAACGTGTAAACAAATTCTTTTACAAAATTAACCAACTTTATACACGTACAAGAAACCATCTAGCTCTTCCGATATACGTCTTTACATTAATCTTAATTTGCTTTTGTCACCAGTAAACTTCTCTACCTCTCATATGTAAGTTTACATATTTATTACACACTATTTTATAACACAATAAAAGGTTTCTATGTGTTAAAGTTTTCTATATGTTATAGTATCAAGATTATGATATGTGATATACATTTTATGATTCTAATAAAACACAAAAAATGTCTAAATATCTAATGAGATGAAACAAATCCGGATAATATTGTTATATCAATATGGAATGCACGTCATCAACACTACTAGAAATTGGACTTTCAGTGGCAGAATTTCCGACGGACAGCCATCCGTCGCTAAATTACCGACGATGTTCCATCAGATCACCAACAAATGTTGCAACTTATATAGAGCGACGTTTCTTCGACAGAGTTCTGACAGATTTCCGAGGGATATGACTTCTGTCGGAAATCTGTCAATAATTATATTATGTACCGACGACTTTCCGACTTATTAACGACAACCAGGTTTTTCCCTCGCTATTCCATCATAAATGTTTAACTTATTATTAGTTTTATATTTTTTTTATTTCCGTCGGAAATCCGTCACAAATAAATATTAGTTCTAAATGATCCTTTTATTAACTGGTGTCTTTTGAGCTATGTCTTATTTTGAAGATATTGCGGGACAACTGTTTCCGACAGAAATGTGACCCTTTACCGACTACAGTTTACCAACGACTTTCCGACTGAAAGAATACCGACGACTTTCTGACAGAAATTTTACCGACGGAGTTTCTGACACATGTTTTCTGTCGGTATTTCTGACAGATTTCCGACGGATATCAATTACCGACCAAGAATCACCGACACACTTTTCCCGTCGCAAACCCGTCGGAAACTACTTATACAGACGGATTTCCGACAGAAATGACCGTCGGTAAAGACCAGCTGTGTAGTAGTGCAATGACTATTATAAGCATTTTGTCTTAAAGCACTACAATTATTATTTTTTTTAACGACAATTGTGGCTACATGACCCCGAGCCCAGAAGGCATAGCGAGCCCACACAACCAGGTTGAGTCCAGCCCAGAAGGCAGTGCCACCCTTCCCCTTACGCACGCGGGAAGATACCCATATCACCTTAAACAAGACTCAAACTTGAGACCTTGCCTAGGAGGGTAAAACTTCCATACCGCTAGACCAGAATATCATGAGTTTATAATTTTTATGTTTTACATTTATTTACAATTATAGATATGTCAAATTTCAAATTACATCTTATAAGTATAATTAATGACTAATTTATCAAACATTTTATTAGAAAAATTCAAAATTTATAGCTCATATTAACATCTTACAATTTACATTACAGTATACAACTTACAGTTTATAGCTTACATTTGCTTTGCCAAACATACCAGTTAACATAAAGAAAGAGCAATGTGTTTTACAGAAAAAGAAAAGTATAATTCTTTTTAGAAAAAAGTACCAAAAAGTGCCAAAATCTTTTTGGTAGTCCCCTTTGTGGTCAAATTTTTCCTCAATCTCCAAAATGGTCATGCGCAACCACCGACCGCGCAGCTCCACCGTAAACATGACACGCGGTCATAAGGAAAGTACACTTTTACTTTTTAATCTACCCAAATAACCACCATATTTGCGCAACCGGCTGCTACTCAACCTACTTTTACTCGACTTGCATTTATCCGCAAAAAAGTAAAAAAAAAAAGTACAAAACTACTTTTCACCGTACTCTTTCTTTTCCAATGTACCTGGAAACCCGATCGGCAATAACCATCGGATCATACACAAGAATTAATCAATACATGATTATCAATCCAAATCTTATTATCATTCTCAAACTTAAACACAAACACAAACACAAACACAAAACAACATATATTGTCACCGATTGATAGATCGGATTTTTGTTTATTTCCAATGGATTCATCGTTGCATCGTGTTGATGTAAGTATCATATTTAG